>BLKR01000535.1:0-481448 GCA_011170035.1 Teleogryllus occipitalis | reverse complement strand
AAAAACTGTAATTTCCGGGCCCTAGTGTAAAAAGAAGTGGATAAATTCAGTTGATAAATATAGAATAAAATCCCTTTAGCATGTGCTGTAGCCAAAAGCCAGGTTTGGTGGGTAGTAAATACAAAAAAAAAAACGATTAATGGTAAAACGTATTTTCTTATGTGAACAATGCTAGCGGCTTAACTGTTCAGGCAATTTTCTCCAAAGTTGATACTCCGCAAGCGATCTGGCTGATGTCGAGCCCTCCTGAATTTCAAATCACTATTTTATTTTTGGATGGTACTCTACAAGAAGCCCCTGAAAAATTTTCAAAAATTAAAAAATGGCATGAACTTTTCTGGTTAAATTTTATTGCCGGATAGCGTAATGGACGCTATAAGACGATGGCGGAGATGATTTTCGTTCATACACTGAATTTTTCCAAAAATGCAAGCAATTTTTTTTCGGCGTTTTCCTACAACTTAAGTATTGAAGATAGTTTGTTTCCTTAATGAAATGTGTTCATCAAAAACAGATCTTCAAATATTCCTTTCAAATAATCAGTCCTTTAATAAAGATCACACAATTGTTTAAAAATATAAGTACTTTAGATAATTTTACAATTTTTGAAATAGCGAATTTGAATTTCCCCCGCTTCGTTTGACGAGCTGTCATTCTGAATTTCTTTTGAATTCTGATGATTGTCGGGACAGACAAGGCGCTATTACGACGCTGTATTTTTCATTTAATGTCAAAAACAGTTAAAACTTGTGTGTAATGTACTGTAGGGAGAAATGTATTCTGTGAACGTTTTCTTAAATTTTGGTATCCCCGTGCCCTAACTCATATACAAGACGAATTCTGAGTACAGAAAGAAACTAGTGTTTATTCTTCAAATCGCACGAGCGTTTGCTCTTCGAGTTGCATTGATTTAATTGAAATTTTCTCAATGAGGTTTTCTCTCTTAATAATAGTATTTAAATATAACATGAAGGAAAAACAGAAAATGCCGGAATTTTGAAGGAACATTTATTACAAAAATTTGATCATTTGTTGTTATAATATTCAACTATGGATATTTGAGATGTGTTTCCGGGAAGTTTATTGTTGGCGACATGAATGGGAAAGATATAACATACGGCGACTTTGGCCGGTATTACACTATAAAAGTTATATGACATATCTTTGATAAAGAACTTTGTGGCAGTCTTTGAACTTTGATGAGAAAACTTTGACAAAGAAATTTGATGAGCGTATTACATTTCGTCCAAATTTTATGTAGGTTTGCTCGCGATTTACAATCAATTACGCACAGATAGTTGTGTTTTGCTACTTTGTTTTATTATAACTAATCTATGTTTAATGCTAATATATCAAAAGGTAAATAAGAAAACGTTTCAGGGTGAGGCTTTAGAACAACGCCATGGTGAGGTTATGGGTCGCACATTGTGAAGCATTGATTAAAGACCTTCGAAATGAAGAATTATTTGAGGATGGATGAGGAAACATTCAATTTTCTTTGTCGTTCTTCCTTCTTTCGAAATTCAGTCCTCGGATAGGGAAGTTTAAAAAAATTATCTTCCTGAACTGGGCATTTTCCAAACACCATATTTTCCACTTCCCGGGAAAATGTGTCCTACAAACGTTAATTCGCTTGGTTTTACTTTTGTAGTTCGGATGGACAGTATTATATAAACATTCTAATTACTCGCACTCAGCAATTATGACTTTGGTTGAAGCAATACCCCTATATCGGACGCCATGTTACCAAATATGATAAAACTTGGAAGCAGGAGACTACATTTTATCCAAGAAATTTTATAAAAGAAATCTTTTATAAAATATGGGCTATTACACTGTCATATTTCTTTTATAAAATATATTTGACAAAGATCTTTTACAGTGTACTACCGGCCCTTTATTTACTTAACGTTAATGTTAGAATATCTCTACGTTCAATAAAATGTTGTAATCAAGTTTAAAGTAAAGGAATTGTAATCGTGCACCAGAATACTGGGAATTTTCGGCAGAAAAACCGTCCCATCCTGGTAACGAAAAAGTGAATAAATCTATTTGCTAAATTTGGGGGGAAATCTTTTAACGCGTTGTGTAGCCAGAATTCATGTTTTGTGGATCGTTGTTACAGAAAAATTGAATGACGGCAAAACGTTTGTCTATCAGTCTTCCGTCTGCGAACAACGCTAGGGGTTAAATTATTCAACCGATTTTGTCCAAAATTAATAATACCCAATCGCTTTTGTTGATATCACGGTCCCATTAATTCGAAACCGATATTTTGATTTTCGGAGGTATTTTACATAAAGCCCCAGAGATATTTTCAAAATTTTCTCAAAATCGGCGTGATCGGTTTCAATTAATTTTTTTCCATAATCTCAAGAACGTTTAAGATAATGGTATAGATCTCATGTTGCCGTCTGTCTGTCCGTCTGTAGTTAACACAAGCATCTAAACGCCGCACGTTCTTTTTTAGTCAAATCTGTGATACATGACACTTTAAAATCATCTTTGTGAGAGACAAAAGTTATAAGAGTTTCTGTGGTATAGCAGGTAAGCGCACTGTTGGAGAAGCTTAGGCACGTAAGATCGAATCTCATCCACAAACGAATAATTTTTGCGGGTAGAAACAATTTTGCGGTTAATTGTATAGTTATAATCATTCGTATCCATTATAAATATCACATAAAGCATGTGTTTTGAGGCGCCACTACTTATTTTAGTGTGTTAATGTCTTTAAGAATCACGTATAAATATGGCCCTATTGCGATTCTGGCTTCAGAACGTCTGTATGCGCGCCCGTGTTCAGCTCTAGCGTTATCGCAACATTCATCTGTGACGTAATTCAACCTTGGCCATAGTCGCCGAAAGATAAGACCGGGAACGACTTCCACAGAGGGTTCTAAAGACCACGGCTTCTGGTTGAAAATATTTCTTAGTAAAATGAGCTATGTAGTTGCGTGGGTTGTAATCGTTTGAAATCTTATTGCGAATTTGATACCTTTGACACATGTAGAACATTCCTCTAATAAAAAATCTAAGTGCAATGAATATCACGTAACTATTCTTTTCGTAATAAGTGTGCTTGGACAGCGTGTTGAGAAATATCTGTGATAGCACAGTGCGGTCGAGCCAGACCTACAGACTACGGGGATCCGAGTTCAAATCCCAGTAACGCTGGAATATTTTTACCTCCATGTGTAAAGAGAGTTACGTAATGCTGTAGGAGGAAGTGTCGAAATTTTCACAGAAAACACGTTTTGTAAGTAGCTAGTTTGAAAAAAGTGGATTGTTGGTATTGTTCTTTTATTTTCTATACACAAGGCTGTCAAAACACTTGTTTTTTGAACCCGAAAAAGTGATTTTCCAAAAAACCTCTTTGTGAATCCGTCTTCGTGTGAGTAATTCTAGAGCCAAAAGTAAACACGATTTTCACCAAAATGGATATTCCTTGAACGATCTGGCTAATAATACGAATCTCCGACTTTGAAACGAATCTTTTAATTTTGAAGGTACTTTACACCAAACCCCATCATATTTGCATAATTACCTCAAAAAGAGCTCCAATTTTTCTGTAAATCTATTCCTCGAAGCACAACATGTTTGAAGGTGGCGTACGTTCAATTTTGGGGCGAACGATCTGAATTTTCGAAAATTGCAAACAAATACCTATTAACATTGTCGAAAACAAATATTAACGCTAGAGATTTTTGTTTCATGAAATCTCTTTTTAAAAAGGGAAATTAAATTAATGTAAATTAAACACTCCACTCTTTCCTAGTAATGATCCACTCTTCACTAGTAATGATTGCTGCTATTGGGTCTCACCGCTTCCATATTCTTTGGAGGGCTACTGTTTTTTAAAATTTTTTTCCAACAGTATTATCTCAAAAGTACTAGATGAGAACAGTTGATATCTGGAGTTGAAGGGATGGTGTTAGCTCGTATTGTAGGCCTGGTTCCTTGTGATTCCAGTGAAAAATCAGTAACTGCACTGAAACAGCAGAAGCTTCCGCCAATTGATAATCATAAGTGAATCACCATGTACTGGGTAGGGAGGAGAACGAGGAAATCTATATGAATTGTCGCCTGCTCTTTCTTTCTCAGATAAACACTTGGATAGTTTATCAACATCAAATCGGAATTTTAGCGCCTTTGATGTAATATTAAACATAAAAAAATCCCTTCCAGTTTTCTGCGTGTTAATTTTTAGTGTATCGAAATAGCCCCGACACCCGTATTACATTAGCCTCTTAAGTTGTATCATTATAGCCCCACAAATTTGAGGCTGTATATATCATGACACGATTAATATTATTGCATTATTTTAACGCAGAAAAGAATATTAATTCTTTCTTAATGATAACCTATTTTCAAAAATATCGTGTCATAAAAAATAACGAAGTAACATCAAAAGATTTATATCACGGTGGTAAAGTTTTTGACTGGAAAAATTAGGCATTTTAGTTTTGATTTTTTCCCTCCCAAATATTGTTACATTCTGAGTGTTTGCTATATGGTCATTATAATAGAATATATTTCCTATCATTTGTCATTTTCTTGTTAATTTTGGACATAAATAAATAACAACTCTTAAAGTGTAATACATTAACCCCAATTTTCTACTGTATAATATTAGCCCCGACTGATCTTTATAACATTGTCGAAAAACAATATGAACGCTAGAGATTTTTGTTTAATGAAATCTCTTTTTAAAAATAGATCTTGTATTAAGATAAATTGAACACCCTGTTTTTTTTAAAACTGCAATGCTTCACTTTCTTTTCGCATCGGAAAGGAGGTAGTCTTGTCGTGTACCTGGTGGTGAGGGGGAACCGTGTCAGGTGAGTTAACTTTAAAGACCCGAGTTCGAATCCCGACGAATAGAAAATATTTTCTGCTGCAGTAGGTCTTTTTTTTTGTTTCTTTTTTGCAGGTTCACATAGTCCGTATTGAATATTGCATAGCAATTACGAATAATACGTGAAAATATATGCTGTTGAGGCAACACTTGTTTTGAACATAAAACACTTTCTAAATAGTATGTATAGTAAGATAAACTTTATTTAGGTGAGTAAACTTAGACCATTCACTTTGATTCTCTAAATTAAAACTTGACGTAACTGAGAACAGTGTCGTCATAAGAGTTATTATGATACATATATCCTTTATTTTTAAAATCTTAGGCCCCGAAACGCGCCTCAAATTAATTATTAATATAATAGCAATAGCTATTTACATATAATATAATTTCATAATTATTTCCAAAGAACCGGAACGCCGTTCCGTTGCGTACCAACAGAAATCAAGCGTTTTTTTTACAGGATATTCGGGGAAGAAATATCGAATCTTCAAAAAATAGCTGTTAAGACAATTTTAAGCTTATTTTGTCTAATAAACTACACGGATATTCCAAATTGCTAAGCCGCAATAAACATTCAAAAGTTGGTTTGGATGTATGTTTTCTAGGAAACTATTGGCGTTGTAGAAGCATATAAACACTTCATTAATATCTAAATTGTTTATGATTAACAAAATAAATGAATACATATGATCAGAAAGAAAAATTAACTTAGAAATAAAAAGCACCCAATTTTCACAGTTCAACTGCTTTTTTATTTCTCGGTTACTTTTTTTCTGAACTAATATATTAATTTATATTGTTAATAATAAACATGTTACATGTTTCTGGTGTGTTTACATGATTCTAGAATGCAAAGTTTTGCGTAGAAATCATATTTTCAAACCAACATTTGCGTGTTTATTGCAGCTCAGTTATTCAAAATATCTATGTAGTTTATTAGACAAAGTATGATTAAAACTGTTTAAACAGCTTTTTTCAAACTTTCGACGTTTCCTTCCCCAATACTCTGTATATCCATGCTTCTTTAAAACCAAAAACAGTAATTTGCGTACTGCAAACTAATTAATTAAACTCATGGCAGTAGAACTGTTAACATAAGTACTGACACACATCTTTCGCAGGTTAAGGAGTAAAATTTAAAGAAAAATTATAGTTCACATGAATTTTGACAAATTGCGTCTTACTTTCTATGATATTCAAATGGTAACATTATATTACAATATTCAATTGGTTAACAATTTCGGCTAAAGAGTCTTGTTTGATAATTCTCCAATTTCGATATCTTATGATACTCATGTCGTAAATAACTATTTGACAACTATAATGTTTAGTGTATGTGTCTAGCAGGTTTTGTATTATCCTAAGAAACTGGATCATACGAATCACGTTTACTACGTTATTCACACAGGAGCACATGAATCTCAAAAAAGTATTTAATAATATAATCCTTGCTGATGAATCAACGTTTTATTGATGGTTTTAATTTTGAAAATTTTCATTAGTTTGGATGTTTAAATATAGGTATCACATGCAATTACATGTCTGTTAAACACGACAGCATTATATGAAGCAAGAAACATTGTTTTTCATTTGATCATTCAACTTCATCAATCACTCAAAATTACTTTAATTTTCTCTGCTTATCTGTTTTTTAGTCTCAGATCTTCGATGAAGACATGAATCAAATAACATTGTAGATATTTGAGTGTTTTAAAAATAATAACGTGAATAAATGCTTATATTTATTGAATTGGTTTTATAAGAACCTGTAAAAACTTGGGTTTTCTGTTGGTTTTGGGGATGTTGAAATCATTCAAATAGTAAAGGCAATGTTAAGCTGGTGACCTTTAACATTGTTTATTTGATATTTTTCTTAGGGATAGTTTATAATGGTTAAACGTTTTCAAAGAGTGCACATTAGATACCTCGAATGGCCCGTTTCCGTTTAAAAACCGCTACGTTCTCCCTGTACAGATGGTCGTGCAAAATTCAAGGTTTTGATAGATTCCTAGAATGGCGGCCAACAAACCACCGTCGAACTCTGACGATACTGAAATGTAGTCTGTGTTGGGAAGGTCATATCACTTGACCACCAAGTTCGTTCTATGTATTTTCACTGGGAAATGCTAGTGCATTGATATTTACTAAACTGTAAACAAACGCTAAATCTCTTTGAATTGTTATAACATCTGTTTTGCTTTCTTTTAGTAATATCAACTCGTTTTACCAAATACGTGAGTTTGTTATATTTTTACACGCTACAATAATTTAATTTTACAAGTATTTATTTTCAAGCATTTAGGAATTCATGAAATTTCATTGAAACGTTCGCCAATCTAAAAACCTTTTAAATGTATATTAAATATATTAATGTTGTTTAAAAATATGTATTAACAATGCGTAGATTTAGCACATAAAGCTCTGATTTGAATATTATACAATGAAATCATCAAATTAACAGTTTTAGAAAGGAATGATAAATTGAATTGAAAATATTAACTTAAAGTTTATATACGTTTATTTAGAAATTTCTATACTTGTGTAAATATTGTGATGTGTGATTCTACTCATGTGATCTTTCAAAACACAAAATTGAATATTTCTGTATTTGAAAACCTTAACACTACATTCATCCAATCCAGTGCAGTTTATAGCAAACAGCTAAGCAATATGTTTCCCTATTTTTTAATGGTAATGGGTAAACAAGAGGAACAAATAGTTTCTGACTCTCGGTGTTAACAGGGGACTTAAAAAAATTAATAATACATTTATTCGGTTGCTCAACATCCCTTTGATAGAAAAACAGAAACAATTGTTTGGGCGTAATGCAACTTGAAAAATATTTTTTATAATCAATTTCTTTCCTATTTGATAAATATATCGACTTGCAAATTGTAGGACTTAAAAGAGAATATAAAAACCAAATAAAAGTTATGCTCATACTCGCCGTAAAAATACGAATTTATCATAATTAAATTGGCCACAGAATTTGTTTACAAGCAAGTGCATTTTAAGCGTATGTGGCAGGCAAACGCGCGGCATTGGAGAACTGTTTTTTCAGTATGCCCATCCCACGCTATTCTGCTAGCGCGAATGAATTAAGCGCAAACAAATGGGGTCTACTAAGATGTTAATTTCTTATAAACAATTACATATATCTCGAGAACGAGATATAATAGCACCGAACGGCTTCCGGAATTTTGCATCACATTTAAACGCCATTCAGATTAGACAATAAAAAAATTTGCAACAATTGCAAATTTATAAACAATTTCCAAATTTTGCAAATCTAAAGGGGGAGAGTCTCCCGATGTCCCAGAACCAAAAACAGCGAATTAACAATTTTGCAACAATTTATAATTTTATAAACAAATTCGAAATATGCGTTAGAACGGCCGGGAAGGCTCCGCAAATTGTGCCTGAAATGAATATCTCAAAATAGCAGTTTGTCAGGAGTTACAAATCGATTACTAAAAGTTAGAATAATTGTTGCTAAAATGATAATTATTTACTGGTCTATAGACAATCATTCTGGACGGAAAACCCCGCTTAGAAATATTTTTTTCGTCGTGGCGTTCGCGCAGGCAAACTATCTCCTTCGGCAGGGAAATATGACGATATTTCTGTCTCGTACGTAAACGAACTAGCTCTCTCCCCCTGAGACAGCGTTCTTTCTGCCCCTTGGGATGTTGCACCAATCACAGAGAACTGTGGTTCTACCTGCTAGCGATTGGTCAACGCGTCCCTCCCCCTGCCCTCCCCCAGGCCGAGGGGTGTCCAAGTTTGTCGGCGCGGTGTGGAAGATAGAATTTTGAACGACATTTTTTCTGAGGGAGAGGGTACGTTAGAACGGGCTCTATGGCTAGGCCTTTGTGAAGGTTAGTGTTGCTTATAAACCAAGGTGCGTTAACTGCAGTTCTGAGGAACCTATTTTGGAATATTTGGATTTTGTTGATGGTTGTAGGGGCGGCATTGCACCAGACTGGACAAGCGTACATAAGGAATGGACGTAAAATGGCTTTATATATAAGGAGAGCAGAATGGAGCTTTAATGATGAGTGTCGGTTGATTACTGGTCGACCGATAAAAGACTGCGAAAATAAATAAACGAAGGTAGACTGGTAGCTGACCGTTAACCAAAGTAATGTTTATGTAATTAACCACTAGCACCGTAGCAAATTAGAAACTGTCTTCACTAAGTCAAAGTGTGAGGGATTTTTCTGGAACACCACTCTGACTTATCGTAAGGCTGTTGGGAGGTATCCATCGTGATCGTCGGATGACAATGTGTAGTTAAAAAAGTGGTAAAAAGAAATTCGACGCACTACGGTGAGACTTTTGACACAACGTGTTTTGCTATGAAATTCGAACAAAGCTCGTCCATAAACTTTTGTTTATGAAATCCGGATTTTGAGGAAAATGTTCTGCAATGGCGTGATGAAATGTCAGTAATAAAAGCGTCTCTCTGAACAAATATTGTGATATGTTAACATGAAAGCGGATTCTTAACAATATATTACTATTTTAATGTATTGAATTTATTTATTGTAGTTTATATTGTTCCAGGCTTATATTTAAATTCCAAAATTTATAGTTTCGAATTTATACTATCGAAAACTGTTCGTTATTAAAATATATAAATACTCTGGACTCACATGAAAGTTATGCACTTCGTGAATCATCGTGCGTTGCATCATGCTGCCCTATTCTATTGTAAAGAATGAATCTAATTTTACGAAGCGTTTATTAATAAAGATACTTAGACCTTTCAGATGAAATTGAAAATAATTTTTAAAAGTAAATTGAATTTATATTGAATTCGAGTTGTACTTTTGTGGCAGCTCGTTCTACAAAATATGAGAACCCATAAGAAGTAAAACTCAAAGAATTAAGGTATTGAAAGGTTTTATTTTTTAGATTAAAGAATAAGGAACATAATTCTTAGATTCCCTCGAATCAAAGTTTTGAGAGGCTTAGGACACACGGTTTCCGAGTTACGCGCAATCCAGCACATGTCCAAGGTGCATATAATATGGTGTGCCAATGCTCATCTCCCCCTCCAGATGTTCCAGCGCGTGACGTCACGTGGGAAGCAGACCTACAGTGAAGGAAACGGAGCACAGCGTATATATTCCAATTTTATTGACATTAAAGTTTACATATGACATTGCGTTATTATTGAGCGTGTGTTATAAAGTCTCTTTTTGATTTAGAATTAAATGTAGAATTCATTCCTGCATGAGATAGCTTCCCTTTTTAAAGAGTAGTTGACGATTTGTACATTTGTATCCACTAAAGTCGTAAGGAAGGCGAAATGTATAATATAAATCAAATTTGATTTTTTACTGGAAAAATGAATGCTCTGAAATATGGATTGAACAAATCGATCACACACTTTACAATCTCCAACCAATAAATGACTGCAATAAATTTCCCCTACTTCAATTTTTACAGACAAATGCCCGATGTACATTGTGCCGTATTAATGTTGTTGATAAATTTTGATATTTTGTTTCTTTCCCTTTGTCTTCTCACGTTGTCTTGATGTCTTTTACTTAAATATCTCAATATTATATACGTTCTTGTACGCACCAGACAGAAAAGAACATCAAAATGTAAATTTGGAAATTGTTTTGCAACTCTGTGGGTGTCCTTTTGAAAAATTTTATTTTCACTTGAGACCCTTATAAAGCAATTTCTTTCCTAAATTTTATCTTATTCGGTCCCATATCACAAGTCAATACAACAACAATGTAACCTGCATGGAAAAGTTTGTCAATTATTTCAAACATAATTTCTTTAGTCATACGTGTATCATATCCATACCAAATAGGTTGTTTCCATTGTCCAACCAGTCCCCTTGCCATAACAGTTTGGAACTTAGAATGAGGCCCAACTTTCTTCTCTTCTTTTCTATCTATACATATCTTACTTGAAATACAAATTTCATCAAATGGGAGAGATACTAGTAAATGAAGGGGTGGTAGAATTATTGACTTTTCTTTCATTATTTTTGAAACGTCTACGAGTAGACCTTCCTCCACTTTAAAGGATAATGCTCACTTTCGAAGGGACGACAAGGCAGGAAATAGATACTTTTTCTTAAATACTCGTATGCTTTAGCACTTACACTTCTTAGTGAAATTGATGAGGCAATATCTTGTGGGGGACTAATGAATAATCTTTTGATGCGGATTAAGTAGCATCTTCATTGGACCTGTAGTAAACATTTTGGTTCTCAACCTATCCTGTAGATCATTGCAGAACATATTTGCGTCTACAGGCAAGAATCTATTTCTTCCGAATGTCACCAGGTGGTGGAAAACGATAATATTTGACATTTTTATTTTTGGTTACTCTGGAGTAATTGTTACAGTCAAAACTCGCACATCCGGGCATGGTGAAATCAAACTACTGCACTTCCGCGCGCTACTCACGCCCACGTGGATACGACCATGCTCCCCGTGGCCCACTATTTCATGGGTCTTGCATGCTCCCCAGATGACGTCATGTGCAGACCGGAAGAATTTTCGACGCGGACTCGGCACACCATGAAATATGCATCTTGGCACGGGTCAAGAATTCAACGTGTTGCGGGTTGCATAATGACGCAAAGCCCGCGCGTTTCATATTATCAAAATATTAAATCGATTTTTTAATGTATAGTGTAGTAGTGTAATCGATTTCCTAAAAAGAGTGTTGTAGAGACATTTTCGTAGTATTCATAATGATGTAATTTGGGAAAGTTGGTTAAACTTATAGCGCAGAAAGGGCCCCAAAAAATCGAGTAGTTTTGTTTGACAACATGGTGGTGGTGGTGGTGATGAAAAGCCAGTGTCAACTGACACTTCTATCCCAATTTTATTGAGAATTATAATAAAAGCAATCAAGACGGCTCCTTTGGCGTAGGCGGCTGCGGTAGCTCTCATCTGCACTGAGGAGGCTGCAGGTTAGAATCCTGCATAGGCATGAACGTATTTGTGATTGTCGCTTCACCCCTTATTATCATCCTTTTACCTAATAGTTCATAATTCAAGGGTAACAACCTTGACTGAACAAAGGATATAGACGAAAAGGCAATGAGTTGTTCCTCATAGCGAGTAAAGACATGTTAATCTCTCCGCGTAAAACATGACTGGGCATTGGATAATACTGTGTAGCGTGGTCCGAGATGGCCGATATTCGCATTAAGAAAAGCAATCAGCCTTCGGGCCTAGTTTGTCTGCGAGAATTTCCTCCGCATAGCTCTGCAGGGGGGCACACTGTCCCCGGGCGCGAACCGAGAGCCTCCGAAGTCACTATGGCCGCAGGTGGAGCTGGAGGCGGAGACTGCGTTAAGTAATTAGCAATTGGAGAAGTGAACGAGTTGTCGGTAAAATTCTGCTGAAGGGCTCTGATAATGCACTGGAGAGCAATATGGCGTTTTCATCTTCGTTTCTTCTGAATTTTTCAGTCTCCACTTCCAATTTCCTTACCTCCATCGGTCCCGGAGTTGTGGCGGTTTGAAACGCTTCAGTCTCCATTTACACCAACGATTCCGTCTCTACTTCAGTCTTTACGCTGATAATTGCAAATGCAATTAGTTCATCACCTCAAAACCGACCTGGCGCCCTAGGATGCACTGAAAAATGTCCCATTATGGTTAGGTCGCTCGCTCTTTTGTTGCATTTCATTCTCCACATGCATCACTTGTTTCTTTGCACTCATGAGCACAACTGTTAAATGGGACTTGATAGTAATCAAAATTATAATTTCTTACTTTTGATATCTACCGAAGAACTTTTGATTCTAAGATAAACAAATCACAATCTTCAAGAGCCAGGAACGCACAAAAACAGCCACTATCAGATACAACGAGTACATTATAACACCAAACTTTATTTTTCTAATATGATGATGTCAAAAACGATTTTTTCTTACATCTTCACATTTTGTAGCCTTGAATTTCAATATTTAATTATACTATTACATTTCGAAAGAAATTAAGCTAAACAGGTTATTACAAAGTAACTTACAAAAGTCTGCATAAATGGCGGGAAATAAAAATCAAATAGATCAGTATATTTTCATTTCAGGAAGGGTAAAATTCTGCACAGTATTGAGGAAATATAGGAACTTCAAAAGATACAACGTTTTCGTACAATCTCTGCAGAAAAAAACAGGATCTTCTTGCTATGCTTTCCTTCATGGATACAAAATATTATGAATTTTACAAAAGCCTTGTCAGTGAATTACAACATTGTGCACCGAATGCCCTACCGTAAATTCTGAAAGTAGAAGGAGTGCGGATTTCATTTATAATGTCTACCCATAGCACTTGCAACCATTTTCTGTGCAACTCACAATGGCACTTGTATCTTTTACTAAAATGCAAACTTTGATTAGGTGTTATGTCGGTGATGAATGAACTCTTGATTCAGTTACTTTTTTACATCTATTAGACATTAAATTATTGGAAAATTAGTATTTTTTACATTGAATAAATAATATGCATTCTACAATGTTTTTACAAGTTTGCAGAAAAAGAAAAATCGGCCATTATACCATTTATCATGATCACTGCTCAAATGTTTAATGGCGGGCGACGTCTTGCTGACGCTGTCGCATGGTGTCAAGTGTAAACAAGGCAATGGAGCACTGAATAGGAGAATGCAGTTGATTCGCGCACGAGAATGAGAATGAGATTCGCGATGAGAATAGGCAGATAAACAACATCAATATTTGCATTTATCAGTGAAAACCTGAACTCAATCATTGATTTTGTAATATCCTCGAGTTCCTGGGAATCTAACAGCACCACGGGCGTCACCCATTGGCCGGAAGCTGCTTCATTCGCTTTCAATTTCTGCGCACATAGGGAAGTAGTAATATGGATAACTATTGGTTGGTTGTTCGTGATTTCAGGCGCTGCAACAACTTAAGGCATTAGTCCCGTAAGTGCAGTGCACGCTTTTTCGTCGGGAGGAGGCAGTGATCTTCCCCCCGCTGGATGGCGAGACCTGCTGTCGGCTAGAGGGGTTTTCCCCAACCAGGACTCTCCCACCAGCGGGGCAACGCCCCAGCCGGGACAAGCTTAAAGCCCCTCGACCGGTCTCCCGGAATGTGTGGTAGTGTAGTGCATGTTAGTGTAAGTGTGTGTGTGTAAGGGGACAGGATAGAACGAGGAAGAGGTAGGAATGATCGCGCACGGTCCGGGGCCCGATTGTTAGGGTACTGCTCCGGCATTCGCCTGGTGTTGATCGGAGAAACCACGGAAAACTACCGATCAAAGCAGCCGGCCGCTAGAATTCTCCCCCAGACAGCGACTGAACTCGACCTAGCTGAAAAGCTAGTGTCGAAAATCCTGCCGCCGTGGGGAGTGGGAACCTAGGACCTCCCTGTCAGAGGCGCTGCAACATCAGTTGATGCACTGAGCTACTGCTCCCGGTTAGATAACTATTCAAGTACGCTTACATCAATGCTCTATTTCTTCCAATCTCTCTTGCTTACATACGCATTTCAATCATTTGTTTCATCTGTGCGTGTCTACCTAGTCTTTGTCCCGTGTTCACATGCCAGCAACTTTGATTTAATCCGAGCCATCCAACCTGTCCTTTGCTCGCAGTGTGGATGTTTCCATCCCATAAGCGTTAATGTCCGCGGGTGCGTCTCCTGGGAGCCGCGCAACGCAGTGAACGCGCAGCAATAAAACCTGGAATAACGAGCTCGCGCCAGAACATCTCCTGAAGGACTGCCCCGCGCTCCTCCACACAATTTACGCGAGGAGCCTCGCGAGATTTTAAGTCGGGCCATCCCAAAAGTGCAGATGCTCAGCCGCGCCCTCCGCGAAGCGCACCCCCTCCCCGCCATTTTATGGTCGCCACGCGCCAATCTCGAGATTTGCCAACTCTTTTTCCCACCTTACCCCTCCCCGTCTCGCTCGCATCGCCCTGCCTCGCTTGTCCCGCCTCGCTTGTCCCGCCTCACTCGCCCCGCCTCGCTCGCCCCGCCTCGCCCGCCCCGCCTCGCTCGCCCCGCCTCGCTCGCCCCGCCTCGCTCGCCCCGCCTCGCTCGCCCCGCCTCGCTCGCCCCGCCTCGCTCGCCCCGCCCCGCCTCGCTCGCCCCACCTCGCTCGCTTCTCTTCGCACGTGCCGCCTCGTTCGTCCCGCCTCGCCCGCCCGTCTTCGTTCGCCCCGCCTCGCTCGCCCGTCTTCGTTCGCCCTGCCTCGCTCGCCCCGCCTCGCTTGTCCCGCCTCGCACGCCCCGCTTCTCTCGCCTCGCGTCGCCTCGCTCGCCCCACCTTGCTCGCGCAGCCTCGTTCGCCCCTCCTCGCTGGCCTCGCTCGCCCGCCCCGCCCCGCCTCACTCGCCTCGCCTCTCTCCTCCATCTTGCCCTCTTGTCCTAACCTTCCTCACTAATATCGTTCCACAAACTCCCCGCATTGTGCTCCCCTCTCCACCTACATCATCTTCAACTTAAACGCGTTCCCCCCGCACAGCTACCCCTCCTTTCTCACTACGCCTCCTAAAAAACGTTCACTAATGTTCACTGACTCATTCGCATTGACTCGCCTATCTCACCCATCCCACTTCTCCTTCTTCACGCCAAGTAGTTTGCGTCGATATGCCCTCACCACCTCATCCCACCTATCTCATTCACTCCACCACGTATCGACTCCGTCGGCCCCGCTTTTCCACCACCTCGCCTGTTTTTTGTTCGCATCTTATTTCTCCTTCCGTTTACATTCCGCTCAATTCCAAATAGCTCGTTCCCTGCACCTATCCTCTCCCTCATAATGCACAGCAGTGCTCTACTTCTTAGCTCGCCCCGCTCGCCCTCCATTTCCGTCTTTCCACTTCCAGCGGATTCCTCTCCTCTCTGCTCTACCCCGCCTCCCTCGGCTTGCCTCGCACCAGCTGGATTCAGCTAAGACACGGCATTACCGCTGACTTTGCAACGACTCTAACCGGGAGATTCTAGGTTTCGAGTTCCAGCATTGGGGTTTTTTGACATTAGGCCGAATTCACTCGCTGTCTGGAGGAGTATTCTAGCGGCAGGATGCTCTGAATGGCATGTTTTGTGGTATCTTCGTTGATTACCAAGTGTATTCTAACAAATGGGCCGCGTACCGTAGGCGATCTTTCCTTCCTGTTCCTTATATTATCCACTTTTCATACGTACACTTACTTTTATGCCCTACCGACAGACACTGTCTAGAGAGGAATTATATAAACCGGCTGCTCTGATTGATAGTTTTTCATAGTTTCTAGCACCAAAACAAGCTGAATTCCGAAACAATATCTGAACAAACGCGCCACGGACCGCACACGTCTTTGTTTCCTCATTCTTGCCCCAATACTTTCCTTACACACATGCACTTACACCATCATACTCTACACTACCGCACATGTCGGGAGACCAGTCGAAAACTTAGAGCTTGCTGTAGCTGGTGCTGTGACCCTCTTGAGAAAATTTATCTGTAAATCCATATGTAAGTTGATGCCGGTTTTCATCATCCAGCTGGTGTGGGGAACGGAACACCGCCCCATCTCCCAGTATAAAAAACATTCGCTTCACAACGGGGGCCTAGGGTGGTTATTCATTCTCTCCCCAGCCTGCTCGCGCGCGACGTTTTACCACCGTGCCCCGCTTTGCTCCGAGTCGTCTCCACGTGCTCCCCCAGCACTCCGCTTTGCCCGCCCTCGAGCGCCGCCACCCGCCCCGCTTTCTCCTCCTGCGAGGATCAAAGGTCAAGGGGCGCGCGCGCTGGCCCTCTTCCTCGCGCGCCATTGGCTCCGCGCCGCCCCCGCGCGGCTCCCAATGCAAACACATCGCCTCTTCTCGCCCTCCCTGGGGCCGCCCCGCCTCCAACGCGGCGACGCCCCCACTCCCTTGTCCGCCTTCCTAGTCCAGTCCCGCTTTCCCCATCGCCGCCTCGCGTTGTAACACCCCGCGGCCGCCCCCTCGCCCCGATTCCCCTCCGCTGCCACTCCACCGCCTCCCGCGCTGCTCCTCGCTCTCCCGGAACTTCACGCTCTCCTCCACTCCCTCCCTCCCCTCGTCGCCCTCCACCCCTGCCTTCGCCGCCCGTCCATTGCCCGCCCCGCCCCGCCCCTCCGCCGTCGGAATTGGATACCTTAAATTACGGAGACAACGAGCTCCGGCGGCCGCTTAGCGCGCTCGCCCCGCCCCGCTCCGCTCCGCCCCGCCCCGCCGCGCCCCGCCGCGCCTCGCCCCGCCCCGCCCCGCCCCGCCCCGCCCCGCCACGCGCTGCCTCGCGCGGCCCAAAGGTGACAGGTCGAGGCGCCTGTGGCTAATATGCGGCACTAGACTCTACTCGGACCGCGATTCGCTGGCACTCAGCGCCTGGAATGCGATGCTTATTTGCAATTAGCTGCGCCACATGTCCCGCTTCTGACCTTTCCTATGTGCGGAAATGTGGTTTAATGCGGTAGTTTTGCGGTCGACTGTGTGTTGATTTGTAGTTCTGCGTAAAACCTTTGTGATGAGAAGGTTACTGTGTCTGATGTCCTTACCATGACGCTATATCTTACTTCAAATATTGAAGTGCCATCACTGTTACTGCACTACTCACGAAGTCTTTCAAATAGAATGTCGATCGAATCAGAATGAGGGGTCAGCCAACGCCTGACTCCAAACAACGAGAATAATAGAAAGACTCCGGGTACCTTATTACGTTACGAGTCTTTATATGTCATTGGAAAGGAGTCATACGTTCCTGAAGGATCAAACCATTGCCTGAGCTTAAGGGTAGGAGTGACGGAATGCTGGAGGAAGAAATACGGCTCTAGATCATTGCCCATTTTGATTTTTTCCGCTCCAGCTTTCGTCTGGAATTCATCAGAGCAAATCAGAGCAATTGGCTTTTAGAATTCGCACCAAGGCAGTAGCTTTGAAAATTCATTGAACATTTACATGAATACGACCCAACTATCTTTCGCATTCCTGGCTAACTACGGAGACCAGGACCCGTGAGATGGTTTGCTGGTATTCAGAGCAGTAAATACACTTTCTATTTGAAATTAGCTGCATTTTACGAACGAAGACCGATACGTTTTACAGAACACTCGACACCACCCAATACGTTGAATGTGCAAAATAACGTGCAAAATAATGTGCAAAATAAAAAATATATTACATTCGCATATACTATCTATTCATATATATTATTAAAGGTTATTTTCTATTTACACATATCTATTCACATACATATATTATTAAAAGTGAAACTAGATAAATTGGCAACAGTCCTGATAATTTAACATCACTTTGATCCACATGAGGGGAGGATCTCTGCGCAAGTCGATCAAGTGGGGAACCCATTCCGAAACTGAAAATATCAGATTGCGACTGGAGAAGAAAAAGAGCACAAAAAGAAGACAATAACTGATAAGAACAGACAGGTCGATTGCACAAGACATGCAAGTCAGCAGCATCGAAATTCAAAATGAGGCTGATGTAATGCAAGGAAATGTCGAAATAGCGACGAGCAAGGGACGGCGATGGTGTGGCGGTTAGCGTATTGGACTACTGTACCCAAGTTTGCGGGTTCAAACCCGATCGAAGCCGTGGATTTTTAAGGGCGAAAAAATCCTTCGTACGCCTTCCTTCGGAGGGGAAGTAAAGCCGGCTGTCCCATGTTAGTACATTTACTGCATGTAAAAGATCCTCAAGCCTAAATGATGCCTCTGAGCAAAATTCAAATCGCCTGTTTCGTCGCCTAAGTAATACCTTCTTTCTCCCATGGTTGGTGAAAGGAGTGTAACGAAATTTGCGTGGTCAGACGGAAGAGCAGGCCTCATGGCCTGAGTCTCGCCACGTAAAATAAGGCAAATTCAATTCAATTCAATTAAGTCATAAAACAATAGCGGAAACGAAATAACATGTTAGTATCTTTGAGTTGAGAGTGCCCGTGAAGCGATTAAGCATTACTTTGTATACGGTGCGACGATCCACTAACTGTTAATAGTTTCTCCAAATAGTAATTATCGAGTGCGGGAATATTTAATAATTTTTCGACAGAACTGTACGTGTTTGTTGCGGGAGAAGGCGTTCTTCTGACGACGAAGAACCCACCACTCCGAACGAGGTCGCCTCTTAAGCTGTTCACTCAGGGACCGACGCGGAGACAAACTTCATCATGAAAAGGAACCATAATATGAAAGCTATGAAATGTTGCGTCCGTTTACTAGTAGCGCATATTTTCTAAGTGTCATGATTTACGCAAGGACGGAGGTTAGTTTTGAAACATATTGAGTACAAGTAACATCATTGTTTAAACTAGTTGAAACCCAGTTTTTTTCCTTTCGTATTAATTATCCAAATATTTTCCTCTGAAAGTTCACCAAAAAGCCTACTTAATATCTATAAATTTATATATTACAAAAATAGCCAACGGAATCTGCGGGAAACGTTTTGGTGATTCTGGATTCAGTCATATTTGTCTACGCGACAATTCACGGGAAGATGAGATAAAATGCGTGCCGCGTCACCCACAGGTAATTGTATGGAGGTTTGTATTTCTTAAAATTTCAAAATCAAATTATATAAATATGTAGGATGGAATTTATCAGAGATTCCTGGAAACACTAATTTAATTTGAAATTGTTCGGTATTGAAATTTAATAATTTTCCCAGGTGCGTATGTTCATTGAAATTTGAGCTGAATACATTCCAATGTCGGAGAGAGATAAGAGATATCTCAGTTGTGGCAAAACGCAGAGATTGCATTCTACAATATCTATCAACTCTGACATATCGCCTAAAATTGATTCCCATTTTAGTAATCAGACCTCTTAATATGAGAGACTGGCTTTTATTTCAAAATTCGAGCATTTGATGGGTACGTATTTAGGGTTCACTTCTATCTCGATTTTCTGTGGTCGCGGTCATATTAACTTGCATTCTGATAATTGCCTTTGTGAGATGAGAGAAAAATGTTTTGGGAAAATAATGAATGATTATTTCAAATTACAATGATATGGAATCATGATTCGGACACACAACGAGTACACTAAGAGTTCTTCCATAAATTTAGGAGGGAGATCCAAAAGTTCTCAACCTGACCTACACCGCGAACGCAGAGAGTATTGTGACTGGAATCGATTTGAGACTTAAGGTTTCAAACACCAACGTTATCTGCTCCTTCACGCGTTCTACTCAGGGAAGAAAATACAACCTGTACTCACACTGTCGATTAAAGAGTATCGTGCAGTGACTATTTAACTCACGAAATCAAGACTGATTTTTTAAGAACACTTACAATATTAACAAATCAGAGCAGTTTTTTTATCGATTTTAATTGCTACCTTCTCCTTGGTGCCCAATCATAAGCTGCGATTAATCTTAGGAGGTGGTATGTATCTATACCTGTTTTGATGTGAAATAAAGTGCGCTTTTCCATTGTTTCATTCAAACACTTGTTAACTAGAGGAAATGGCGAAAAGATTTGATGATGCGTCAGGGAAAGAAATAGACCATATTATTCGACTAGCTACCTCCAGAGAACACCGATAAAATATCAAATATGTTGGAAACAGATCGAAAATACTTGTAAGGACCCAAGCTATACATTAGGAAATGATGACAGCAAGAAATTGGGAACAGTTTGAAGGAAATTAAACCAAATAATTTCGTTTTTTCGTTACGTGCATTCTCTATTCATTCACATCTAAACTGAATTAATCCTTACTTGTAGAGTATAAACAAGCAAGTTGTACCTGTGAATATGCGTATAACCTAACCTCCTTGATTTTAACCTTGCAGACTGCCTTGTGTAAGTAAAAGGAGAATGGAGGTTGATGCACATAATAATTGGAATTATTGAAAATACGTTAACATACCGGATTAACTTACATAACTAGTATTAATGAACCGGATTCTTAACTTCGAACTTCATTCTCTAATTGTCCTTTTAAATTCTACTCGAGCTTTGGAGATGCTCAGATAAATAGCTTTGAGGATTCGGGGATTTATCGACAATTTTCAAGGCACTCGCAATTTTCAAAGCACAAGATTGTACGCCTTTTGTGATTCACGAACTGTTTCCTGGATTTCCAGTGTCTTTGTATATCAGAAGTAATAAGAGGTCATCTTCGTCAACATACTAGAAGAAGACGAAGATAACCTCTTTTATTTCTTCTGATAAGAACGTCAACACCAAATCAGAATTCCCGCAAGTCTTTGTATATGCCAGTGTTACCCCTTCATATTCAACTGGCCCAACAAAGTCACATTCAAGTGAACACAAAATTGGTCTAAATTGTTTAAACTTGGAAGAGAATTCGTCTACGACGACTAGAAATCAGCGAAGAAAATATCTCAGTGGTCGAAGAGGAAGTGCTTTGGGATGGAAGGGTGAAATTTAACGAAATTGCTGCAAGTCAGGACTCGGAAACCACTGTTCATCGCATTCATTTATTTATTATCACTTTATTTTTATTATTGGGTCCCTAAAGTTTCTTACCGGTAATTACCATTAATCTCATTCATTCAGAATTCTTATATAAAATGGGAAAAATATCATTTGAAAAGATAAGAAGCTTATTGACATTCTAGTTAATATTATAGTCATTTAACTATTTCCTAATACAAGTTAAATATTCAGATATCTCCAACAAACTTGTCAAGTCTGTCTCTCATGGACAGAACCTTCCTTAATTCTTCCTTAATGTATAAAAACGTATTCAAAACTACAAGAAGCAGAGTCGCAGTGAGTTTGATGTTTAACTTCCCCTTAAAGCTGATCAAATCCGCCATCAGACGAGCTGTTGAAAATCGTTTGCTATCGGGCGGGCGTACCAGGGCCGACATCGCACTTCTGCAATTTGTCGCGCGAGCGGCCTCGTTTTCGATTTCCGCTGACGAGCCGTCGGCAGCCCCCCCTCCCACCGCGCCTCATCCCCCATCCCCCGCTCGCCCTTGATCCTGACCGGCCTCAGCCGCTGGCAGCGGGGAGCGCCAGGAACGAAAATGAGGCTTCGCTCTTAACGATGTCGCCTTCATTGTGCTGGAAATTCAACTTTTTGGGATTTAGCTGGTTCTTATTTGCGTTGGTGTCGCGTTTGCTGCCTTGACAATGTTGATTATAAATAGGTTCGTTCGATGACGATTAACTAGATAACAGTATTCCAAGGAACCTCTTTCGAGATTTGTTCGCTGAAATCAACTCTTCTTGTGGTTAGCCACCAAATCATACAGAAATCAAAGTACAGAAATGTGATTTTATTATATAGAGCACCGGTTTTCACGCTAATTAATATTATAACTAATATTGTGTGACACTGCAATAATCAATTATAAAGAATTCTTTAATGTGGTTTAATGAGAAGGATGGGGAGGGGATGAACATTTTTGGGGGTGAACATACTAATTATTTTGTGAGGATTTTTTTATTTTTGATGTTTGTAAGCTTAATGAATATGAAGTTAAGATATTCTGCCGTCATTTTCCCATAGTTTATTGCAGAATTAATAATAAATCTAATCTAAATATAATAAGTTGACTCCCGTTATAGAGAACCTCTAGGGACTAATATTGTTTTTTTTTGTTTGGTTCACTATATTGGAGTAAAAATAAATACTATACGTTTGTGGTTTACTATCTTAGAGGTTCACTTTACCCTATAGGCTCGAAATGTAATAAACTTTGTAAACGATGATTGATTTTATTATTTCAGAGGTACAGTAAAATTTCAATGTCATTATGATTTCTTCAAACTATTTTAGATTATTTAGTGTCGAAGACTGAGTGCAGTCTTTTCACCCTCGAACGCCCCTTGAACTCCTGGAGCACTTGTTTCTTGTATTTTGGAAGTCCTCAAAAGAATTTCCGATGTCCAAATTCAATCAGTTTTGAATTGCGTTTAACTTGTGATTCGGGTTCATGAAATCTTCTAGCCAATCACAATTGCCATTGACAAATTAAAGAAATTCCGCGATGACAAAGTTATCTCAATCCTCTTCATTTACCACAATAGTTACAAAAAAAGACTCAGAAGACCCTCTACCTGTATGTTACATGAATTCGCAGACAATCAAAGAAGTGTTTCTTACAAGACCATTTCTAATTATCAACAGCACCGAAGTAACTTTGCAGGGACCACATTACATTTACGTCTGATACCGACGGAGATGAAGAGGCAGCACCATCAAAACGTGATTAAATGAATATTGATTCCTGGCGTATCGACTGCTGATTACTTAATTCCGAGAAGTGGCAATGTTCCTCCTTTACTGATACTGGAACGCGAGAACTGGCCCCACGTATACGCAACTTACCGTATTCCTCTCCAGGATCTCTTCCAGTGGAGTCACGTCGCGTCACTTCCGCCGCATCAGTCTGGTCAAGCTCGAAGCTCCCAAATGGTCTCCTGGCTGGTGCTAGTGTAGATTATGTAAGTGTAAGTTTGTTTGTGAAAATAAATAAAGGAATAGGGATGACAAAGCAAAGACCACACCCGGTCCAGAGCCCATTTAATACGACACAGGTTTGGAGTTAGCTTGCAAAAATCCTACGAGTGGGAAATCCCGCGGAAAACGTAGTCAGATAAGAGTAGATTTCAAATAAGAGAAGCTCGCTAGAAGTCTTCTCCAGTCAGTGATTTAGGACTACCCAACTTTGTAGCTGATGTCGAAGACATCCCCCACACTCGCAATGGTATGCGTCTGTTATAAAAATAGAGGTGCTAAAACAGCATATAATTTCTCGCCTGGATTTTCACACAAAATTATGCGAAAAATACTCAAATTTTGTCAAAATTGTACATGACCTTACTTCAAAATCTATCTTTAAGGAACATATTTTATTGAGAGAAAAATTTTGTCTTTAATATTTTAGTTACAGGAAGACTACGAAAACATTTTTAATTTATGCTATTTTCGAAAAATCAGGGTTTTCAACGAACATGAGATCTACATCATTCTCTCATATGTTGTTCATCCTATCCATTAACAAAATTTAATAAAAAAGATGGAGCCTTTTTTTGAAGATTTTGAGAATGTTCCATGCTTCCTGTCAAGTGCCCCCTGGAAAATATCGATTTTAAATTCAAGAAACGATGGCATCAGCTAGATCGATTGAAGAATATCAATTTTAGAGAAAGTCTGCTAAACAGTTTAGCCGCTAGTGTTGTTCACAAACGGAGAGATAAACGTTTTGTCGACATTCGATTTTTCGGTTTCAAGGACCCACAAAACATGGATTCAGGCTACACTACGTGTTAGAGGATTATTTTCTAAATTAAGCAATTGAATTTATCCACTTTTTCATTCCCGGGGCCCTGTATTAAGAGATTTCTGCCAAAAAATTCACCTTTTTCCGCCCAGCATTACATACTTTTCTCTCTACTGCGTAGCGAGGAAGTAAAACCAGGTACCGGTTCACAACCACTTCGCAGTTTTCATCAGCCCGAGTCGCAACTCAGCAGACGGAAGTTCCGTTGGCGTCGGCAGCCGGGGTTTGCTGGCGACGAGCCCACGCGGAGAAATATGCTCCGCCGCCAGGAGCAAACCCAGAACGACATCGGGGAGGCCGGGCCTCACCTGCGCCTCCGAAATTGAATACATATCTCAGGGCGCACGCGGCGCCGACGCCGACGCCGACGCCGGCTCCTCCCGCGCGAATCGAAACACAAAGTGGCTGCGCCGCTGTGGCACCCGCCGCCGCAACTGCAAGCGGACGGCGCACAGTGCTTCGAGCAGAACAGACCACGCCCACTGCTTTATGGAAAAGCAATGGGCTTTACGGCCCCGCAGGGGGGAGCCATCCACCGCGGAGGTCGCTGTTCTTGGTGGAGCATTGTAAACGGCTACCGGAACCTGAGTTTCACGACGACACTCATGTCGTTAGCTTCAAGGAGGTAGGTCGCTCGCCCCCGACCTTTGAGGGGGATTGGGCATGGGGTTTCGTTAGCCGGAATCCTCTGTGCAGCAGGGCGGTAGACCACTAATAAAAGTCTAGATAGGGAGCATGAACTCTCCTGTTAGGGTTGCCTAGGTTGCGGTGGTACTCAGGTCGATAGCTTCAAGGTGGAGGCACTGAGGAGACGTCCAGAGCTCCCTTGGCTTTGGCCCTGGGGCACTCAATTGGCCACTTCGCTTCGAGGTGGGAGTAGCCTGATACTCTGAGCAAAGAGGAGGGGCTTGTTGTGGAACATTGTGAGTGGCGGATTGCGTCAACTCCGGCACCGGCACCGGGCTCGAAAGCCGGTAGCTGTGAGCTGGATGGGCAGTGCGACCCGGACGTTGAATGGGAAGGTTACCGAGAGGGTAGACTGCGTTTTGGCGCGACCCATACACCAGCTTGTCGAGTACTTGTATGTCGTTGGGGGTGCTAATAAGGTCTAAAGCCTAGGTTCCCACTTCGGTGCAAAATCTCCCTGAAAATGTGCGGTATATAACTGCTTTATGTAGAACAGTAGCAAACATATTTTTCAAAATGTAGAACAGGCCTCCTAAGAGCAGACAACACACGATTTAGAAGAGTTGACGCGCCCAAACCAGACTACGCACACTGCTTCGTTTGGAACTGGTCTCCTCACAGCTCAACACCCGATTTTCATGTAGAACAAGCCTCCATAGAGCAGAATAATTTTTCATTACATAGAGCATTCTTCTCTCGAACAGAAAACGTACAGTGCTTTAGTTCGAACAGACCAGCCGAAAGCAGAATACGCACAGTGCTCATTTAGAACACACCACGTTTTACTTTCCCATTAAGGTGCAGAGAGAAATTTATGTAATGCTGCGATGGAAAACGACGAATTTTGGCAGAAAAACTCTTATCAAAGACTCCACTATAAACAAAGTGCATAAATTCAGTTGCTAAATTCAGAAAAAAATCCTCTAACACGTGGTGTAGCCAGAATCCATGTCGGTCTTTGATACCGAAAAATCAAATGACGGTAAAACGTTTCCGTCTGTCCGTCCCTATTTAAACAACACTAGTGGCTAAACCGTTCAGACGATTTTGATATTGCCCTATCGATGGGTCTGATGTCGCGGCATCTTGAATTTGAAACCGACATTTTAAGTTTGGGGTTCTTTACATTTCTTTACACTGACTCATTTTCCAAATTTTCCCACAAAAAAAATAGTCCCATGTTTTGCAAAAGCTCAACATTTTTTCCGAGTATTCCCACAACTAAAATAACGAAGATAAAGATGTTTTATTTAATGAAATCTGTTCCTTAAAGATAACATTGAAATAAGGTCATGTCCAGTTTTTCTAAAATTTGAGTGCTTTTCCTGTTATTTTTCGTGGAATTACGGGCGAGAAAGTACAAGCTATTTTAGCACCACTAGTTTTGTCATGTAGAACAGCCTAAAGAAGACGATACAAAGAAGACAATGTACAGTGTTTCATGTAGAAAAGGCCTATTCCAAAACAGCGATATTTTAATCTTTCAACGCTGTTTGGATGTTTACAAATCCCTTGTACACCACTATCACATCTCAAAAACTAAAAATATAGAAACAAAAACTTGCAGAAAGTGTATATAATATATTGTTAAAAAGATGTAACATTACTTCGTAAATAAAAACATTTTTATGATGTAGGGGATGGTATGGTAGGGAAAACTCTGAATGAAACATCACACGTTTAAACAATAATGCTTCATTATCAACTAGTTACATTTATGCGATATTGCAAATAAAGCAGGTCCGTTTCCCCCAACACACTCTACCATACATTAGTTTCTCTCTCTCTCCCTCTCTCTCTCCTTCTCTCTCTCATTTTTTATTTTTATTATATGGAAACAGGTAACGTTGTGACTCCTGAAATGGAACAAGTATGCTGTCAGCATATACAGACGTTAGAATGTGTTTGCAAAACTAATTATTTCAAGAACGACGTTATGACGAATTAAAATGCGACTAGAATACCCACAAGGTACGTGCTCATGTACCCCCCCATGTTTCCATTTTTTCCATTTCTGTAATAACCCTGTAATTATATTTTTCTTCAAGACCCTCTTATCCTCCGTCACTTCTTTTATGTCTCTTTGTAATTGACAAACTAATCTTATTTAACTCTGTTACTAAGCTGAGAGGTACACCTGTGTAATTCAATCGCCTAGAATATCAATTAGATTAATTTCACATACAGTTGCATATTCTACAGACAAACAGATAGGGTAGAATCGAGAAGCGTCGCACCAAAAAATGTAATGTAATGTTCAAGAAGATCTCATCTTGTAGAATATGGCGTGAAGAATGTTTATTTGGGTTTTTAAGTCACTAAAACGCACCGTTTAGGAGTTATTTAAGGAAATATATTGGAAAATCCGGTCGAGTGTTGCGGGTTGCATTTGAAATGAATATTTTGATTTTGTTTAAAAAACAAATCCTTCATATTTTTAAAGTCAAAGTGAAATTAGTAACGTCTCCGTGAAGCTCTCTTTCTTTAACTTCTTCTATTAAAAGTGATTGACAAGAGAAGTAAAAACTTGCGGAAGTGGTGGTAAAAATGAATACCTAATAGAACTACTTTTTTCTTCCGCAATAAAGTAGAAGGTTCTTTCTTGTTAAACTCACTTTAAGAGTGAAAAATAGAGGCAAACCAAGTGGAAAAATAGTCTTGAATAGACGGACTTTTACGGGATGCTGAGAAAAATGGTCTGGAAGTGAAGGCCAAAGCAACACAAAGAGGAATAACGATTTATATTAGCGATGAACATTATAAAATTTAAAATTAAAATAATGATCAAGAGAATGCAAATATTAAAATTTGTTCTAAAGAATGGACGTAAACATAGAATTGAAATAATTCTGTTCTGGGTTTGGTCTTCATTTTAATCCTCAACTAGTGTTAGTGTACTGCTTACTACACTCAGCAAACATTATTTCTTGTAACATTGTCAGTATTGTTTTGCTACCTCGTATTTCTTCTGACTCAACTGTTTTGTGTGTAAGACATCTTCGAGTTTGATTAATTAATTCCAAGTATTGAATTTACTGGAAGTTTCAAACGTGAATTTACTAGTCTTAACATACTTCCCACGAGTAGTTACTTTACATACAATTGTATTCTTTGTGATACAATAAAAGGAAAATAAGTAAAGAAAATGCAGAAAAAGCGATGACCGATTTAATATACATTATTTGATTTTTTAAATTAATATTGTATTAATATTTTAATTCTAAAATTTAAAACTTGTCATTCTACTTACTAACCTATCTATCGTTGAATATATAAACATAAATGCATTATTGTTGCTGGTAGTATAAATTCCATTTGTACAAAAATCAATCCTTTCAACATTTTTTAAATTTAATATTTATCCAAGTTTAGTTTACATAAATACCGTAGTTATGGTTTTCATCAAATGTTTACGTCCTGTTGTGATATTATAAAATTCATGAAACTTGATGTACACAAAACACCGGACTTTCATTTACGTTAAAAATTCGGGCCGCAACTACTAAATGATTAAATTAGTGAAAGAACGATTTTAATATAAAAAAGATACCAGTACGCAGCTTTTAAATACCAGCGTCTCTCGCAATTCCTATTAATATATTTGACTCTCCTTTGGAAAATATAAAACACGATCAGGGAGAGAGTTGTTAATTTCCATTCTTAGCACCTCAGTTTGAAGAGTTATGTACTCAACATACTTTTCAAAAGTAAAACTGATCCTGCGGAACTCTCTAATAATCTCTCGTGCAAAATTTATTTTCAATTTCAGCCACGAGGTGCTTTGCTAACATTACAGAAGAGTGCGGTGTTAATGACCTCTCACTTATCGTGTTGAGTAATGAGCTTCCTTGATGGTTTTTTACTACAAATCTTTATTCAGGAAATTATTTTGGAAATACTTACAGTAGGAGGCAGAAAATAGTCTACTCACACTTCTATTACATTTATGAATCCTTCATTAGCTGTTAGCAAATAAGTGCAAGTGCGTTTAATAAGCAAGAGACGCTTGGTAGAACAATTCATTAATATATTTTCGAACTCTTAATTTTGCCGTACTATCCGTATCATTAAGATAAACAGCGTTTCACTGTTTTTATGCAGCGATAAGAAACATCTTTTTTCGTAGGATACATAAATGGGGAAAATGACGGGTTGAAATAAAATTCTTCGGAATGTGGTTACGGGTAGAGAAATTCCAAGACCGAACATTAATGGTGACGGAAATAATTCCATCAAAGGTGTTCTATAATGAGAAATAGATTAAGTAATAATAATACAACGCTGCGGTCTCTACTTATAAAATTAAAATTGCATGTACACTGAAAGAAATGTTCTATGTGATATCAGGTAATGAAAAAAACATTCTCCCCCGGTCATCCACATATCCTGCGGGAGGAAAAACCCGCAAAAGCAACAAGTAGCAGAAGAGAAGCCGGAGATCCAGCACGAAACTACTACGATAAGAAAGAAAGATTTTAGAAGCAGGTTGATCTACCAAAGGGAATTACAAAAAGTTCACTCTGTGACACAGGATACGCAAAATAATATACTGTAATTTCCTAGCAAAATGATAAATGTAATTTTAATAGAAAAACAACATTTTTCTGGGGTAGCCGTAATTTAATATCTGTTTATTGGGAACCAGCAATATTCATTAAATATTGGGAAATGGCATGCATTAATTACATTAAATAAGGTAAATGAAATAAAAGTGGAAATTCACCGTTGGGCGGACGACACTGTGGTTATATAGATGGGGAATATCACTTCCACATCGTACATTTTACTGTACTGGGAATTCTAACCCATTATTGCCCGAACTAAATTATTGAATAATTAAATATCTTTGGTCAGTTAGGTCTTTCGCAGCAGATGATGAACAATTGTTTAATAAATTTAGAATTGAGAATCTTTGTAAGTCATGCTTACGTATAATGGCGTTATGTTTTCTATATTTGTAAGGTAACCTAACCAGACATGTTTTTATATACATTTAATAAGAAGTCTGCACCTGTTAATGGCTACCAAGTTCGACAAGAAAAACTTTAAACGCTCATAACATTGGAATTAATTCATAGAAGGCAGTGTTTTTTGCTTGTGGTAATAACAATAACCGTCATAATAGAAATAATAATACTTATAGGACTACAATTGTCTGATTACAGGTAGTAAACATAAGCGTACATATTTATAATAGATCTGCATTTACAATACAAAAAAATAATATAAATTATCGCTATTATGTTATAATGTGCTAGGTCCCAACAAGGAAGTGTATTCGTTACAAATTAGCGCAAATTTTGTTGCATTGCCGCGTCAGTGCGAAGGTTCCACTCTTGTAAGGAGTATTCTCTGCGCTGTTGTAGTGGCGTTCACCGCCTGCTGGGCTCCGTTTTCCCATCCTTGCAGAATGCACTGGCGAATCACTACAGTGACCACAGACAGGGCTCACGACTGGTGGAACAGTCGGCAGAAAATAAATTACAACTCTTTCCCCACCGTGTAGCCGGCGGCCAAGAAGCTTCTAACTGCCGAACGCTCAAGTACAAAGACATAATGGGCTGTGCATGTCTGTCGCTTGGCAAATGTTTTTACGCGAGTTTGCGTGGGATCTTTACACATGAGCAATTGAAAAAAAAAGCAATGAGAATGAACACTTCAGAATTCTTCAAACATTTACAATGTAATTTTAAAAAAAGTCATGAAAATGTTAATTGCGTAATTCTCCATGAAAAATAACTTCTCTGCGACCACCTTAAATGCGAGCAAAATGCACTGGGAGTAAAACAAAAGAGCCCCGTGATAACGCGGTTGCAAGAGCGAGAGTCGGGAAAAAAGGACCTTCAGGAGATACCACACTAATAAGCTCTTTCGTGTTTCTAGGAAGATTGAAGTGAGCGAGAAGAAAAAGAAGAAATATAGAAATAAATTTGAAACTTCTCTTAATATTTATTGCTATAGTGAAGAGTCTGTTATTTTATTTAAAGGAAATAGTTTAACAACAGTACAGCCTCACACTCATCGACGACAGAAAAATCGAATGCTTTGATATCCGGAAATGTCGTCTGCTCGGGGTTAAATGTAATATAACAGTTCAAAGATATTTATTTACTATAGCTCTTCATGTAGAATTATGCAATAACAAGTTCACTCTCTGTTTACAAAGTATTGATCATTATGACGTGGTAAAATTTTGAAGAAATTCAGTGTTAATTAAGCGGACGCCCTTTGTGAGAAAGGAATGTTGTTTCTGCTGCAAGTAAACTTGAACGATGAGGGAAACACAAGGTAGAAAGGGACCGCACGTGTCACTCCATCATGCGCTGCCCATTTTACCAGGCGTTTTTGAGACTGTGGAGGTGGACGCTGCGACTCTGTCGCATTTTCATCCCCTTCAGAACAATCGGACAATTCGATCCGAGGCTGGCGTCAGGATCCGAGGCGGGCCTTACCGATGGAACATTCAACAGGTCACTTTACCCAACGCCGTATCGCCGCCCAGCGGTCTGCTCCGAGGAGGAGCCGCTGCTTGCACCCTGCTCTTTCTCACACCTCCATCGGCAGACGGAGCAGATCACGTCATCTTTAATCGATCAATGGCTTGCACCACAGTGGGTCGCGCCTTCTTTTTCGGGGGATTTTCCATTGCTTGGACTGAAAACGTCTCACTGCTCTGGGAAAGAATATTACGACAGAAAAACAATTAACTATTTTCTAATATTTATTGGAACGTTCGTAGTTATACGCATTTTGTGATTTGAAAGTAAGGAACAAGCAATTTTCATTACAGCATGGGAAGAAAACTTTCGGGGAGTCCGAACACCATTGGGAATACCTCGCATGAAACCGAGAAAAATTGTCAACTGAATGAATTCCTACTGGACGCCTGGCTTTGTCCCTACTGAGACAAGATAAAATAAATTTATTGAAGATGCAATTGAGTATAACGCGTTGGCAGCTTATTACATAAATAAAGTTATATAACTAACGTACAAATTATATAATAATAATAATAATAATAATAATAACAATGGTACAATAATGAAAATAATAGTAAAATAAAAATAATAAATAACAATAAACATATTGGTATGATGATTATGATAATAATGATAATAAATAAATAAATTAAATAAATAAATAAATAAATAAATAAATGATTCATGAAACAATAAGTTGCATTAAGCTAAAGAAACTTCTATAATATAACTCCTCACTGAATATTTGCACAATTCATTTATTTTTTATATAGAATATTTAACTGTTTTGACGTTAAATAAATAAATAAATTAAGACCACTGCACTGGCACTACACTGCACTTCACTATGACCCTTAAATCACTTCCTTCTTCATTTCTGTACTGTACACTTCACGACACCTCACTTCACAATATAACACTTTTGCATACTTTCATAACCTACTATTGTCAGTTAAGTCCCTCATTTACTTAGCAATACCCTAAATTAATTTCCTTAACTGTTGAACGCTTTGAGGAAAGGGTTGAAAGGCTTTTGCAGGCAATCTATTTCATTCCGTTATCGTTATTTTGGGAAAGAAGATGAAAGAATGTGGGTGGCGCCGAGAAACGTAGAAAACCGACTGGACGTTTCTAATCATCATCTGAGGCTAAAAAAGTTATCTTCCAGCATGAGTTAATCTGAGGTCTTCCCCTTCCCAAACTACGAACAAGATCCTTCACCCACGAGCTGGAAAGGAGACCCTCCCTCGAGCTAGGAACGACGTCCTCTCCCTCCGACCAGGTTCTACCTCTCACCAGGTTCCTCCAGGTTCCAGGTACCTCCCACCAGGTTCTACCTCTCCACTACTAGAGTCGAGGCAGAGTTTCCCCTCCAGTTAGAATGGATATACCCGCCTCCAAACTAGAAGCAAGAACCTACCCCTTACCCAAGCTACAGCCTAGATCGTACTCCTCCCAAGCCAGAACCGAAATTCTAAACCCCTTCCAGAGCTAGTAACACGGACCTCGATCTCCAATACAGAACTGAAATCCTAAACCCCTTCCTTGGCTAGCAACAAGGTCCTCGATCTCCTCGAGCCAGAGCTAGAACCCTAAACCCCTTCCAGAGCGAGTCCTAAACCCCTTCCAGAGCTAGTAACACGGCCTCGATCTCCAATACAGAACTGAAATCCTAAACCCCTTCCTTGGCTAGCAACAAGGTCCTGGATCGAGCCAGAGGGGAGGCCCCGAGAGTGGTCCGTCGAGCTACACAGAGGGCTAGCAGGTCCTCGCGGCTTCCGAGTGCGAACTGCGGCCTCTGGCGGCGTGGGAGGGCGACGGCGACAGCGCCGGCTGCGGGGACGCGCAGAGCGGAGCGCGCGGGTCGAGGGCGACCCTCCAATCGATAGTCGCCCGCCGCCAGCTATATCGAGAGTGAGGGCGGGGACGAGGAGGCTGCGAGGTGCGCGTCCCCCCCCCCCCCCCGCCGCCGCCGGTCCACGGTCATGGGCGTCCCCGCCAGCCCCATTCCGCCCCGCCCCTCCTGTCCTGTCGCTCACCGCTCGGACAGGCAGCGCGCCTACGCCACCGCAGACCAAACTACGCTCGCGTTCGAGATGCGGGAGGAACAGTTTGGGCTCCACCGCAGACCCAGTCTGGATGAAGGTCACTCGTGTTGCGTATCCAAGTTATTGCACTAAGGCTTGTGTCAAGTTTATTTTGTACTTTTTTCACTTTACTACGTGAGATGAGAAAGGAATGTAATTGTACGCCGAAATCGGAGAATGTTTTAGAAAGAACCGGGCCCTGGTGGTATAATAAAACTTTTTCCTATATGTAGTAACTTACTTTCCATAACACGTTGTGTTGTCAGAATCCATGTTTTATGTGTCCTCGATACCGAAAATTCGATTGAAGGCAAAACATCTGCTCGTCCGTTCGTTGATCTGTGGTCAAATTTGGCGCCCAAAACGTTTGGACAACTTTCTCCAATATTGTTATTCTCCGATTGATCTAAACGAACTCGTAGCCCTGGATGTTTAAAATGCATATTTTGACTTTTGGGGATACCTTTTATGAAGACTCAGCATTTTCAAAATTGTCTCTAAAATGGGTCCAATTTTGCGTATTAAACTTTGTCCTCAGATAACTGAAATGACTCTTAGAAAAGTGGTACAGGTACAATACCATCTACTATCCCAATTCCTAATAATGTGAACAAAACTACAATTTTTCTGATTTCGAAAAATTATGGACTATTTCAGGGTAAGTGCCTCTCTGCGTTGAGGTCCGTATTACTTACTATTACATATTACATGTATACATATTACATATACATATAGTTATTTCCAGTAACATATGCCGAGTGCTCGTGAAAGAAAAGACTAGCAAAGGTATCCCCAATAATTACAAATACAATCGTAACTCGCAGAGGTTACAAATTACGAGATATAAAATGTATAATTGAGTGAGCTCACTCGATTTTGAACAACGCAGTTCTAAAATGGATGTCACCTTTGCATCGTTGTCGGGCGGAACCTCCTCTAGTAACTCCATATTGATTAATTAATAATTTATTTTAAAATAAATATTTATTGTATTGTAAATTATTGTATACTTAAGCGGTAAAATTCTTCCAGAGAAATCAGTGAGGTTATTGTAAAAACTTTGAAATGAAAATAATATACTAAAATGTAGCTCTTCTTATTAATTATGTGTTTCTTCATAATGGTGTTGATTGCTTTTCTCCGTAATATGTGATGTAAATTTGTTTGTTTGTTAGTTAGTTACCCAATTACACGATTTTTACCCTCTCACTGAGATCTGATCAGCAGTTGTTGGGTTTTAATTGCACGCATGAAATTAATATAGTGATAATTACAACGTTTTCGTGGAAATTGAAGAATATATTTAATTTTAATTTACTAAACAAATAAATAACGTGAGTATGTATATGTATATATTTATATATTTTCTCACATTATGGCATTTATTTTTCATGGATCATTCTCTGGTGAGTTTAAGATTCATATTTATATAAGCCTAGTTGCCTAATACAGTATGTCTTTGAACTACAATGCCATACACATACCATTTATTATCTGAACTTAGAAACGTCGTACTTTGATTCCAGTTCCATAACTGCCAGAAAATTAAAAGCGAAAATGCTGTATTCGAAGAGAGTACAGAGTCAGCTTTATAGAGGAGGTTTAAAAGAAAGTTTGTATAAGGCTGCCTTCATGGCATAAAAGAGCTTTCCAATATAATTGAAGTCCAGTGCTTTGACGTTAGAGATCTCGTTAAAATATGTATCACTTTCTTTCACAATTTCTCCCGACTTTCACGTTAAAACGTAGTCGTTCCATTAAAAATATATGCAATGGGAGGTATTGATCGATAGAAAAAGAAACAAAATATTTAAGGTTGTCTCAAAGGAGCTTTTAGTATTTGTTTTTCTTGAAGCAATGCGTGACACACATCATACTGTCATGGTTTCTATATATCTATAATAAATATATATCCCCGCAACCCATTCTAAATATGCCTTTCTGAAATTACACAAATAAATAAACCCGCACGTAATTATTTACCCATGAGTAGCAAAGTACCATTCTAACAAATTTCTTTGAAGTCGTAGGTACGCGAATCGACCCTATACGGGGAATCGAAAATAATATTACTGCTTTGGGAAGAGGTATGAATTCAAATTTACTCGTATTTGGCTGGGATAATACCGTCGGAAATAATAACTGATAAATTTTCTAATTAAAATAAAATAACTTCATTCTGAATTTATTCTGAATGTTCGTTCCTTTTTTTTCTAAAATGTTTGCGAGATTCTTCTCGCTACTTGTACTAATTTAACAATTAACAACAGACAAAATACATGTAAAACCCTTTTCACGATATCCTAACAATAATAATTACAATTAATTTTCTTTGCTTTCACTAATCGAAATTTTCATCATTAAGCAAGTGCACTTTGTCAATTTATTAAAACAACAATTAATTTAATCATTAATAAATTTATGCATATCTATGTTCTCTCAATACCTTAAAATAAAATAACAATCTTCATCTTGTAATTTGGAAATAATAGAATAATAAATGTTTGTTACACTTCCCTTTGCTGTAGTTCTGCGACCTATCGAGCTCCACCATCCATATCCTAATCGACACTAATTGTAACCAGGAACATCCTCCATTTTCCGCTGCATTTCAACGTTCGAATTCCAACACACTTCCATCGTCCGCGGCTTAACCACCGATCCTCCTCGTAACTCGGCTCGACGACGTCTCAAGAAGTTATATCTCTGACCACGTTGTTTTTAAAAACAAAGAACGGCTTGTTCATTACGATGTTCTTTCGTTTTTTCTACTTTTATTTATGTTACTCACTCAATAAACCTCGTGGTATTGTCACAATTTCGACAAAATGTTCCCAATAAATGATATTGTCTGTGGTTCATTTTAAAAATTACTGGCTTCCTTTTATTTAATAAATAAATAAATACAGTTATGTTCGTCACCTTTTTATAACATCTGACGGTCTTCTCACAATGTATAATATTTATCATCATTACGAATTATATTTCCTATTGAACGCAACAACTTGGTGATATGTTTTTATCGTCCAAAATTGCCATAATTTTATTTGTTGTTGTTCCCATAGTCTATTTTAGTCTTCCTTTCCGATAATGTGAATAATTGCGATTTATTACATTTCACCTATGCACCTTTATTTGTCCATGCCTCCGCATTGCAAGCGTCTTTTTCTAATAAAAAATAAACATTGGACGCGTCTTAAAACACCGTCACAATACTCTGTTGATTCTGAATTAGTGTATGATCTTTACATTAAAAAAGCTTTCCCTAAGAAACCTGTCATTCACATTACGACTAATAAAATGATGTGTCACCAAAAGAAGATTTAATAGTGGAGAAAACCAAATAATTATAAAGAATTTAGTGAGTAACTATAAAGAATATTTGAAAATACTGGGAAAGGCACTTGATTACAATGAATATTATTAAAAAATATTATGAAACGATGCAGGAATGGAAAGTTGAAAGTTGATCAGAAATATAATGCCTGCTGAAGAGAGATTGCATACGGATATTTTGACGATGACAAATCCACATAGTGATTTGTTATGTTATGTACTGCTTAGGTTTGGGATACGTGCTAGCTTTAAATGTTCGGCCCTGCGCTCTATGTTTCTAGATCAATGGCCACATCCCTCAAGCCACCCTTTGCAGGGCACTCGGAAGGGGTTAGACATATGACCTTCGACCTCTGAGTTCAATGATTCAAATCCCAGGACAGTTCTGTGATTTGCAGTGAGCAAAGAGAATTCGCAACAGGTTTCCTCGGGGTTGTCCCGTTTCTTCTGCCTCTCATTCAATAGTGTCACCGGCTTCAATTGCCCAGGGTGTCAATTGATATCACTGCAGTGCCTCTGATCAGGAGTTCCTAGGGTTCGAGTCTCGACGGTCGCAAGATTTTTGACACTAGCTAAAGCTAGGTCGATTTCAGTCGCTGTATGGAGAAAACTTCTAGCGGCCGGCTGCTCTGATCGGTAGTTGTCCGTGATTATTCCGATCAATATCAGGTGAATGCCGGAGCAATACCCTAACAAACGTGTAGATTGTGGCCGGTCATTCCTTCCCTTTTCTTGCCCTATCCACACCCTTTAGTTACAGGCACTTACATTCACATGCACTTCATTACCACACATTTCGGAAGCTTAGAACTTGCCCCGGCTGGGGCGATTCCCCGCTGATGGACGGTGCCTGGTTGTGGAAAACCCCTCAAGCCGTCATGTAGGTCGGCGGCGGATTTCGCCATCCAGCGGGGGAAGATCTCTCCAACTTCCCGCGGTAAGAAACACGCTACTTACGAGACTAATGACCATAGTAGTTAATGAGCCCGGAAACACTAATCAATCAATCCACTATTGCTCCATTATCATATGTAATACCATGAGTCCTTTGGAAATACTCGATAAATCCCCGAAATGCGAAGGAGGAGATTTATCTGAGAATTTCCAAAGTACGAGCGGTACTTAATAGGACTATTCCACCAATAAAATTACGTCTAACAGATTTGATTTGATTTATTTAAAGTCGCATCAACTACATATGATTATTTGCGACTAGTTTTATAATTACACAGTCAGAACAAAACAACACAGTAACTCAGAATTACACAAATATATTTAAATATTGTTATACACTTCAATTTCCCTTATAAAGCAAATGAATTTAATGCACTATTCTTTGTTATTGAGATCTTTAGGAGAACTTAATTTGTACTTGTTTCTTGAACTTTCATATTTAGGGCATGCAAACAAATGTTCTACGAAAGAGAAATCTTGCGTAGATTGCAGTTATCAGCATCAGCCCTGTTCAATAAGTAGCCGTGAGAAAATTTTGTGTGTCCTATTCTGCATCTTGTTAAGACAACCTGCAGAAACTGACCGTTGTATTATCATCTTCAAATTTTCTAACTGATCTTAATTTGCAACCCTGTAAGTTGTTTCATTCTTTACTGTCAAGATCAGCTTATTAGCTGTTTGTAAATTCTGTCGTACAGAGTTTGAAAATGTCCCAAATATTGAAAATAACTAAAAGCATCTTAAAATCAAAGATGTTATGGTGTACTGCATACGCAGTTTATTGCCCATTTTCACATTCTTGGCAGCAGCATTTGTAGCTGTGGGCTGCTAGTGTCTAATGCAGGGATTCCCACCCTTTTTCTTTCGTCGACCCCATTTAAGAGAATTGTTTGCTTAATCGACCCTCTTACGTTTCTTTATTCATAACCGAAACGCAAAGAATTGCTCATAAAGCCATAAAGATAACAATTTCGTACACCAATATTCTGGTATTGAAAATGTATCTTAAATTATATTATATATTCAATTGTAATTGAAAATTCTTCCTCTTCTGAGGATTGAGCTTTTAATCTGCATTGTAGTGCAATAGTTACAAAATACTGTGTTCTTCTCCCTTCTTCATGCGAAATGCGGGGACTATTGTTGCGTATGCGCACGATAGTGTATCGTTGTGCATCCACAGTTATTATTTCTTGAGTTCTCTTGACATCGTATAGTCCGATTAAAGTAAGTTGGTGATTGACAGTTACGCTTCTGAAGCGGTTGCGTCATACAATATGTGTATATGATTTGGTTAATTTTATAAGTATTAATTTGAAGTGTTTATTTTCGTGTTCCGGGAACACGTGATCATTTGTACGCTACCTGTAAACGTCGCTCCTTTCTACTCGCAACTGTCAATCACCACCTTCTTTTAATCAGACCATAATTCCTAAATTCAGATACAAAAGAGAAGGGCGAATTTGTAATTTATTGTTAAACATGTTGTTATTTATATCAGAAATCAATAATCAAATTAATATTGTAGTAATCAATGGGATCTTGATTCTGCTGATCAGGGGCCGATTCATAATTGACTATTGACCCCAAAAGACTCCTTGATCATCATTGACCCCCTCCAAAATATCATTGACACTCAGAGCGTTGATACTAACCCCATTGAGAACCCCTGGTTTAATGTATCTCGATTGCCCTACTTCGTTAGTTTCCAAGACATCTTCCCGCCCTGGGCGGAAGTAGGTTTCAAGACCGTTTGAGTGTAAATTTGTTGGATTTGTGCGAATGCCTTGTTATATATCCCAAGCACGAACAAGGCTCTGCTTTCTGTAATTTTTAAACCAGGTATCCTCATTTGCCTCAAAGACAAACACCAAAGTTATTAAAATTCTCTGACAATTTTGAGAAATTTTGCGAAAATGAAGTAAAAAGTTGAGGAAAATCTCTACTTTAACATGTTAGCGCACTTTGCAAAACGGAAATAATTCCATTATATAAAAATGGTTACAGTTTTACTTCCATTTTAATTAGAACCCTGAATAATGTGCCACTGCTAATTACAGTATAGGTTAAAATTAAATTAATGGTTTGGAAAACACAAAATACTTTTCAGTAGTACTGTTTTTATTAAAACGCTTTTTAGAAAAAAACTTAACAAAAACCCAACCTTTGAACCGCTATCAATTGTTGGTTAAGTGAAATTCCTTAGTATTTCCTAGCTGGTTAAATGAAGTTTTGAAGAAAAATTTTGTAAATATCCCCCTTATTTTCCTATCTTCATACGTGTCAAATCTTTAGCTGAAGTGGTGCTCGTGCGTCAATATCTCTAGAAATGATAGTGTTGGCGGCATCAGAGCAATAAGAGGCTAAACGTATCTATTTAAAGACATTGTCATTCTAACGTGAATTATTTTTGCTGTATTGTTTTCACGTAAGCTGCGAAACATTGCTATCAGCCTAACCTCTCTTGATTAAAATATTTCTTGTTAAAAGCGACAGTTTTGGTACACAGTGACATTATGTTTACAAAGAATTTACCTCTTACTCGTATTTGGTAGATTCTACCAGCAAAATTTCTTGCGTTTCTGAGAATTTTCTTTCTACTAATGTATCAATGAAAATTCTAAAATAAAAGTAAGTTCAGTTCTTTGTAGATGAGTCAACCAAATGAATATATTATTCCACCAAATTAGAATACTATTTAATCATACTCCCTTTTAACGCAACCCATTCTCACGTAATAACAGAGGGATGGGGAAACTTCAATCCCTCTGTCTCTGTGTGCAAATTGTCATTGGTTTCAACAACTTTCACTACATATAAAGCAAAGGAGCTTTGTGTACAGTGAAAAGCCAACCCCGTCACCAGTTCTGTCAATGTGGCGAGCGTCGAAACCTGCGAAATAAAGGATACGAAACTTTCTTGTGAATGTTGGAGCCTTCCGTTGGTATTGGAGAGAAAACGAGGGCTAGTTAATGGATGAGGAGAGTCTCTGAGAAAGTTTCCAAAGCAAAGCAGGGGTGGAATACGTTTCACTGATGTATCAGAGATAGGGAACCTAGTGACCTCGAAGCAAAAGAAATTGGTGGTAGAGGGAAGAGAAACTAGGAAAGGGAAATAGAGATTACAAAGGCAACCAAGCGAAATGTAGGAGAGAGAAAGTTTTGAGTTACGAAACAAATTACAGATTTTATAGCCCAATAAAAAGAATTTTAGAGAAATGTAAATTACAAAAAATTTAAACATACAAAACCGACTGAAATGTAAAAATGGACTTGAAATTTAGAACATAATTTCCTTCATCCGTTAGTCTTTCCAGTTGGCAATGACTTTGCGTGAAAAATGTTCGTTAGATAACGCATTCTCTATGCCACTTTTCGCTGTGAGGAACACAGGGTCTAAGGAGACTCTTTTACACATAGCCAAACTCTGTAAGACCTTTTATGCTGCGGGATATATAGTAGCTTTCACTTGTCTTCCATTGTTGTCAAAGGTGTGACCCGTGTTGGAGCGATCAGATCACTTGCCTTCCATTGCTGAGACCAGGGTTCAATTTTGAAGATCCACGTGAAAGTTGTGGGAGACAAAACGAGTTATTTATATCATTTCTAAAGGTTCCCTATTTTTCCAATCTCTCATTCCGCCATTGATACATCATTCATACAGTGTCTTCGAAGTGACTTATACAGCAAAGCAAATGTCCATTCCAGGCATGGTCACATGGTTTGGGTATTGGGATAACAAAAAGAATCAAATCCATCGTTGTTTCTTCTATTCATTTAAATTTTGCCACCGGGAGCGGTAGCTCAGTGCATCAACTGATGTCACTGCAGCGCCTCTGACCGGGAGGTCCTAGGTTCCCACTCCCCACGGCGGCAGGATTTTCGACACTAGCTTTTCAGCCAGGTCGAATTCAGTCGCTGTCTGGAGGAGAATTCTAGCGGCCGGCTGCTCTGATCGGTAGTTTCCCGTGGTTTCTCCGATCAACACCAGGCGAATGCCAGAGCAGTACCCTACCAAACGGGCCACGGACCGCGCGCGATCTGCCCTTCCCCTTCCTACTCCTATCCTCTCCCCTTACACACACACTTACACTAACATGTACTAAACTATCACATATTCCGGGAGATCGGTCGGGAGCTTAGAGCTTGTCCCGGCTGGGGCGGTGCCCCGCTGGTGGGAGAGTCCTGGTTAGGGGGAAACCCCACTAGCCGACGGTAGGTTGGCGCCGGATCTCGCCATCCAGCGGGGGAAGGTCACCGCCATCTCCCGCGAAAAAACATGCACTATACTAACGGGAATAATGACCAAAGCAGTTGACGCGCCCGGACACACGAAGAAATCAATCAATTTTGCCTATTTAATAACTCCTTACCAATTGCCGGCAATGAAACTTGAAAGATAAAACCTATCAGAACAGGCTAAACAAGGAATTTACGACTGAAATTAGAGATAAGTTGGTACAAATTTCGTATCAAGACCACCTTTGTTAACACAGTCAATTTAACAATATTTAAAAATAAGGATTTGTCGTAATGTAATATGACCATTTTACATGGGAAGTATATTTCGTTGCCTTGAAGAACTTTAATGATTTCTTGCCAGTTTAAAGAGCAAGTATCACAGTTGCTAGCCAAGCCTAACTGAGCGCTCGGCAGTGTCCGATCGAACATTTTCCCTAATCAATTTGTGAATTTGGATTTCCAGTTGAATGAGTTCTGGCCATTATTCCTATTTCATTCTACCTTTCTGCTTTTCATTCACTGCCCACACGTTTGATGTGCTGGGTTTTTGTGAAAAAGCTCATTACTCATCAACATGACTCGACTTTCCTATTAATAGAACAGCGAAATGTGATATTCCTCTCCGAAACATTGCATTGGAAATTTAATGAAACATAATCACATACATAAGCAATGTGCATTTGATTTTAAATGAACTACAAAGTGAATTACCACTTTTGACGTATTGAAACATAAATATATAGGGATTTATAGTAAAAGTGAACCTTCGATATTATCAAAACTCATCCTACATTGTACAAACATAAGGATATGTTATGTGATTAAATAAACGGTTACTGTTTCAATACGATTACTTTTCAACCCTGAACACGTTAACTGTCAATACTCTAATGACGGAAATATTGAAAATCATAGGCATTGAATATGCACAGAGTAAATACAGAGCTTGGTTTTTGAGATCTAAAATTTGATAATACGGACTGGGTAAAGTGCGAATGGACCCAAACCTCGTTGCCAAGGTAATTTCATGAAAACGCTTCACATACCTATTCACTCTCGTTCTGACCAATTAATGCACCGTTTCCAAATACTAAACTTCATTTTTATTGTACTAGCTGGTATTATATCAAGCCATTCAGGACATAATCATTCATCTTATTGGCTACCGAAACGCATTGTGGACATGATAAAAGATTAACATAAAATTAGAACGCGACACCACTTAAAAAGAAATTAAATTCATTACGAAAAACGTAATATTTCTAATTGATGAATACATTCGCAGTTCATTAAAAGCATTTTTTGCTCAAATTAGCTCCGGCTCCCATTCAATATGAATTCCAATTAAAAAGGTTACCTGAGAGCGGTCTAGAATACCACCATTAAAATCAGGCACTAACCCCCGTCATTCATGACGAGAAAAAGCGGAGGCTTTTCCTGGTCACTTCGAAAATATATCCACATAATCCGATAATAAAATATTCTTTTAACTAGTAAATTTTAAATAGCATGCGGCAGTCCGCATACTCCGCAGATGGAACAACCAAATTTATATCCCTCGCAGAACGTAAACGCACGATGAACAAACTGAAAAGCAGAAAAGTGACAGGGCATGACCGACTAACTACTATAATGTTAAAATAATTACTTAAATGCAACATTAAGACTAGGCTATTATTCAAGCAATTGCAAAAATATAATAATTATTCTAAGGAAGGCCAAATAAATCCCAACAAAAACAAGACAACCGTAGGCCAATTAGTCTATTACTTCATTAACTAAACTGTTTGACAGACTAATTAATTAAATAAGTTCTTATACGCTACAAAGGAATGGCATCCATTTCAGTTTTAAAATCAAATTACTTGACTATACACGAGATTTTAACCGTTACAGATGCTGCTAACGCTTTTTCTGGTGAAAAAGCATACTGCAGATCTATTTCTGGATGTAACAAAAGCTTTCGACCGAGTTTGGTACACAGGTGTGATGTACGAAATCTGTCAAGTAGACCTCCCAAATATCTTCAAGGTATAATTCAATGTTTGTTGCTAAACAGATAATTCATTATTAGAATACACGACACCTACTCGGAAACACAAAATCATATCTCGAGTTCCCTAAGGCTCGTCATTGTCACTAATATAATTTAAAATTCATATTGCGGATTTTCCAGAATTGATCGATGATGAAGTACCCTTGTTTGCTGATGACACTACCACAACTCGAATAATTTAGCATTTTCTTGGAATACCTACATAATGGTGTTACTTATTAACTAAAATGGACTGTTAAATGGAGGATTCACATAAATTCAAACAAATCACTAACTAAAATATTCTCGCTTAAAATATTTGTAACCCCCTCAAGTTTTAACAATAACCTGGTTCTCTGTCTGAACAATGACCAACTTGTCAAATAGGTAGGCGTCAAAGTAGATAAATTGTTATGTGGTTCTTCAATGTTAATTTACATTGAAGATATTTCAAATGCACATAACAGATATTTCAAATCAAACCTATTCAGAAAAAGTCAAACTACACCCATTAATAAATAGAAAATCCACATTAAGAGTGGAAAACGGAGCAACAGTTTACTAATCTATTATTTGCCCGTAGTCCACCTATACGTGCTCAGTGTGGAAGGGAACTGAAAACACACACATTAATAAATTGCAAAGAATCGTAAACAAATTCCTAAGACTGGTTACCGAAGCTTCCTCGTTTATTCCTAATAAACAAATTCAAAGGATTGAAACATTTAGTTCCTTTAAAGGTCACATTAACAAGTTAAAAAAGTATCTAGGACTAAAACCTTGTCCTAAGTAAAGCATATTGAAATCTTATAGCTTGTGCACCATCCAGGTTATTGTCGCTATCCAAAGGATCGCTTGAAACCGCCATGCATTGCTGATGAGAAGGATATAAAAATGCGAAGATGTTATATAAACTATATATTTTTCAAAAGTATGGTACATAGCTTCATGCTGGTATATTATAAGTATTAAATGTAATTAGGATCTAAAAACAGATAAACACATCAACTCAAGTAAGAGTTCCTGTGTGCTGATGTGACTGACGTAGACTGATATGTCTTCAATGCAATGTTTGTATTATAAATGTCAACCCTCGAAAGGCCTGAAGGGCCGAAGAGTTAAGAAATAAATTTTTAAAAGTTCTACATTTAACTTTCCAGGTATGTCATACGCATGTTGAGCGACTTATGTTATTCTTTCAAGGAAATGGAGACATTAAAAATGAGAAAACAAATGTTTACAGAGATTTTGAGATTATGTGCAGAATTTTTTCCTTTTCGTGTATGTCTGCAGGTGCACGTTCCTATTTATCAAAATGTTCTCAAAAATTAAGAGATTACCCAATTTTCTGAGCATTTACATTGGAATCTAGATACCTGGAGTACAGGAAGTGGGCAAATTTACCAAATATTTTGAAATAGAATTTCGAGTTCCAAAGAAGAATTAGAGATCATAGAAATGTGGATCCCCGTATCTCCATTTATGCGGCGTTAATTGGCGTTTATGTGGATCTCCGTTTATGCGGCGGCGGTGGTGTAGCGGTTAGCGTATCGGACTTGCTATACCCAAGTTTGCGGGTTCAAACCCGATCGAAGCCGTGGATTTTTAAAGGCGAAAAAAATCCTTCGTACGCCTTCCTTCGGAGGGGAAGTAAAGCCGGCTGTCCCATGTTAGTACATTTACTACATGTAAAAGATCCTCAAGCCTAAATGATGCCTTTGAGCTAAATTCAAATCGCCTGTTTCGTCCCAAGTAATATCTTCTTTCTCCCATGGCTGGGGAAAGGAGCGTAGCGGAATTTGCGTGGTCAGACGGAAGAGCAGGCCTCATGGCCTGAGTCTCTCCGGGAGGAAGGTTTGAAGGAAGTTCTCACAAAAACCTGAATTATCGAAATTCTTGTTTGATAATATTCGAAATGAGGAAGTGGAAAAGGACGTGTGCACCTGGGAAATTCTGAAATATGTGCTATCGAGTTTCGATTCATCAAGGTTTGATTCATCGAAGTTCGAGGCATCGAGATTCGGCCCGTCGCGACGAGGTGGGAGTCGCGTCGGTTTGGAATCGTCGCATTATGGAGTCGTCTAAGTTTCTGAATGGTTTTTAGGAAGTGCGAATTTGCGTTGCATTTGTCTTAATACCAGCTAGTATTCGACTCGCACAACTTTTCTTGAACGATGACCTTGCTTCCCCCTCCCTTGAGCAATAAAGTTGAAGGCAAATGCTCGCAGCGAGCATTGATGACAACATTCCAAGCATTGAAACTTCGTTGGCGCGAAACAGAAGCTAGTCAAAGCTAGTTGCTTTCATAGTCGAGAACTTCTGTTCAGGTTTATTACCGTTATGTAAAGAAATGGCTGGAGCAGGTCCAGGTCCTTCAAAGGAGGCACCTAAAACTCCTATCTAGTGTCCCTGCTATTGCCTACTCAGAATGATGACTTGGCCGCACACGTAGCAGGTTTGACTTTGATTTTACAAAGGTTGACATTACTGTATATACTCTAGTGGCCGACTTTGTAATTAATACCCCCACTCCGCCCGCATTTCATCAATCCATCGTTCAAGAAAAGTTGCGCGAGTAGTACGCAGAATGGAATGGGACCTCGCTCCCAGAGAACATAGATAGCCGAGAATAAGAGGGCTGCGTTGGCGTGGCCGCGTTGATCGTCTCTTCGCTTTGTCGGAGGAAAAAGGCTCGACATCCCCCGCGTGTGGGCGTCAGCGAGGGTTCGCTTGTGCGAAGCCCCGAGTCGATTCGTGGCAAGGTGTTGCTTCAACGCTCGTGTCTTCTCTTCTAGAGCTCTTTCTCTTTGAAAAAGGCTACCACGTAGAGAGACTCCTTACATCCGGTCCTCGATGGGAGGCTTAGCACGGCTTCGCTTGATATCTTAACAGGACGTTCGAACTAGCCGATTCCTTCTCCTTACATACGTTTCTTCGAAGTCGACACATTCACCTTTCTCTTAGAAATTCAGTTCTGAAAATGATTTTTATAATTTACGATGATGCAGTAAATATTGTCAATAATGTTCACGACATTTATTTCAAGGTCAATTACTTTTACGAATTTTATAGCTATTATCCATGCATTTTATAAACAGTTTATTTAAAACTGGTTGTTCAATTACTTTCATATTTGTCCGCGGAGACATTCTCCAAAAACACTCATGTAAAACAAGAAAATTATTAATCATAACCTGCGTTGTACATTTCAAGTAAGCTTTGAAAGCAAGCTTTGAGAATGTCTCCGCGGACAAATATGAAAGTAATTGAATAAACATTTAAAAGAAACAGTAAGGACATTAAAAATAGTCAATATTAATGGTTAAGACCTCATTAATTTTTAGAAATCAATAACTGAGATAAATAGGTTTCATTTATTTTGGTGGTATTAGTTTTTTTTCGAAACGTTTGGTTGACTGAACCGAACGTCACAATCTCTCTTTCTCTCTCTCTCTGAATATATATATATATATATATATATATATATATATATATATATATATATATATATATTCGGTTCAGTCAACCAAACGTTCAAGTCGCCCACGCAACTGTCGCGTCACAAGAATGCGGTATTGTGAAGAATGTATGCCGCTGTGGTCAGCAGCAGCGCGGCTCCACAGACCGCAACCCCACACAGAATTCACAGGCACAGATACTCATTGATTTGAATCACCAGTGGTAATATTTGCTTTTCATAAGCACAGCACTGTATGAGTAGTGCTCGTAAGAGACATTTTGACTAGTACGTGGAGTAGACATTTGCATTAGCTGAGAGCGCAAGAACCTGCATGAAATCCGCCATTTTGCGTTGAACTGAAAGTTAGTTGAAAACGTTAAGAGATTAACTGACACAACGTAATTTGAACTGCATTTTGAGGTGGAATAAACAGCCGACGCATTTGAGTATTTCAATTTGCCTATTGAAACGACGGTAGTAAGAACTTTAACATCATAAGAGTGGTGAAACGAACGTATGACGTGTACAACGCCAGAAATCTACAATCGTCATAAGTTAACTGCAATATTCAAGGACTTTACGTGCACGGGCATTTCAACGCATTGAGAGGGCAAGAAAGAAGAATACGCGAGTGGACGGGCGTTTCTTTTGGAACAAGAAGAAGAAGAGGAAGAAGACGAAAGAAATAAGAAGAAAGACTGGAGGTAGCGTAGATTTGGTGGACTTGGCGATCGGAGATTTGGAGGCGGTAGCGCTCTACAAAGACAGAGCGCTGTCGGATGCGACGGCGCAACCCTCGCGCTGTCCGAGGTTTTCCACGGAGCCACTCAGCGGGGCGACGGCGCGTGCAGCCAAGGTCAGATTCGCGGCGCGACGACGACGGCCAAGGTATCGACATGAATGTTGTAACGGGATTGCGGCCTGCGTTGTGAGGCGATAGGCCGACCACTGCTAGCATCTTATGTTTTGGATGCGGTCGCACCTGAATGAACTAATTAAATGAGGTGTAAACCCAGGGAAATTATTACAGCTTTATTGAGAAATTCAAATAGGAATACAGATCTGTTTCAGTTCTAAGAGGGAACAGATAGGTACCTTGGGAACTTTATAGCACTCTTGTATAGTTTGTTTTAAAAGATTTACTTGGAATTTTGTATGTGTAATTTGTAATCTTTCGATGAAACGACCATTCATTTAGGTATTGTGTGAAGTTACGTTATTCAAATATTTAATTTAAATTTATATGAGGTTAATGAACATACTATTAACATTTGTGTGTTTGTTAATTTATTTCTGAAGTATAAAGCAATCTAATTGCAGATCGTAGCAAGGTATTTGCCGTACATGGAGACAACTCAGTAAAGATTTTTTTTAAGGAATACTTAATTCCAAAACAAAAGACAAAGCTTATGAGTGCTATTCGTTAACTGAACATATATGAATAAGTGTATTCTTTCTTTTTTTGTTTCATATTCGAAGTTGATTTCCGAATATATGAACGATGTTTTGTTGATTTATGTGCAATTGGATTTCTTTTCTCTCACCCAAAAGTTCCCCTGCCCTGAGGTAAACACAAAGCTCGTATTGAGCATTGGTCTAAGACTCCCCATGGGGGGAATATATATATATATATATATATATATATATATATATATATATATATATATATATATATCGTGTTCTCTGAACGATGGACCTGTGCTAGAAAACTTCGGCTGCCATATTCCAGAATATTTTGTTTTCTTTACTTATCTCGTTACATCAATCCAGCTCACCAGCTCATCTTGTATGATCAGCCTGTTGAGGCTTGCATTCGTATGTTTTGGGTTCTTAAAGTACCTCCAGCTTGGTTCTACAGCACATGTGTGAGCACTGTCTGTTACGACTACAGACCGCCTATTTTGTAACCTAATACTTTTTTTAGTGTACATTACTTATCAGCAATCTTACCATCTCTGCTTTTCCACTCAACATATGCGAGCAGTTTGCTGCACAGGATGTTTTTCTGTAGCAAATCCGCTCGTTTCGGCACAGGGATGCGCCCTGGGCTGGGCTCGCAGCCTGCAGTCCCCGGGGTCTGCAAGGTAATGGCTCGCTAGCGTGCACTCCGGCTGGTTGTCCCACGGGGCTGGGATGGTGTCTGCCCGAGGTCACTCACACAATAATTGTCCGACACCTGGCGTCACGCCCAAATGCATCCAACTGACCAACAGCTCTTTACTCAAAAATGTTTTGCTCTATTGATGACAACATTGGAATGCAGTGATCCCTTTACATATTGAAGTCGTAGTCCCTTTACATATTGTAGTCGTAAGGAGTTATTAAATAGGCAAAATTAATTGATTGATTGATTTCTTCGTGTTTCCGGGCGCGTCAACTGCTTTGGTCATTAGTCCCGTTAGTATAGTGCATGTTTTTTCGCGGGAGATGGTGGTGACCTTCCCCCGCTGGATGGCGAGATCCAGCGCCGACCTACCGTCGACTAGTGGGTTTTCCCCCTAACCAGGACTCTCCACCAGCGGGGCACCGCCCCAGCCGGAACAAGCTCTAAGCTCCCGACCGATCTCCCGGAATATGTGATAGTTTAGTGCATGTTAGTGTAAGTGTGTGTGTAAGGGGAGAGGATAGGACTAGGAAGGGGAAGGACAGATCGCGCGCGGTCCGTGGCCCGTTTGTTAGGGTACTGCTCCGGCATTCGCAATTCCTGGTGTTGATCGGAGAAACCACGGAAAACTACCGATCAGAGCAGCCGGCCGCTAGAATTTTCCTCCAGACAGCGACTGAATTCGACCTAGCTGAAAAGCTAGTGTCGAAAATCCTGCCGCCGTCAGGATTCGAACCTATGAACTCCCGGTCAGAGGCGCTGCAGTGACATCAGTTGATGCACTGAGCTACCGCTCCCGGTCGTGACTATTCGAAAAGTACTTCTAATATCAAAGTGGTGATCCTAAACTATGATACGCTTTAATCGAGGTGGACGATGTAAAGTTGTTTAGGGTTACGCGCAAAATTTCAGTGGGAAGATTCGAAGAAAAAAGTAAGTATTTAACTTTTGAGTATCAGCCCTTAGACTCTGACCCGGAATGCCTATTCCTTTGGATTACGGTTAAAAGAATTGCGGATCGATCGCGGTTGTGAAGGATGAAAATAATATTTCTGATGCGTCAGACTTGGTACTTACGCTCTCGAAATATGTGTGCAACTGTTTTAGGATTAGCTGAAACGTTAGGGTGTAATTAATATTATAAAGCATTTAAGCCATGGATCCGGTCATGCATTTGTTCTATGGTCACAAAATAATTATGCATGCTCGAATATGTATCCATACATTCTTGAATGTTTTACTTATTGATTCAAAGCTAAATTTTCTATAAACATTATTAATAAGAGTAATTTTAATAGATGGTAATATAAAAAAAACACTGTTTGGTGAAAGGTCATCGAGGGAGGGGCTGCAATAAATGTTTAGTCTCGTGTGATGTGGATGTATTAGAAACACCATCATGGAGGTAGTAAAACGTGGATGTGACTTATGGGTATGAAAAAATAACGATATGAACGGAGAGTGTATAATCAAACCCCTTGCTTACAATAGAACTAGATTGAACCTAGACAAGTAGAGATATTCCAACTCGCAACGGAAGTATCAGAACCTTCCTGTCGAAATACCTCTAGAAATTTTGATGACATACACTATGCACCATCACAAGCCCTTATTAAGACAAATAAAAAAGCTGCCAGCTTACACTCCAAAATTAAAGCTAGTCTTCCCTGACAGGGTAAAATCGCGTGGCTCCGGTGGACAGCCCTGCTAGCGTCGAGCGGGCGGCGGGCCGGACAAGCGGACCACGGACCACGGACCACGGACCACGGACCACGGACCACGGACCACGGACCACGGACCACGGAGCGGCGAGCCACAGGACCGGCTGGCGAGCTGGCAGGCAGGCGAAAGCCAGGAGCTGTCTCTCGCCGCAAGTTCGTGCGGCACGAAGAAGAAGCAGAAATAACTGGTTTCGATTGAATGATTAAAACATAAATGTTTTTGGCACTCCACCCAACGAATACAAACTTCTTTCACACATTATTCTTCATATTGGTTTTTCTTAGTTTCAAGGCAATTTTGACAGGCATTATAAATTCAGAAGTCCGTTCTATTATGTACCTGGGAGCAAACCAAGAATAATTTATTGAATTCCGGAAACGAAGAAATGAAATCGATGAAGGATTGTTGTTGAAGAATTATGACTCTGTTAAAAACTTTGGGGTTAACACCCTTGTGAGACACATTTAATTCTGACAAGTGGCGATAAGTAGAATTTAACGGTTGGAAAAAGAACTGTTCTTGAATTTTTCCCGTAGTTCCGGAAGGTACCTGCAGCAATTTAATGATTTTTACTGGAGGAATATCTTCAACCAAGTTTTATTATTGTAAGTGCTCCATGAATCTAAAAGCAGAGCAAAATATTCACTTACAAATGTGAAGAACGCTTCTTTAAACCAATGTATCAACTCCGTCTTTCTGATTTTCCTGATTTTGTAGCAGTAACAATTAAGTTTTCGGCTTGGAAGATTCTTTTGAACACTATAAGACCGAAAAATCCTTTAGTGTCTAGTCCCTTTAGCACCAAACATAGTTTAGGTAAAAAAATACACCCATACTTATTATGGGTATTATAGTGTAGGAGAGTGATAAAGAACCAATTGATTGGGCAACTGTCTTTGTGTGTTTTTCACCAACAAACATCAAAGTCCTTTTCCTGGCACTACCCCAGCCGGAACATGCTCTAAGCTTTCGACCGGTCTTCCGGAATGTGTGGTAGTGTAGTGCCTGTTAGTGTGCATGTAAGTAAGAGGGTGTGGATAGAATAAGCAAGAGGAAGGAAAGATCGCGCGCGGTCCGTGGCCCGTTTGTTAGGGTACTGCTCCGGCATTCGTCTGGTGTTGTCCGGAGAAACCTCGGTAAACTACCGATCACAGCAGCTGGCCGCTAGAATTCTCCTCCAGACAGCGACTGAATTCGACCAAGCTGACAAGCTAGTGTCGAAAATCTTGTTGGGACTCGAACCTAGGTCAGAGGCACTGCAGTGACATCAGTTGATGCACGGAGCGACCTCTCCCGAAAACTTGCTCTGTGGACTTTGCGGATGTTCTAACTTTTGTGAGAGAGAAATTCAAACTGGATGAGAAACTAGGCAGCCCCTTCGGTTTATTGCAAGGCCACCGACGTAGCGGCGCCGACCCATCCGTGACCTTGAAGTCTCTGGCGCTGCCAGCTCGCTCTCTACAAGGGCTGCACGAACGGACGAATAGATGCCACGCTCAAGATCATCAACGTGAACTGGAAGTCTTATAATTGCATATGGACTTAATTTTCCAGCAGTTTTGGAGCGAATGAAGGGCCAAACGAAACATCTTGGGCCGACATCCGATGCTTTCGGACGCCGTCCAAAGAGGTTAGGGTTTAGGTTTGGGTTCACTAAGCCCATTTCCGTTTACCAGCACATGTTTGCACAAATCCGGCACATCGTCGAAATTTAGGTTAAAATCGGCTCCACCGCCTTCCGTTTTCATGCACTACTCTACTACACATGTAGGAATATCAGTTGAGAGCTTAGAGTTGGTTCCGGCTGGGACAGTGTCTCGCTGGAGGAGATCCCTGGAGGGGTATCCCCGCTCGTCAATTTCCTGATCAGCGCTAGATCTCACGAGACGAACACCACCACTTCTCGGTATATATCATACACTATACTCGGCAGTTGTCTCGCCCCGAAACACCAAATAATCAGTTAATCAATCATATCTTGTTGAAAACACAGTTGTAGCCGAAATTGATCTCACGAAATGGGCATTATCTTTAATATCCAAGACATTTGATTTTCCTAAATCAGATATTATATAAATAATAATATATGATATTATATGAAATAATATCATGTATTTTCCTAAATCACATTATAAAAACCTTAGTATCTGAACAATTTTTTAACATTTGAACATAATAAAATAATTTTATTTTCATTGTCGAATATGTTTACGCATTCGTGTTGACGTATTTCGCGTTCACGTATTTTCTAAAAAAACTGAGATTTCTTGAAGAACGATATGGGTTTCCTTATTTAAAATAGTTCATTCAAGTATTCTGAACTTACATAGTATTTGTTTATTTCTTAACTAAAATATTAAACATTTTTTCGCACCTGCTTCCACTATGAATTACTAAAATAGTAATTTGAAAATATTTTGTTTCTACATTCTCTCACAATATCTTAAATTCTCACAATGTATGTATAGTTTCCATTTTTTATTTGTCATAGGTGATTTATATAAACCAAATCACGTACATAAATATTTTACCATAATGAACTCATTGGACAGTATTCAAGTTACACTTCATTCTTTCACTACGAACAGAGGAATGTCACTGATCGTATGATCGATATCCTAATGAGACAACAGGACTGTGTTCCGGGAATTGTGTAATGACAGGTGCAGTGGAAGAATTATTCGCAGGGGAGTTCCCTCACAAAAATATTGCAGTAGAGCTGGTTCGGATTTCATCCTATTTTTTGTTAATCTAAGATTTCATATATCTAAATTGCTTAATGTTACAAAAGTAAGTTGAGATGACTAAGAAATCTATTATTTTCCCAAATCAACGTATTTTCTATTTACCACAACAGTTATTAATTTTTGAAAAATAAATAAACTTTGAATTTTGGAATGTAATAATTTGAATTGAGATGAAACGTTTCTGTGTAATACTTTCTTGTAATTTGTTTTTAACTTTAATAGTTATTTTTATGGCACATTACTTTTCTCCTGGGATTTTCAATAAATTTTGTGCATTTATTTAGTAAAGTGCACTGCTTTGCAATTACTTCATGGCACCCATAACCGGTACTTAGCATCGTAAATGACGATTAAAATGTTACGTATTACTTCATGCCTGGCGTTTTCCCTTTACCTTTAAGAATGTCAGAATAACACACGTGTTTCGAACCAAGAGCTGAAGCACCGGTGCAATCGTTTGCGCCACCTGCCCGGCAAGCCAAAGTATAAAAGCGCGAAAGGCGAACAGTTGACAAACGGCGCGCGCATCTTCGCCAGCCGCTCGCGCCTCGGCGGCGCCGAGCGACAGTCGCTACCCTCCCTCCTCCCCACCTGCGGGCCACCCACCTCCCCCTCCCCTCCCCTCCCACGCCCCGCCCGCCCGCGTCGCGCTCACATATCTTCATTGTTATGCGCGGCATTAAGCAGGCGATCGGCGGCGGGGCGAGGCTCGCCGGCCGCCAGCTGTTTGTATACACATGCGCAGCCCCTGCGCGGCGGGGAGGGCGACCCGGCACTCGCTCCGCGGCTCGGCTCGCGGCGCCGCCATGTTGGCGCGCCGGGCACGAGCCCCCTCCGCCGCCTGCCCGCGCTCGCCGCTGGAGGGGAGGCGAAAATCAATGCCGGTGACGTCGCACGTGACGTCACGAGCCGAGGTATAATATTCGCGACGCCGCGACGGCCGCCAGTGGTGTGCAGGGGGTTGGTCACAGTGAGAAGGGACGCGCCGCGCACGCAACATGATCCAGCGAAGGACCGCCACCGCCGCCGCCGCCGCGTGCACCGCCGCGCCGCGCCGCGAACCGCCGCCCCGCTGGGGGTCGCTGCGGCCGCCGCCTTCGCCGCCGTCGACGCGGGCGCTCGCAGTGGCTTCGCCGCTGTGCGTGCTGCTGGCCGCCGGCCTGGTGGCCGCGCTGGCGCCCGCCGCCGGCGCCGAAGTCTTCACCAACTCGTTCCTGGTGAAGCTGCGAGGGGAGCCTGGGCCGGACGTGGCGCACCGCGTCGCCCAGCGCAATGGCTTCGAGAACCTCGGCCCGGTGAGTCTCAGCTGACGGCGCCCCCCCCCCTCGCGCAGCAGCTGGCCGCCGCGCTGGCCGCGTGTCCCTCGGCGCGCGTGCCCTGCTGCCTCCATTTCGTGCGGGTGACGTGTGGTTGACATCACGCGTGTAATACACACATTCGGTTGTGGGGTCTCCGAACTTGGCATCAATTTTTCAGGAATTATTCCAAACGTAGCGAGTCCTGTTTTTACATGAAGCGACGTTTCAAACAATAAATAAACCACTTTCTTGTTACAAAATAATTGTTTTCGTGTTTTAATTTTAATAAAACGTTTTTAATGAGCTTTTTTGCAATGCGAATGCTGAAAAAGTGTTGAAAGCTGGGTCCAAAGCTTAGTAAATTCGGTGCTATTCACCTTAGAGTTGATGTTTGAATCATGTTTGATTTCTGAACGTGGAGAATTGGGGAAAGATTTTGTGACAACGGGCGAAAAAAAAGGAGCAAGTGAATAGTAACATTCTACAAAAATTAGTAGAAATTACATTTTTGTAGAGCCATCATTCTCATCATGTTTCTAAATATTGTATATTGATTTCTGCCTAGAAATTAATTTTCTTAACCACTAAAATCACAAGTACAATTCTTTTCAAATAAATAATGAAAGTGACTTGTCACTACTCCTAAAAATTCCTGAATTTTTAATGTATTTCAAGGTTTTTTATTTATATTGTATTTATTTTTTTGCGTTTTATTAATTTATCGATATTGATTTTAATTGTGCCAAAGTTCAATGAAACAAATCTTGAAAAGTGATTAATAACGAAAGCTATCAAACAAAAGCTTGCTTGCGTTAGGAATTGGACAAAAGTGGCGGCTTTTTCATTTGGAAAACTATTTTGACAATCTGACTCCTGTGAAACTATATAAAAAGTCTTTATTATTGGAATTGTGTATTGATTCTTGCTTCGTAGTGAAAGTGCCATTATATTGTTCATCATGAATAAAACAATGTCGTATTGCCAAATCACTGTTTGTTAACAATTTTAGCAAGAATATAATTCATCCTCAAAATTAGAATAAAATTTAATTGTTAGTATAAATAATATAAATAGAATAAACAATAGTATCAAATTAAACTAAGTGATCCTTTTCATCAATGTATCTCGATCGTATGCCATTTTAGCCACCACCACACCTTATTGTCATTTTAGTCTGTGACATGTAATGATATTACTTAAATACATAGGAACAGTTTTAATTCTTATATACAAAGCCTTTAAAACAAATGTTTGATAGTTTTGACACTTTATATAGGCCATTAGATAATTTTTCTTTTCGTTGTTTCAATTTTATAATTAAAATGACCTAAAATACTTATCTGCTACGTGTGTTCTTTGTGACGATAATCCTGTAATTCAGAAATTTTATTTTTATGATATTCGACGTAAATACATTTGCATTTAAGGCCTTTGTGTTCGTAGAAACCCATTAATTTGACATTTGTTATAGCAGCAGAAATGCACGTCACAACACTGCGTGACAGCCGCACATAACTCTCCGACAGTCTCGCCGCTTCCCCCTCTAGCTTGTACTGAGTTCCTGTACCCCGTAACACGCTGTGAACATAAGCGCCCGAGATGTCACGCTTACCATTTGCTTTAATGCATGTACAATTTCGGCAGTAATATTGCCGATAATCTACTGATATTTACCGCAGCTAATTCGTCAATCTGACAAAAATAGTTGCAATAAAAAAATGTATTAGGAAATGGAATAATTAATCTTCAAAAGATTATTAGCATTTTCAAAAAAAATTATAACAGTATTTGCAGAAGTAGAATAAATACAACAACCAAATAGTTGTGTTGGTTCACTGTGTACATCATTAAAAGAAGCTAGAACATTCTAGAATATTATATATTAACATCAGTGGCGCCCCAAAAAGGCGGGGGGCAGGCTTCTGCCCCCCCTCCCCAAGAAGTCAATGATTTACATCAAAATTATATCTTTTACCAACTTTTCTATACTGACGAAAGTCATTCAATATTTCAATCGTTAAGTCGTCATTATTAACAATTACTGAATTTTATATTCAGCCTAAATGAAAAATTCTTTATAAGAAAACATCTAGACTGCTGAACATTATTGCAGTACCCCCCTCCGAGAAAAATCCCAGTTACGCCTGCGATTTTGATTTTAGATTTTTTTTAGTAATATCGAACTCCGGTCAGAACAATGAAATAAATAGAAAATTGCAGGATTTAAGAAATAATGACTAAACAAATTACATCATTCACTAAAGAACTAGCCTATTGTGCTAACAAAACAGCCTTTTGGTAAATTTTTCGTACATCTAAGGGTGCGATATAAATATTTATCACTGACGATATCCAAAATGCTCATTCTTTAAGTTTTATTATTGTTCTCTCCGGTGTTACTTGCAGATACCTTTATCTCAAGTAAAGGATCTTTGGGAAAACCAAACACAGCATCATGTCACATACTAACATATTGCCCGCATATCTTCCTTCACGACAATCTGGAACTTTGGCAAAGATCTTTTAGATAAAATTATTCGGTGTAGATGATCAGCCAAACGTTCTTCTGAGGAAAGACAGTGGGAACAGAACGGCATAAGGAGAATTGCTGCAGCCGATGCCAGCGGTACTGTCCGGCAGCTATCGTGAGTTGTACCAGTCGCAGAAACGAAAGATACGAGCTAGTTGTTCATATCTAAATCTCTCTCTCGGTTATTTTGAACCACACATCAAGAAACTTCAGCTGTCTAGATTCCAATTCAAGACTTCTTAGTTTATTTGATAACTAGGGGGCGAATTTTGATGACCTAAAACATTGCCAAAAATGATCAATAATATGCTCTTAAAATGTTTTAAAAATGCCCTAAAAGAAATAGGAAAAAATGGAAAAAATTTGATCAACACTAATTCGGATGAACAACTCAAGCTGTTATATACATTACTGATTTAGTTGAGGCTTCTTCTATTCGTTCAGGTGAACTCAGCTTGCAAACTTCTAGTTTGGATTGTTGTTTACCAGGGAATATCTGTATTAAGTTATACCGAAATCAGGCGTGCTGACAATGGTGCTAATAGGCGTCACAGGAACCTTAGATTACAATCGTACAACTACTGACATTACAATTTCTGAGCGAAGAAATCGAATAGGCTACTCAGAAGTGCTGAGGAGAACATTTGTAGTATTTTGTAAATATTATTTGAAACAAATAATATTAAAATGATATAAAGATCGATGAAATCAGCGAAAAATACATTAAAAATGACGGGAAAACATGAAAAAAATGACTTATTAGTCGAAATCGATGAAAAATGCAAAAAAAAGCCCTATAAAAATATTTCAAAACATAAAATTAATTTCTATACTAAACAGCATTGTTATAAAATGAAAAGAAAAAATGACATAATTAAAATCCGGCCCCATTAATAATATTAGTATGTAATTGCATGATGATGATATCATACTCCAAATTTAAATTTTATTTGCTCCACTTCATGAAATTGTCTTATATTAACAGAAAAGGAGGCAGTAAAAATGTGTTTTCGAAGTTGTTTCAGTATAATTAATTAATTAATTGACCTACTGGCCAAAATTAGCACTTGCTTGGTAATACGATGAATTTTCTGAGAGCAAAACGTAATTCCTTAATGCTATAAAACCTTTGCATTTTCTTGGGAATAAAGTATCTACTATTCATCTCTGGAATACGTCAGATGCCATACAAATCTTCATGCTAATGCGATTAAGTTCACGGATAAAATGCTAAATTCGCAACCAGACCTCACGCACGATAAAATATTAAAATTGCAACCGAGGTCATACTATGTAAATTTCTGGCGTTCCCCATGAATTAATGTGAGCGTGCATGTGTTTCAAAAACTCGTATTTCGCATGTAATATTGGCGATTGTACATGCAAAACTTAAGTGAGATTTTCCGTCTTAATAACTTCTGAAGCATATGCACGAGCTTTTCAACGCAAATATTGCTCCTTACTGCACTCTATAAAACGACATAGAATTCGTAAAAAATAAGATTAGATAGAACAAAATAGAGAAATAAAAATAGAAAAAAATAGAGCAAGAAAATTAATTATAATTATTTTGGTAATTGTAGTTTCCAGTGTGCAGACGAGTATTTGTAGGCAAGGTAAGAATAACCAATAAGAAACTGCATAGATTCTAATGAGTTCTCTTTGCGTGTTTAGACGTTTGTAAGAATAAGAACTAAAATAGATTGTAATGAAGAGTTATCTTTGTTTTTAGACGTTTGTAAAATATTCAGTATCATACAACTCCTTCAAATGACTGTCTATACATTCTAATACACAGTTAAAATATTCTTTGTGATACCTGTATTTTAGAATTCTTAAACATCAATTTTCCTTTCGCGTCCATAAAATTGATTTCAGAAATGTATAATTTTCTCAGCATGTTTTTTCTCGTTCTGATTTTGCGGGTTAAATGGTGGGAAATAGAATAATTTTGTATATTTATATCCGATTCAACCTTTTTTATCCTCGTGTTTATAATGGCAAATACGAAAACAGACACGCTGTGTTTCCTTTGAAGTATACCAGCCTCTGACAGAGGACTAATAGGTTTGTGGCAGTTGGGTTCATAGCAGCCGTTGAGTATAACAGAGTAAATATTATTTATAAAGAATCATAACTCATCCAGCAGGTATTGTTTGGTTGGATATTTTTATTTGTACTTTTTGGTAGAATAGAGTCGCGTGGCGCGTCCATCCTGGTTACAGAAAGTGGGGCAAAAAGGTATCCATTACCTACTTATAAAAATTGTTTCATTACAATTTTATAAAGACAGTATGGTAATTCAGAGATTCCCCTCTGTACCTCTACCATCGCCCTCCAAAAGAGTTTGCTCTAATTCTTTCAGAAAATTCCAGATGGATCTGGGTAAATTAATATAATTTGCATTGCCTTGCCGAGAGGAATTGAATGACCGAGATATTGATCATCTCCCAATGCCTTAACCCCTTCCCCAAATGTGTTTTCCGTGTTGTAAAGCCTAAAAACGTTTTTTTCCGAGCTGTCTTAGAATGAGCTGGACGGATTTGAACCCTTGGTTACTTCCTTACCAGTAGATACAGACTTTTCGAATGACGTCTTCCTTGCCCCCATGGTAGTCCGGAATAAGTGTAGCCGTAATAGCAGACACACGGACACAATCGGGTTACACGTGAACTTGTGGGATTTTACAGTTAATTCAGTGTACCCGAAGAGTTTTCTGCGACTTCATATGTTAGTTTTCCTTTTATCGGCCTCTAGATTGTTTATGATAATCCTCCATACTCTTCAAAGTGCTTCATGTAAAAATACGGACAATCGTTATATTTGCCAAAAGAAATTCTCTGGTAAAATACGTTGTATAGAAAATGATGTTTTGTGATGCAATAAATTGTATTAGATTTGTTACGAGGGCTCTCCACAATATTTGCGATCCAGCTTGTCTTAAAATCCAGGTTCAGTTAATCGATTCTTCAATTCCATTGTGCAACGATAAACAATTCAAATTATTGAAATACAATTTCCAATAGAAAAGCAAAGACATTTTTTATTTAAATTAGCAAGAGAAAACTATGTAACCTTTTAACGATACGTATCTGTTTGTCCAGAAGTTTGATCTTCAATGAAAATTGGTGGTTATTGAATAGTGAACATATTCTGAAAACGCGGAACCTTCTTTATTTAAAACAAAATCGTTTCACAGCAAAAAAGTAATATTCATATCCTTTAAAAAAAATCTATCATGGATGTGCCTCTCACAAATAAGGGCAAATTTGGCAACAATTTGCAATGTATACTTTCAACTTATTTTTCGCGTGGTTTGCAGGATCATGCAGTTTAAAAATTAGACGATATCGTAGGCTTCCGCGGCCAGAGTCATGATCTGGGCTGTCCGGGTGACGAAATTAACGAAATAAGTAACAATTAAATGGACATTCACAATTCATTCCTCAGACTTTTAAGACCAATCTCAGTATTCATGTACTTCTTTTTAAAAAGAAATAGAGTAAAATTTTAATTTTGCTTCTCAGAATTGTATAAAGGTATTGGAATGGTTTAAAGTAAGACATAACACGGTATGTTTCATTCAGCTATGGGATTAACTTTATTATTATTATTGTTATTATTATTAGTAACATTTTTCAAAGCAAATATCATTTGATCATTCTGTTTTTAGTTACGTAACAGTAGGAAACTGTCGAAGAGAAGCTCATTGCGGAGTCCATTTTCAAATACATGATTGATACATCCGTTACCAGAGAAATGTTGGCAGAATCCACGCTCTCTAGGAAGTATTGAGTTTCTTTTTCTCTAATCACCCAAGGAAAACAATCTCATCTCGTAACATTTACAGAAACATGTGTGGTTTCCATTTTCTGGAGCATCGCGACTTCCATTGCAGTGACGCGCGTTTTATGATTGCAACGAAATAAATTGAATTTGGAATATAAAACTGAGCGTTTTACGAGAACTGAGCGAAAAACATTGCCCCAGGTAACGGTAGTTGCAATGCAGGGATTGCTTAGTAGGCAAAACATACCACACAACAAGAGACGGATGATTTGCGATCACAGCGAATGTATTGTGATTTCGAGTATTAGTATTAAAAATAGAAATAAACGATTAATTGGCAACTTTTAGGAATTCGCGCTGGCTAGTCATATTTTATTCTTCATATTTTAATTTTTGTTTGTTTTATCTTACTTATACGCGTAAGCAATAGATATAAACTTAAGATTTATGTTTATCGTCATGAAAAAAGGGAGTGTGTAACTGAGGAGTTTCGGTAGGAAGGGCGAACTCAACAAATACAATTTGTTTAAAAAAACGCATAACATTTTCCACATATGGCCAAGTTGACAAAATGTTTCTATATAAAAAATGATTTCTAGGAGAAAGAGGAGGCTAGTTGAACTTACTTATTTGGGCGTCACTGGTGAACAATGGTATAATTGTGAAGTGTGGGTGTTCGCCCTTACTACCAAAAACGTCTCAATTGATTTCCATGAATTTCCATGATATATGTATAGACGAACTGAAAATGTACCAAGTTCATTTATTGAAGTTGCTGAGGAAGTTCATTGAGACATTTAAGAGAGATTGCATACGAATGAACTTTTCTGAAATTATAAATTAGGTTCAAAGTATTGTTCAACGAATCTCATGATTTTAGTCATAGAATGGCAATAATTGATTGTCTGGTACAAGAAATAAATGACCTTCCATGTATTCGACGACATGCCTGATGGATATTTCGACAAATGCACCGTGAATTTGACAAGTAAAATTAATCATCGTGAGCATATTTCTTGCGATCAGCATCGAAGCGTGTTAACGTCCCGACTGAAAAGACGCAGTTGTATAGGAGCCCAAAGCACAGTGACCTTTTCAGGGCTACCCTCGGGTTCTTCCTGATGTGCACATAATGCCGCGTTGTCGATCTAATGCGAGTGACAGCAGGGCTGCATTGATTCGCTGGAGGTCAGGCACTTCGACCGCGCTTGCAAGACACGCTACGCAGCACGGCACATTGAAAAGCCGCAGCTGCCCAGTGTCTCTTGAGCATGTACACACGCGCCAGATGCGTCTTTTCGTGTGCTCCTTCACTCGTAACATCCATTCCTCTGCACGCTGGGGTACCTGAGCTGATTGGGCATGGACGAAAGCGGGCGCAGGCAAAAATTTAAAGGGGATTTTTTCTTTTACCACAGGGGTTGTTGAGATTTGTAAATATTGTACTCCTCACTCGTAGTTAAAAAAAATTAATATACCCCATAAGAAATTTCTTTAACTAATTGCTGTAGTTTTTGTTACCAAGGGAAATGTTATTAAAAATATTTTACATTTACATGGTAAATAATTACAAAAACGAGATAAAGTTGAAATTTATAAACCATCAAAATAAAGTAAGAGAATTGATTTGTATTATTGTCTGTTTTTATGTCTGTGAATTGATGCTAAAAAACACATTATGTTGTAGGAATGTTCACCAAACTACGTTTTTTTCGTCCCCCTCAGGGTTCACCTACTACAGTTTGTGAATCCCTATTTTAGAAACACTATATTTTAGAATATTTGACTAAATGAGAATGCGTACAGAAACAGTTAATTCACCACTGGACGGGTTAATTATGAATTTTTTAGCGTGTCCCGAAGCATTGTAATAATTCACTTCGGGATGGTCGAATTCTCGAAGTTAATACTCCTACGAAATCAAAAACCACTAATACTGCTACGTACTTTCCTTATTATTTCTAAATAGCAATTTTCGAAAAATCAGAAAGTTCAACGAAAATGAGACCCGCGCCATTATTTTAAGAATCTTTTCTTCTAGCCGTGAAAATATTTTTAAAAGAGTTTGAAACGGTTTTTGAGAAAAAAGTTAATTAAAAAAATATTCCCTGTATTTCGCGCCAATTTACACTAAAACTACTCATATAACCAAAAAATTCAATATGAAATTATTTAAAGATCCGTCTTTAAGGAACAGGTTTCATTAAGAAAAAAATCTCTATCTTCAACCTAGTAAGGGTTATGCAATACAATTTATACCTCAATTTCTCTTCAAATTAACACATCTCAGTCATCAGTTTTTGTAAAAGTCGTTAGAAATCTTAGAACATTTGGTGCGAAAGCTAAATATTTTCAAGCAAACATCAACACAAAATTGACAATTATAACTGCTTTTCATGCAACTAAATCATGTTCCAAAAATGAGACGTAATTCACAGAAATTCAGCCATTGTTACATTTCAGTCTTATATTTCCTGAGGTTAGCACGTTTTCTTTCATAGTACATTTAAATCGTAATTTAAAAAAAAATGTTTGACGCCAAATTATACAAACAATTATCATATTTTCGAAAAATTCAACATTACCTTATTTGAAGATCTGTTTTCTATGTACACATTTCAGTAAGAAAAAAAGTAATTTCACATTTATAGTTATAGGAAGACGCCAAAAGAATTTTCATTCATCAGGCATTTCAACGAACATGGAGACCTGCATCATTCTCTGAATCGAGATTAAAATGTAATCAAAAAATTTTGGCCTGATTGAAAAAAAAATTGCTTAAAGAAAAAATAAAATGAAAATTGCCTATCTTTGACTGAAAACGTTGAAAAAAGTTTTCATAATTGTATTTTTTGGTAGACGTCGAAAATATTTTGAGTTTTTGCAATCCCAAAAATCAGAATTATCTACGAACATGAAATCTGATCATTCTCTTAAGCGTCCTATGCGTATCTGAGGTCAAAATTTAATCAAAATTGTTGATGCAATGTTTGAGAGAAAATTGATTAAAAAAATTAAAAATGCCTATATCAGGCAAAATTATCCGAAAAACATTCAATTTTCCGAAACTTGGTACGTGAACTTACTTCAAAATATATCTTTAAGGAACAGATTTATTAAGGGGAAAATCTCTATCTTTAATACTTTGGTTGTAGGAAGACACAAAAAAATTGAACTCTTTGAAATGAAAAAAACAACAAAAAAACAGGGTACCCAACGAACGCGAGATCTGCACCGTTCTCTTAAACGACCTTCACACTATCCAACAACAACGTTTACTTAAAAAAATTGAGCAATTTTTTTATTTTGAAAATGTCCCAAGGGCTTCATATAAAGGAGCCCCCTATAAAGTACCAGTAAAATAACGGTTTCAAATTCATGGGGTCGCGACATCAACCTGATTAATAAGGGAATATCAATTTTGGAGCAAATCGGCTGAATGGTCTAGTTGCTAGCGTTGTTAACAGACGGACAGACGTATTGTCGTCAATCAATATTTTGATTTCAGGACTCGCAAATCATGGATTATGGCTACACTACATGTTAGAGTTTTTTCTAAATTTAGCAACCAAATGTATCCCACTTTTTCGTTACCAGGGACCAACAAAAAGTTTTTCTGTCGAAAAGTCGCCGCTTTTTCTCGCAGTATCACATCACTTTCTCTCCAGTGCCTGAGCGGTAGCGAGAAAGTAAAAACGAGTGTCTTATGTGGTGAGTGTTGCATGTAATACAGAGTGACTGCAGGGCCTTTTGGGGAGTGTGGCAAAGCACTTAGACTTCAACCTCGATGTCGAGCTGTTGTAGAAACGGCAGCACGGGGAAATTGAAAAGTTGCGGCTGCGAGGTGTCACATACAACCGTAACGGTTTCTACGCCTCGCGGTGCAATCTCGGTGGCCAGAAAAATGAGAACAGAGAGAAAACGGTGGTCGCTGCATTGCAGACGGTTGTCGACGATTGTGGAGCAGATTTATGAGATTGTTTTGCAACCACTACGTAGGGAGTAAATGTGGAGGTCTGCAGTTCCACATTTCTAATCAGACTGAACAGCTTTTCGGCTGTTTTGTGGCCTAGTTTTTCGGAAAAGATTTTCTAGTGAAGAATAGATATTAAAATATGGCTATGTTATAGCTCGAAAGAAAATTCATTATCCTTATCTTATTTAATAAAGTTATCAACTTTGGTTATTCAAAATGAAACTTGAAGTAATTAAGATTTTTCATACGTCCTCTATGTATGTATTACACGTAGGGAGGAACATAGTTTTGTGCAGCAATAATAATAATAATAATAATAATAATAATAATAATAATAATAATAATAATAATAATAATAATAATAATTTTATATTAGCAGATTGTGATGTAAGTATGTGTATTGTGATGTAAGTTGTCACGTATAAATTCGAAGAGACACGCTTTGGGCTCTTGAAACATTTTTCTCGTGACCTGAGAAGGACACTAAAATGTCTTTCTCTGCTGTATTTTTCAAAATTAAACGTTTTTGAACCTCTTGCATTTGTAGAGATTGTGCTCTTGTGGATAGCCCTTCTACGTAGCATGGATGGTCAGAACCGAGCGGTTTCGAAATGGAAGTAAAATTAAATGGAATGTTTAATATTCTGTGCTATTCAATGTCAACTATTGGCAATATCAGAAAATTTGTTCTGTGCTCAACAAACAAATACATAAATTATGATAAGGACTACAAAAAATGTGAGATAAAATTGGTTGAAGATTTTTTTTTCTTTTTTAAGGTCCATCAACATCTAGGTCGTTAGCGACCACTATTGGAGTTAACGTTATAGTGACTGAAGATGAAATGGTATGGCGAAAAGAAGTGAAAGGACAAACACAAGTACAACCATGCCCGAGACGGAACTCGAACTCGCGATCCTTCAGTCCGAGATCTCTACTGCACTACTGCCTTAGCAATCTCGGTAACCAGATCGGCTGAATAAGTTGTTATTCAAGAAACCGAAACAGACAACTTGTATGAATTATTAGTAACTATTTTCTTTGTAATAAAGTTTTAATTTACGCTGGGTGTCTACTAACTGACGAATAGACCATATTAGTAATTAGTTATTATTAGGGAGATGATTTTTATGCCCTAAAAAATCTTGAAATATTCTCTTAAAATACGCATTTATGACCTTAAAATTATAAAATATGCACTTTCATAAGCAATTAAAATTAATATATTTCATTTCTTGTATAAATCTTTCTTGCTAAAATTCTTGGAATGTGTTTGGAATGAAATGGTATATATTTGTGCACACATAGTATAATATACCTTACTTCGAGGGAGATGTAATTTTGGTAAATATTCGCCTAGTAGGTCTTGTTGCATTTCTTCTGCCTGGTTTAAAAAAATATATCAAGAATTTACATTTGCACAATATATTATCATCTAAAGAAAAAAGGAAAAAAAACTGTGACAAGCTCTTTCGAATTAATGAACGCTCACAAATAAAAAGATTCTATCTAAAAATGTATCGTTTTAAAGATAAGTCTCTATTTTAACGAAATAGGCAAAATATGCACCGATAGGAAAAATATGCACAAATATTCTCTTACATATTAATCTGTATGGCATCCAATTCTAACCAAATGTAAAGAAATTTCATTTAGCTATACCCTGAGGTAACGGACAAAAATATACAAAATCATAGAAATCCGCTCTCTAGTTATTATTTATAACTACTTTTTGCCCGATACTAGCTGAGATCATAGTTTGGAGAGATACATTGCAAGCTGCAACAGAATAATAGCGTTTTCCATTCGTTGCACTAAAACTCACCCTAGTGCAGGGCAAAAACGTCATCGCCTCGCAACAGCAATGCCCCAAACGCACGAAGAGCAGCCACTAATGGAATCGGATTTCGGAATTTGAGTTAGCGCGTGTGTGCTACGCAGTGTGATTATAGACAGTTGTTCTTGGTCACACTGATAAAACTCTAAAAATTAAAATTTTGAATTATGATAGTTGTTATATTTGTTATAATAATAATTATTTTAAACAGAACTTGTATGAAGTCTTTTGGTAATTCTTACTCTTCATTCATAAATGAGTGATGTGCGATTTCTTTATTCACAAACTAGCGAGGACTTCAAACGCATATCTGTCGAAATTTCATTTTTCGAGATTTGTCAGTGATCGATATAGTACACTAAATTTTGAACAGAAAGGCTTCTGCAGAATTGTTTGGAAACTGAAAACCGTGAAAATATTAACATGTGCATTTCCGCTGGTATATGTTTGGGCGTGCGAGAAACATTTCTTGGCATATAGCTCTGAATTTTGTAAGCCCATTAGTCACTATTTTAATTTTTACATTATTAGCGTTTCAAAATTGAGACGTGCCTACACTTTGGTTTCTACATAGCACTGAATTTCTTAACATGAAGGTATTCAAGGTTGAATTTTAGGAACACACAAAACTGGTTTTCCGAAGTTTGCGTTAGTCACAAAAATTTTTTTAAGACATTTCTTGTAAAACTTCATATACTCCATCATTTGCAGTGTTCCTACGTGACAGAAGATCCTCAGTTGCCTTCACAATTTCACCACGAATCGCAATGAACATTCAACTTCTGAACCTGACCTCAAAGTGGCCCGGTGCAATAGACTATACTGAGTCACTGAGGAGCTCCTCAGAGCAGGTTAAGGCATCCAGATTGCGCACTGGTTCCGTGTCATTGTGCGAGTGGAACATACAATTCTTTGAACCGGTGCGACCGGGAGCGGTAGCTCAGTTCATAAACTGATGTCACTGCAGCGCCTCTGACCGGGAGGTCCTAGGTTCGAGTCCTGACGGCGGCAGGATTTTCGACATTAGCTTTTCAGCTAGGTCGAATTTAGTCGCTGTCTGGAGGAGAATGCTCTGATCGATAGATTTCCGTGGTTTCTCCGATCAACACCATGCGAATGCCGGGGCAGTACCCTATCAAACGGGCCACGGACCGCGCGCGATCTTTCCTTCCTCTTCCTTGTCCTATCCTCTCCCCTTACACACACACATTTACACTAACATGCACCACACTACCACGTATTCCGGGAGACCGGTCAGGAGCTTAGAGCTTGTCCCGGCTGGGGCGGTTCCCCGCTGGTGGGAGAGTCCTGGTTAGGGGAAAAACCCCACTAGCCGACGGTAGGTCGGCGCCGGATCTCGCCATCCAGCAGGGGAAGGTCACCGCCATCCCCGGAGAAGAAACATGCACTACACAAACGGGACTAATGACCAATGCAAGGAACAAAGTGGACTTAAAGCCCGTTTCCCAGTGGAAGTGAAGAAATATTAACGGTCAGTGTGGTCGAAAAAACATTATTTTTTTTTGAAAATATTGTGTAACACGCGGACAAATGAATTTGTACGAAATAGTCCCTTCACGCTCGTTATTAAGGATCCTACTAGTTACATTTAAAAAATCAAAGTTTTGCTAATATCTAATAAATTCAAAAAATAGTTTCATACTATAATACATATGTGTTCTCCTCATACATTTGTTTTTAGTGAAAGTCGGATTTCAAAATCTACTACGGTGAAGGAAGATATTCGAAGAGAACTTTTTAAGTGAGCCATCCTGTATTTTAAAATATTTAAGTAATGTAACATAGATGTCATAATAAAATGTAATATAATTAGAACGTTTACATAGTGGACGATACATTGACAGATATTTCGTTACTCGTATTACAATTCTTGATTAGTACCAAATTCGGCCAAACGCCGCGCTCGATATTTCTCCAATCTTATATTCTAAGAGAAGGTATTGCGATAATTATTTCGTAAATAACTATTTGTAACTAATGTAATCGTTATATTTAATAATTAAAAATACGTATGGAGTAATCATAAATCAATAAATTAATTTTCCGTTGTTTATGTATGTGGGATTGTTGAGAATTATCGTAGAGTACTGTGGAAATTGTCGATAAATCTCTGACTCGCCAAGCGAGGAGGGGATTTATATGAGAATTTCCAAAGTACGATAGGTATTTAATAGGACTATTACACGAATGAAATTACGTCCAACAGTTCCAAAGTGCGCCAAATATTGAAAATAACTGAAAGATATGTTAAAATCATAGATGTTATATTATAGTGCATACGCGAGTTATTGGACATCGATATAACGATCTATGTATACCACCTCCTATCATAGTTGTCACAGTTTCTGATTGCCCAGTAGGGAGAATCGGACAGAAAAATCGGTTCGAAGAAGCGACAAACGTTTTGAGATACACTTGATTGTGGCCTTTTGATAGTATTGTTAAACGCTTTTGGTTTTAATTTAATAGGTGGAATAGTCACATTTAACTATTCATTTTTGAAATATTTATTTAGATATTTAATTATAATGAAATTATGTAAATACATTTAAAGTTTGAAGAATTATTTGTAAATAAAGGTATGTAAACAATTAATTAAAAACAAACCTTGAAAGAAGTTTCTAACCTTTTTAAACAAACATGAAGTTAAATAGACATTCACGTAATAAATGTTGGAAAGACGTGTTATAAAAAGAGAATTATTTGTATGCGCGAGAATTGTAGTTTCTTAGGAAATTATTTATTTATTTAATCGGCAATTATTACAGGCAAACTAGATAATTAGATGCTATGTGGCTAGGTCGAAGGCCTTTAAGCTATTACAGCGTACATCCTACCGCGTTCTAACCTTTCAAATTCTAGTATTCACGCCAAATGGGCTCTCCATCGTATCAAAGCCGCGGAAAAGAGACCATAAGGTACGGCTGAGGAAAAAAAAAACCATGAAGAGGGAAAAACCTGTCGTCAGAACCGAGTACATGCTAAACTATCTGACTTTTTTAAACTATTTATTTATTTACTGCCACGGACGTCACGCATTCTCCTTCCAGTGTTTGGCCTCCTCAGCATCTGAAATTAAACAGCATCACAGAAGATCGTCCGCACCATCGCCTCTGCCCTTACATTTCCGATTCCCACTTCCCTTGCCCCCTATAGATAGATAGATTGATAGAAATTTATTCTACAATTGGGCAAATGATGCCCGGTGGCAGAATGCAAAATTACAATTACAAATAAAAAATATATAAAAAATAAATATAAACAAACAAATTGACTGTCATTTCCTATATATGCAGATGGCATTTACATTCCTATACTAAACATTAAAATGCATACACACTACCATATAAATGAATAAACTTACATATTAAACAAATATACATACATACAAACATATACGCGTATATACATAGAGAGACGAAGGAACCCTCACCTACACACCAATCAGAACTTATTCAGTCATATTCAGAAGAAATGAAATCACTTCACTTCACTTCACTTCACTGCACTGCATATAACTTTATCTAAATATTAATTGTTCAATACTTTTTCTGTAGACTACGCATAATCGCACCTTTCACTTCACTTCACTTCACTTCACTTCACTTCACTATAGGTTTTCACCCTACTGACTAATTTCCTATATTTTTTTTCTAAACCCTGGCGCTGAGCAAGGAAAGGGCTCAAAAACTGTCGCAGGCAAATCGTTCCAATCTACTATAGTTCTGTTTACGAAGGAGAATTTCCCTACGTCCGTTCTTTGTATTCTTGTTCTAATTTTATATTCATGATCAAATCTATTTAAATAATCTGGTTTATCTAGCCTTCCCCGAATTTCCTGCAATGCGGAGCAACCAACGTAAGATTTATACAGCGCGCAAAGTCGTGCCCTCTTCCTCCGGCGTTCTAATGATTCCCAATGCGCAGGTGTGTTCTTCCGAAATGTATATTTTGCCGCTCTGTTTTGTATCCTCTCTAAGCTCTTTTTAAGTGTGCTTGTTACGTTGACAGTTTCATTTTATTTTATTTTATTTTATTGACTTATTTATGTACTTATTACTTACAGTTGACTATGACTTCTGACTTATTTTCGTAACTGTTTACAAACTTACCTTAAACTACTGATTAAATTAATTGTTTAATTTTTTTCTTTAATTTCTTTCTTTACAGCCTAGGATTCTCTCATACGAACCAGTGCTGTTTTCTCACTCCCTAATTTCAGTTTCCCTAATGGTTCGAACCTTTACTAGGAATGTTCCTAATTCTTTCATAAATTTAGGCCTTTTATAACCTAAAATTTTTTGGGCGAGCGTTACGTTCCTATGTTGGAAGTAGTAATTTCCCATTCCCATCCATTTTCCTCTCCATGCTTTGGTCGCACAGCAAATTAAAAGGATGCGGATCCAACCTTCCCTATCACCGCAAAGCACATTCTTAGGAAATTACAATACATTTAGGACGATAACAACTACATTACTGAACGACGGTAATTATTATCTTAACATTACTATCTTTGTTTATGGATACTGAACTTTTGAGGAACTCGTGAAGATACTACACTTTTAATGAGCGTTTGATCTGTTCGGTTTATTACTGATATCTTGCTACTGTCGTCCTAAATGTATTCTTAGCGAATTACAATACATTTAGAACGACAGTAGCAAGATATCAGTAATAAAACCGAACAGATCAAGGGACCTAAAAGTGTAGTATCTTCATGAGTTTCTCAAAAGTTCAGTATCCATAAACAAAGATAGTAATGTAGTTATTATATTTTTTTTCGTGTTATCCGGGTTAAATATTACAATGATAATGACCACAGAAAATATTTTAGATAAAGTTCTCTTCATTTCTCGTAAAGTCATTTGGCCGATAACAGGATATAATCAAACGAATATATTATGTGTTATCGACCGTTGGTTATTCAATTCTTTTCGTAATATTATCTCCATGCAAGAAATAATCATACAAATAATTAACACCGTTTTTTAGGAATAAGTGTACTTATACGTATAATATTTAAAACGTAATTAATATGAACAATTAAGATGTTTCGATTGCTTTTTATAGCCGGTAAACTGTAAAATTCGAAACGGATGTAGTCCTCTGTTTGGTTAAATAAACCTTCACAACACTACAGTATTACGAAAAACAATTTTATAAAATTGCAAAGGAGAATGCTCAAGAGCTTGTAAAATGCAATAAGCAGTTTCTGGAACACGTACCGGACGTCAGTGTTTTAGCGCTGGTAACTGAGACGGATATTTGATTTGAAGACGTAAATCCCAGACGCCTCTAAGCTTTTACGATGGGAAACTCTTCCGAAAGCAACTTTTATGACCACCGCGCGATACATTGCCTTTAACCTTTCAGCTCAGTAAAATGTCAGAAAATGTCGGTCACAACATTAATTGGCTAATTAATCTCTGAGGCAATGTCACGCGGATAACTATGTAAGAGCGAACTCAATTCCATCGCTGATATTGCGCAGGTCAATCATGTCGATAATGTCAATTTTTTATCGGCCAATCCGCACAGGACTCTCAATTTCTGTGACTTAAACAGCAGCTAGGGTGTCATGGAAACATTCAGTGTTCCGACTTTGTTGTGCAGATGGCCTTTTCCCTTTCCGCCCCCAGGACAGCCGGTGGATTCTGCACCTCGATCGGACCGGACGGTCGTTTAACCGTTAATCCATGTTTGTGTATCAAGGACTCACAAAACATGGATTCTGACTACACAATTTTCTATATGCTACATTAAATAGCATATACTTCTCACTTAAAGCCGTGGTAACTAGGTATATTATTAGGCATTGTCGTTTATTATTAGTATTCTAGGTATTGTCGGCATTCATTTTCTGCATTTACTGCCAGCAATGCTAAATTGCTCCATCGTAATTTACAAATTGTGTGTAGAGCTTAATAGAGCATCTGAGAGCAATTAACGAGATAGTCAGTAAATCTCCCCGAGACATGATCCCTAACGACTTGAGGGCACTGACTGTTGATCGTGGTATAGCCCCAGAGGTTCCAACCACCACAGGCAGGATTCTGGCGTTGGGCACTCCATGAAGTTGGGTTGCCAGGGGAATGACTGGTTGGTACTTTACCACTTTTTCTTCCCCTGCTTTTAGAAGGTTAGACCCATCCTCGTGGCGAACAGTTACATCAACCACGTGGACCCCCACCCGGCTTTTTATTACCACGTCAGGTTTGAGTCTAACCCCTTCGGCAACGGAGAAAGTGGCTTCCGTGGACACCTCAGTGTCTGATTTCCGGAGCATCAAGTTAGTGTTACTGTTAGAGGAAGTAATTTACTACGTGGTATAAAGGAAGATGTATCCACTTTTTCGTTACCAGGGCTCGGCAATAAGACTTTTTCTGTCGAAAATTCCAAGTTTTCCGGCGAACGATTACAATACTTTCTCCTCTTAAGGGCGAGAAAGGAATATGACGCATAACGTTCAAAATTAAATTGTAAAACAAATACTTTGTGTAGTAGTGTAAGAACCAATTTCTTGCTTTGTTTGTAACTTTCGCTATTTTCGAAATTGCAGAGCCTGAAATCGAAATCGAGATCCGGCCTGCGCAATTCCGAAAATGCGACATGACCCATATTTTTTAAAGTACTTCGTAGTATCTGAAGAAAAAAACTTAGAAAAAATATGGCTTCAAATTATTTTTATTCTAGACAAAAGATTGCGAAAATTACTCACTTTTTGAAAATATTGTTAATTTAGTGATTTTTTTACGAAAGAATTCGACCAAAATCGTATTTGAGTTATTTTATAGGGGTACTTTCCTCTAATTGAAGAAAATTCGTAAAGAAAAAATATATTTTGGAGAAACTTTTGAAGCTGTCATTGGGGATTCATGGAAAATACCCCGAAAAATCAAAATATGTTTCAAATTTAAGTAGCCGAGATATAAGCCAAATTATTAGATCAATCTTTGAATACATATTTTGATGAAAATCCTGTTTAGTCGCCAGCGTTTGTTCACATGCGGACAGACGTTTTGCCATAAACCAACGAAGAAGCTACAAAACGTACGTGGATTGTATGTGCTCAGTGTGTGAGAGGAAGTACTTTTCTACATGAAGGAGCAAGTTTTATCTGATTTTTGGTTTACCAATTTTATCATTTTTCATGGCACGACAATACGAGTTTCCTACCGAAAAATTGCGGTTTTTTGCTGTAACATTACTATACTTTCTGTTTATTATACAAGTAGAAAGCGAAAAAGTAAAATGTATTATTTTAGATCAAAATCAATGCTCAAACGTTTTACTAGTTTTTTTACCACTTCACTCAGGCAGAACTTTTTCGTAAGATTATCAAAGTTTGAATAACCAATGAAATTTGCATGACATGGTTTGAACCAGGCACGTCAAACAGAGCCCGCACGAGCTACTTGCCCGCCTGGGGAGCCTGGCGCTCCTACAAGCAGGGGCAACTTCCCCTGACTCCGCACTCATTTCCCCTAAAAATCCTCAGAGCTACCATAGACTCTCTAGATCAGACACGTCAAACAGAGCCCGCACGAGCTACTTGCCCGCCTGGGGAGCCTGGCGCTACTACAAGCAGGGGCAACTTCCCCTGACTCCGCACTCATTTCCCCTTAAAATCCTCAGAGCTACCATAGACTCTCTAGATCAGACACATCAAACAGAGCCCGCACGAGCTACTTGCCCGCCTGGGGAGCCTGGCGCTACTACAAGCAGGGGCAACTTCCCCTGACTCCGCACTCATTTCCCCTTAAAATCCTCAGAGCTACCATAGACTCTCTAGATCAGACACATCAAACAGAGCCCGCACGAGCTACTTGCCCGCCTGGGGAGCCTGGCGCTACTACAAGCAGGGGCAACTTCCCCTGACTCCGCACTCATTTCCCCTTAAAATCCTCAGAGCTACCATAGACTCTCTAGATCAGACACATCAAACAGAGCCCGCACGAGCTACTTGCCCGCCTGGGGAGCCTGGCGCTACTACAAGCAGGGGCAACTTCCCCTGACTCCGCACTCATTTCCCCTTAAAATCCTCAGAGCTACCATAGACTCTCTAGATCAGACACGTCAAACAGAGCCCGCACGAGCTACTTGCCCGCCTGGGGAGCCCGGCGCTCCTTCGGGCATGGGCAACTTCCCCTGACTCCGCACTCATTTCCCCTCCGAATCCAGAGGGGTGTACATGCGTAAGCTGAAGCGGCGCGAGGCGGTGAATGGTGACTGTACGAAAATATTTCCAGATTTTTATCTATGAAATAACCGAGAATTGTGTTGTTTATATTCTTCACTACTTATTACTATTGATGTTTGTTTTCTTACTAAATTTTCCCTTTATGAACATATTTTCTAAGTTACAGGAACATGTTTGAATGGAAAACTCGCTCCTTGTTTTCGTTCTGTGTTGTGTTATTAAAGTATTCAGGTATTTATTGTATTTGTTAATAATGTGAAATAAATTAACTAGACTCTATAAGTTAACATTTGTCGCTTACGAAGGAACTGCACTTTTAACAGACAACAATATTTGTAGCTTTAACCTGAACCAAGAAAGTTCATTATTTCATATCACTCTTAAGTAAACAGGATTACAAAATCAAGATTTTCATTCAATTTTTTAAAATTTTACTCTTAATTGAGAATCTGAAATCGGACTGATGTATTATTTCATTTAATGGATTATTTCTTCGCCTTAAAGAGAAGAGGCGGTGCCGATGGTGTAGCGAACTGCTATACCAAGTTTGCGGGTTGAAACCCGATCGAAGCCGTGGGTTTTTAAGGGCGAAATAATCCTTCGTACGCCTTCCTTCGGAGGGGAAGTAAAGCCGGCTGTCCCATGTTAGTAGATTTACTGCATGTAAAAGATCCTCAAGCCTAAATGATGCCTCTGAGCTAAATTCAAATCGCCTGTTTCGTCGCCCAAATAATACCTTCTTTCTCTTGTTGAAAGGAGTGTAACAAAATTTGCGTGGTCAAACGGAAGAACAGGCCTCATGGCCTGAGTCTCGCCACGTAAAATAAGTCCAATTCAATTCAAAATGGGAATTAATATAACTAAATTTGTGACAATAACTGTCATCACGTCAGTGACATATCGCCACTCCAGAGGAATTTGTACAACCCTTGCTTTTAAATCTCGCGCCAATTTCTCTGGACGCAGTGCCTTTGAGCTCTCGTAAGCTTGTTACATTGCCCGCGACCTTGACATGCCTGATGTACAAGAACCAGGGGCGGATCCAGCCAATAATTGTGGAGAGGGCCATCATAGATTTTTGTTAAATAATTAACATTTGTATTGTATATTATTTTGTAATGTGTACGTGATACTATACAATATTTTTTAAAATAATTACATAATTCTAGCATAAATAAATATATAAATCAATTTTGCGAAATGAAGGAAGGTAACAAACAAAAACTCTTGGCCTTTTTGGGGGAGAGGGTACGGGGGCTCTGCATCCCCCACTGACAAGAACTGAATAGGTAAATGAAATCTTATAATTCTGCGGTCTCGGTTGTCAAGTTTTTAATTTAACCTATCTTCTTAACAACATTTATCCGGTGACCACATAAATAATGTACATGTCGTACAGATTTAATTTCCAAACTATCGATCAGAATGATGTCATTAAATCTTTCGTAATCACTACTGCTCCTTTTTTCTAATTTGTGTATGATCTTTCTACACTTACGTTTCTTTTATGTTTTATTTGCACATTACGAAATATCTTTCATATTTCCAGAAGTATATTGTAAATTACACTTTTCATCTCACGTTTGCACTTCTGACAGAAGTACAGTACAATAATAATTGTAACGTGTAGTTTTAACTGCTTGTCAATTTTCACTTGACATATTGCCTTTGAAATCGTGACTGAATTGATAGAGTCACGAATAATGGTGCGCTAAAATATATTTTTCGGTTCTGAGCGGCTTCTTTGAATATGTGTGTCGATGAAAGACGCTGTGGGGACCATCTACAACTTTTCTTTCGCGCCATCAAAGCAGGAGCAACGCTTCGCGGGTAGTGGGATTTCCTATTACAATAAGTTTCTGATATAAGCATGTTAATTTAATTTGCTAGCATCTTTTCGTGGCTATTAGCAATTATTTAGGAATAAAAAATCTACTAGCTAAATACGATAGGTCTGATTTGCCAAAAAAGGAAGATCCATTAGTGAAGGGGACTCCATTGGAATCTTTTAAAAAATCAAACAACACTGAAAAATATATTAACTTTAATTGCGTGAGTAATATCACACATGACTTGTATTTTTACATGTTCTTCGACCCATTTACCTAATCTCGTCCATAAACATCGTATCGTACTCGTGTTTGAATTGCATAAAAAATCTTGATAAATAGTGAAAGGGTAATCATCATAATGTTTTCTCGAAGCACATTCAAATATTACTTACGGTTTTCTATTTTCTATTCGAAATCTAATTGCGACAATTCTCAGTTAAAATGACACAATTATATGCAAATTAATGAAAATTATCGAAATAAACTCCCTGGGTAGCACATGTTAATATTGTTTAATTGTCTCTGAAAATTTGTATTACTCAATATTTTAAATTTTAAACGTAATGAAACGGGCAGATATAAATTATTACAACCGCAACAAAATAACCACTCTTCTCAAATTGTTAATGATTTTAAAAATGTACTAAAAAATAATGCGAATGCTTTCTTTGATACTTCAACCACAAGTACTCTAAGGAAGCTGTGAAATCGGGCACGGAAGCTCAGTGCATCAACTGATGTCACTGCAGCGCCTCTGACCGGGAGGTCTTAGGTTCCAGTCCTGACGGCGGCAGGATTTTCGGCACTAGCTTTTCAGCTAAGTCGAATTCAGTCGCTATCTGGAGGAGAATTTTAGCGGCCGGCTGCTCTGATCGGTAGTTTTCCGTGGTTTCTCCAATCAACACCAGGCGAATGCCGGAGCAGTACCCTACCAAACGGGCCACGGACCGCGCCGCGATCTTTCCTTCCTCTTCTTTATCCTATCCTCTCCCCTTACAGACACACTTACACTAACATGCACTACACTACCACATATTCCGGGAGACCGGTCGGGAGCTTAGAGCTTGTCCCGGCTGGGGCGGTGCCCCGCTGGTGGGAGAGTCCTGGTTAGGGGGAAACCCCACTAGCCGACGGTAGGTCGGCGCTGGATCTCGCCATCCAGCTGGGGCAGATCACCGCTATATCCAGAGAAAAAAAACATGCACTACACTTACAGGACTAATGACCAAAGCCGTGAAGATCCCGGAAACACGAAAAAATCAAATATTGAATGAGACCACGAAGGGCGCCACAAAGCCTCGTTGCTGGCGAGATACCAGGAAGTGCGTGGTCGCCCGCCCGCCCACGCACGCCCAGAAGCGAAAACATGTCGCGGCGCCGTATCTCGCTGCGCCCGAAGAGTTCGTTCCACGGGGCTTCTGGGAATGTAGACCACCAATACGGCTCCCGCTTCCGGGAAGGACGATAGGTGATCCTTCCGGGAAGGGCGGCACTCTCGCTAAAACGGCTTTCATTCGCAGGTGGTGTTTTTAGGTGATCTAGTTTCTGCCGTTTCTTACTATATATTGATTTTTTTTCGTGTTTCCGGGCGCGTCAACTGCTTTAGTCGTTAGTCCCGTTAGTGTAGTGCATGCTTTTTCGCGGGAGATGGCGGTGATCTTCCCCCGCTGGATGGCGAGATCCGGCGCCGACCTACCGTCGGCTAGTGGGGTTTCCCCCTAACCAGGACTCTCCCACCACCGGGGTACCGCCCCAGACGGAACAAGCTCTAAGCTCCCGACCGGTCTCACGGAAGTGGTTGTGTAGTGCATGTTATTGTAAGTGTGTGTGTGTGTGTGTGTATGTGTGTAAGCGGAGAGGATAGGATAAGGAAGAGGACCGTTTGGTAGGGTACTTAAATCCTGCTGCCGTCAGGACTGGAACCTAGAACCTCCCGGTCAGAGGCTCTCCGGTGACATCAGTTGATGCACTGAGCTACCGCTCCCGGTCCGTTTCGTACTAGGTATGCGACTTCCACTCTATCAACAAGTTACAAGTCTGGTGTATGCAAGAAGCATATTTAGGTTCCTTGCACTGCAAGCATTTAAATCGGCTTTGTTGCAAAAACTGAAGTGATTCTGTTGATGAAACGTAGGACTTTTTTCAGTTACACTTACCTAATGATGTTTACCTAATGATTGATTCATCATGTAATGACAAGTCATTCCCTACTGTTGTTGTTGAATCGTTCTTGCTTGAGTCGTGTGAAGAAAATTGTTTTCGATTCTGCATTGAATAATATTGTAAGTTACTGTTCGTTTGTTTTGTAACCTACTAATAAATATTTTTTTGATATGGAACTTCTTTGATCCAAAAGGTAGTAACGCTGTGTGCATTCTAATGTTTGAATTAATATATGTTCAATCAATTTTAAGCTTCACGGTTTAATTATGAGACGCTTTAACTTTCCTTTTTGTTGTATACTATTTTATTTGGAAAGTAGGGGATTTACCTTGATATTTTTAGTATTTATATTTTACATATTTGCGGAAAGATGTCCACATGCTGTCGACGTATTTTAAATTGGGCAGTGACGTTTACAAAAATGTTTCAGAATATGATCACGAAACCCTGACCGCTTGAAATATTTTAAAGCGGGTTACAATGTCCATTTAAATCTTCAAAAATGACATGTCGTCGTCGGCCGTCGCCTCGGTTTAGGATCATGAACTGCGTCTGTGGGTTACTGTTGATCGACCGAATGGCGTGTCTAACTATTTCGAATGCAGTGACCGACGCGTCGGGGCGGCAAGGACGATCGCGTAACGTGCCGGGGCCGCTCGCGGGGAGGGGCGAGCAGGGGCAAACAGGGCGGCGAGCGAGTGGACGCCGCGCAGCCGTCGGGGCCACGCGTGTTTTCCTCGGGCGGTGGCGTGGGCGACGGGGGCGGCAGGGGCGGCGTCGCGGCCGGTAGCGCGGGCGGGAGGAGCGGGGGCGGCGGGGGCGGCGGGGGCGGCGGGGGAGGGGGGCGGGGGGGGGCGGGGGGCGGGGGGGAGGCTGGCGGGGGGGCGGCGGGGCGGCGGGGGCGGCGGGGGCGGCGGGGGCGGCGGGGGCGGCGGGGGCGGGGCGGGGGTGGCGGTGGCGGGGGCCGGCGGGGGCGGGGGGCCGGCGGGGAAGGCGTCGCACCCGGCAGCGCGGGCGGGAGGAGCGGTGGCGTGGCGTGGTAGGGGCGGCGGGGCGGGGCGGGGTCCGGGGTGACAGGGGATGGTGGCGGTTGGGGCGGGCAGGGGCCGCTGGGGGCGGGGCCGCTTACTGCTGCTGGGGCGGTGCGGCAGGGCGGCGCCGCGGGGGTGGCGCGGGCGGGTACGGCGACCGGGGCGGCGGCGCGGGCGGGGGGCGTGGACAGGGGGCGGGGGCGGCTGGGGAGCGGACAGCGACAGGGCGGCGGCGCGGTGGCGGTGCGGGAGGGGGCGGGGTGGGCGGTTGCGGCTGAAGCAGCGGCGCGGGCAACGGGGGCGGCAGGGGTGGCGGCGCAGCTGGCGGCGGTCAGTGTGGGCGGGAGGGCTGGGTAGGGGGCGGCGGTGCGGACAGTAGGGTCGGCGGAGCGGGCAGCGGGGGAGGAGGCGGAAGGGCGGCGGCGCGGTAGCGGTGCAAGTGGTGGCTGGGAGGCGTCGCGGGCGGCGGGGACGGGGGCGGCGGCGTTTCTGGCGGCGCGTGCAACAGGAGCGGCAGGGCAGGGCGGGGCGCGGGCGGCGGCGCGTGTATCAGGGGCGGAGGCGGGGCGGCGGGGGTGCCGGGGGGGAGTCGATGTGCGGGCGCGCGGGCGTCCATATGGCGGCGCGTGCGCTGGATCAATTCCGCCCCCGCACTGACCCTCCGCCCCCGCCCCCGCCCCCGCTCCACGGTCTCCGTCGGTCGCGGTCGCCGCTCTCCTCGTGGCGCCGCCCCGTCGCCCGGCCGTCGTCTCCCATGGCGCGGCTGCCGCCGAGGCTCGCTATTCAAACACCCGCACACGTCGCCACTGCCTTCGCCTCCATGTGTTAGTTATGCTTATTGAACTGCCCGCTGTCATCGCCTACGACAGAGCACAATTTGTGGAAGGGTTTCTCTATCTCCGCTTCTCTTCCTTCGGTCTTACCATTATCACTCCTTTGCTATTGAACTACAATCCTTTTTTTAATGCTTTTCAAATCTTCTTGCCCTCGACTATTTAGTAACCGTCCTCTATTCCTTAGGTAGTGCTTGGGGTTTTCTGAAATATTGCAATGTGATGCGCTTGCGAAGTGATTTTTCGAGTCTTCCATCACCCGTCTAAATTAGCGTGGAGTCCTCCCTTCGCATTGGGGTCACATTCCAATTCTTATTCTCTTTCCGTTTCTTCTGGTCTTCTTCAGCTGCTATCGTTTCATATTTGTGAGCATTCGCGTCCTTCCATTGCGATGTGCTCGCTGCCGCCTCTGCGTTGTGTTGTTGATCCAGCCGCCGGCGTCGCGTCGCCCCGCCCCCTTTCCTCCCAACCCCGCCCCCTCCCCCGCCCGCTGTTCGCCCTCCGTCGCACAGCCAACGACGCAGAAGCCGACGCCGCTCAAATCTCCGCCACGCGCTCGCTCGGCCCGCTTCCTCGTTGGCAGCCCCGCTGTTATTGCCTTCGACGGAGGGACATTTACATACAATTGTCGGAATCTCCGCCACAATTGTCTCTGCCGTCGCCGCCACTTCCGTCACGTATTTTCTGCTCCAACCACCTTTTTATTTGCCTTCTCATTTTTGCCTCCACCTTTATCCGTCTTCTTTGGGACTTCCTCCTCTTCCATTTATCAGCCCTCGCGTCCTCTCCGACACAATTCCTGCGATCCCGGCGTGATATCCCGCCGGATTTGCGAACCCCGTTTCTTCCACTCTGCCAATGGCTACATGTATTTCACCTCTTTCGTCTTCAATTCAAGATGTCCATTCCGATTTGTCCGATTTGCCGTTGTCGAGCACAGCTGCTTTAACGTAAAATTACTGAACATACGACATATTTGCTTCTGCCTTCGCTACCGCTTTCATATGCGTCTAAATCTGTGGTCTAAAACTTTATCGGCCCTTGTCCCTTCTTTGCCTCAATATTTACGAACCCTCTTGGCCAGATTTACTACTAGTTTTAGACAACCGATCGCCGATATGTCTTATTATTCGCTTCTTCCAATTAATATTTATTTTTGTGTGTCATTTGTTTCTTATTTCACACTTGTTATTCTTGGCCTTCTTTTATCGCCAGACAGGTTTATATGTTAAATATAAAACACAAAAAAACCTGCACGTAGGATCCCCCAGAAATAAGTAGTTCCTTGCCCTTAATCTTGGAAATCACTGAACGTTCTAGTCCAAATATATGATTATACTCGTATTAATAAAACATTGAAATATAAAACACTAATATTAATTTTTAATTTATCAGTACACTAAGAGTAACTGTTGTGTATCTATCCACTGATAAATAAGAGCACTACTTTAAGTTTTAGAATAGTAAAAAAAAATTTGGAAAAAATTAGAATTTTTTTGAATTTTCATTCTTTATAAATAGATTATAAAGCAGAAATGCAAAAGTTTTCGAAACAATACAGCAATAAACTATTCCCATGACGTATTATTCTTAGTTATTTTTCAAATGTTCGTTTGACGTACAATAATTTGTATAACAATGGAATGATTCTTTTGATTGTGATGTGATCAATATATCATAAATGTTTCCAATACTTTTTATATCTTTCTTCTTTTTAATCGAAGTTTTTGGTCTGGAGTGTTACATTTTACGTTCATTTGTTAACATTTTATTATTATAGAGTTGAATTTTCTGATACTCGTTAGCACTGATTGCAAGTTTGAACAGTACTAAAGTGAACAATTTCAATTTGAGTATTGGTTTTTTAATTATATTTTTCTCATTACCGATGGGCAGAGTTTGTCTTGTGGAAAGCAAGTTTTAATTGTTATGGGTGGGGGGCGAGAAAGTTATATTTTAAATTTTTCAGCATTCGGACTGGTATTAATAAGGGTTCACAATATATTGATTGCCTTCTCTGCTACTCATTCACTTCTTTTTCATCCATTTCTCGATCTCCTACGTCCCCCGACTTCACTTTCACCCAGCGCCTACGCATTCAACATCACATTGTCCACTCCCACTCGTGTCTTCATCTCTTTATCTGGAGTTTGTCCCTGATGCAGACACCACCGTGGCTCGCCCGCCGCCCGCTGCTCGCCACTTGGCCTCGTTTCGCCCCTTCTCGCCCAGCGTCGCCGACGACCCCGTTGACGCGGCCACTTCCGGTTCCTCCCGCCCCGCCCCTCCCCGCCTCGCTCCACACCCTTTGGACCGGGAGAGGTGGTACTGTGTACCAATTGATGTCACCGCAGTGCCTCTGACTGGGAGGTCATATGTTAGTGTACCGACGCTTTTCAGCTAGGTCGAATTCAGTCGCTGTCTGGTGAAGAATTCTAGAGGCAGGCTGCTCTGGTCGGTAGTTTTCCGTGGTTTGTCCGATCAACATAAGGCAAATGCCGGAGGAGTACCCAAACGAACGGGCCACGGATCGCGCGCGATCTTTCCTTCCTCTTCCTTGTCCTATCTTCACCCCTTACACACACACTAACATGTACTACACTACCACACATGCCAGGAGACCGGTTGGGAGCTTAGATGTTGTCCCGGCTGGGTTGGTGCCCCACTGATTGGAGATACCCGTTTGGGAAACCCTTCAATTTGCCGCATCTCGACATCCAACGGGGAAGATCACCACCACCTTCCAGTGAAAATGTACACTACACTGACGGGATTAATGACCTCGGTAGTTGACGCGCCAGGAATCATTAGCAATCAATCAGTGAATCGATCAATCCACGCCCTTTGACCGTTCTCGCCTCCGCACGCACGCGAACACACGCTTCTTACCTGCAAACGCATATACGTACGCTCAAATGCTCTCACACCCCCACATTCACACACACACACACACACACACACACACACTCGTACGCGCGCACCGACGCAACCACGCACGCGCCCGCATATCAATCGGTTTAAGAGCTGGAAGGCGCTCCCAGAAAGAAGAGGGAACTAATTTTTCAGCAATTCTTCCCGTACTTCCTTTCTTCTTCTGCATTCTTCATTTTTATACTCGATTGCGCGAATGCGAAGAACGGTAAAGTTCTTGGCTGTGGATTTTGTAAGTTCGTTCTTTCTTGACTAGTGCTCAAAATAGTCGATCGCGGATGATGGTGTTAAGTTTCAATTACTTCATATACGCCCGAAAATATCCTAAGATGTGTTTTATAGCTTCTAATTTCGAAGACAAGCAAATTCCAGAGGAAAAAACAAACATGTGCTGCGGGTTGCCTATATTTAAAAACGTTTCGTGTGTCACCGATATGGTGTTGTGAGACGTACTTCACATAAACTGTTATTGTACCATTGAGTAGAATGAAGGAAGGTCGCAACTGTGGAATGACAAAAATTATGATCAACCGGCCGGCGACTAGTGGAGATCCAAGTTTGTTTTGTCGGTTATCAAAGTGCTAAAGCTAATGTGTTAAGCTTATTGCACAGTTTTTGCACCGGTGAGCTAATGAAACTTACAACATCTTCGTATTAAACGGTCTATTAGAGGAGGGTATTTTAAAATTTATTAATCAGTCGATAATGTTGTTGAATATAGCCATATTCTCTCTCAATGAATAACTCATACACAAACCTTAATGTCGCGTTGTCTTCGGTGTTTTCCCGAGGTTCGTTTCTAGATTTTTAAGTGGCCTGACACTTGCTCTCCGTCACCTTCTACCCGGTTGTGTGGGAAGTAGTAGGCAGCCAAGACGCTCTCCACCCCTAGGTTCAGTCACTCACAGACCTTAGGGTGACTGAACGCTGCAGAATTTGGCATCGCCCACTCCGGGAGCATAAAACGAAGGGATCACGTTGCTGGGACAGGAAGAAAGGTCCGCAAGCAGGCTGCGGTTTTTGCTGCAGGCGATCTGTTTTGAACTATAGAATTTCGTCCGACCCATGGATCATGCACGTTCACTACAACAAAATAAAAAGCGTTCCCTCTAATATTTTTATACTCTGCAGATCATTCAAAATTGTCTTCAGGCTTTTGAGAATCAGATCCATCACGATACGATAATTCGTGTGTGGTCTCCTGTTGCAGCGAAATCGTACGCATATTCCACCAACTAAGAATAATGACGCGATCCATAGTGACAAAAGGTAGCCGTTAGATCACCACTAGAAAGAAAAGCGGTGACTCCGGAGAAAAGGCAAAAGTGACCAGCTTAAACTTTTGGTTTTCAGGCACTGACAGTTTCATAATTACTTTCGAATTTTCATGTGTTGGAGGTACAAGTGCCAAACACTGTGAAACAGCATCATTGAGGATGACAAAAGATTCACCTTGCGGTTCGTAAGAAAATTTGAATCATCCTTTATAGCAGCTGATATCGGGCGTTGCTAGATAGTCATTTATCACAATCATTTCCACCTTCCAACTTCCCGTCCCCACTAAACCCTGCACAGCCTAACAACCCTCCGCATTGCGGATTTTCGATGACAAAACATTTCGGGTTGAATCAAAATTGAAATTATTTTCGTACTGTTCGCTCGGTCGCTGTCATTTGAAAAATAATCCTTCCTTGCACGTTTCTGGCAATATCCCAGATTTCATTCAGGAATATGAAAAACAATTTTACAAATTTCTACAAATAGAAATTCAATTTCTTTCGTGAAAAGAAAAAATATATTTTGTATTTCGTAATTGAAATTCATATTCAAGTAAGGGGAATTTCTCATGTGTTGCAGTCGTTTTGTTGTTGTTGTTGTTGTTGTTGTTGTTGTTGTTGTTGTTGTTGTTGTTGTTGTTGTTGTGAATTTGTGATACTGCCAACTTCCGGATTTACGAGATACATAAAAATTAGGCAGGAAATTAGGATTGTGCGATGAAGTGCAGCTTTGTTTCTGCACTGTTCAGGTATTAATCTAGAATGAAGGGGATCAAAGAAAGAAATAGGAAGAGCAAAAATGTGTAGGATTTCTTCAATAAATTTCTCACACTCGACGTGGCTGCTTTCATTGGGTAGTTCGAGAAGTTAAGTAATATTGTCTGAAAGAGAAGAGTTCTCGAAATCAGTTTCATCAAATTTATAATATAAGAATATTGTCATGTTCTGTTTTCTCTAAACAATTCCAACGTTACAGAAACGTTTTCAGAACACTATAAAATTATAAATGAAAGATAATAAAAAGTTTGCTACAAAGAATAAAAAAGTAATCATTCCACCAGCTCAGTTGAAAGAAAATAGGAAGTTAAGGCTTCTCAGAGAATAAACCACATTAATGTATTCTCAATAATAATGTTTATGTGAAGTTCATTTCATGAATTTAAAGGAAGTCAATCTTCTTGATGTCCTATTAATTTAAAATTGTACCAAGCTTATCTATCCGGGGCTATCACGTTGTAAAGGGAGAAGTAAAACCAGTGGATTTCATAATAGACCAAGACCGCCTTCGAAACTTGGTGCAAATTAGACTTCTCATTCGAATAAACACAATATTTTAGGTTGGAGTAAGCAGGAAATTACTACAGAACTGATTTCTTTTATTTGACAATTTCTACATGAAGGCAGTGAAAACTCAGAATTATTATTATTATTATTATTATTATTATTATTATTATTATTATTATTATTAAAAAATAGACTGCAGACATCTTTGTCAATCTGTTTTGTCAAAGTTCACAAAGATGACTTTCATTATTTCATCCTTGAATAATGCCAACACAACCACTCCATCAGCACTCCAGACATACAACTGCATAAGTATTATCTAGAAACAGATCATAGAAGAATAAAATCATTAGAGGTAAAATAGAAAGAGACGTAGCTCTCTCAGCGGCGCCGATTCGATTCTTGGGCACGCAGCGTCTCTGAAGTCACACGCTGCGCAATGTTGGGCAGTATTTAAATACTCGTATTTGAAATTTGTATTTTAAATAATTTGTATTAAAATGTATTTTTGAGTTTTTTGGGCATACATTTTGGAGACCTATAAACAACAGTACGAAAAACAACAGTAATATTTAAAAAAAGAAACACTTAAAATGCTTAAATAAAAATAAAATTTGTGGCTCTTATTTTTGCTATCATTTCAAAGTTTGTGGAATAATTAACTCATACATGCCTGAATTTTTTTGTTTACTTCCATTTTTTTCAGTTTAATTACGTTAAGGAAAATCATCTGAATGTAAATATAGTATAATTTTTGCAACACGTCTTTTCGGGATTGGGCAATATTTAAATACAAGTATTTGAAATAGCTATTTTGGACAGTCATTGAGAGCAGTTCATCTTCATTAAAATCTGTGAAGTACAGTTTTACGCATAATCCACCAGTATAACTAAATGAATAAACGTGAAGGCAATGTACTGTCATATGCTTACAGTCCTTTAAAAAGAACACCTAACTCTGGCTGTTGACACTTAGTCTGTCAATTACTAATTTATTGTAATTGCCAATTCCAATAGTGTTACAATAAAAAATATATTATGATTGTATTTACTCTATTTGAAGTGTTTAAAGTATTTTAAATACCTTAAGTTTTGTTGAGTATGTATTTAAATACTTATTGACAAACTGTTTTGGAGAAGGTTTTAAGTACTAAACTTAAAGTATTTTGCCCAATCCTGCTGCTGCGGGTTGTGACTCGCCCTTCTCGCTCGTGCGTTCTATAGTTCGCCAGGAACGTCTCTCCGCACTGGACTGAGTTAGGGCCTTCTATTACAAATTGCATTTATGTTGGTAGCAACCAGATCACAGGGAAACAAGTGAAAGGGACAACTCTTCCAGCATCTGTTACGATTGTGGTGGATACGCAATTTACTTTTAACAAGCTGCAGCTGGTGCTACCAACATAATTTCTGTTGCTATACTTGTTTCTTAACGTAGTATCTGAAGGTAATGCGCGCAAAGAGGGAGAGGGAGAGGGAAGGCAGACTCCAATAGGGGGCCGTAAAAATCGGAGCTGCAGTGACATTGCAGCTCCCCATTAGAGTGAGCCTTCCCTCTCCCTCTTTGTGACATTGAAACGCCACGTTAAGAAAACACAAGTATAGCACCGTCATCATCAAGGTGGCACTGCGAAGGGACTTGCTTGGCGCGCTGTATTTCCCTCCGCGTGGCCAGTTGCTGCTGCTCTGGATGCCCGGCCACGCCGCGTCGACCCTAGTGCTCCTCCAACTAGTATTCCGCGTTCGTCGCCGCCGCCGCCGCCGCCGCCGCCGCCGCCGCTTCGTGCCGGGGCGTCAACGCCGTCGCCCCGCCCCTGCTGATCGATCGCCTCTTCAGCGGCTTCAGCGGCGCACCCTGACCGTCGCCGCATCCTTCCGTTTTTCTTTTTTCCTCTTTCCTCCCGCCCTTACTGTTTCGTTGGCGCTCGCTCTCCCGGGCGCCGAAGCGAAAGACGGATATCGCTCCCACTCGCAGGGTATTCGTTGCAGTTGTTCTGCTTTTTCTAGTAACGTTGCCACTATCGCCGCCAACGAACGTCTTTAAATTGCACAGAATATCAAATAATGAAATTTATTTTACCAGCAATTCGAATTAGGTCGACGCACAATTATTGTAGCTACTACAAAGTCGAGAAAACAAATCCGGTGCCCTTGAAAGACCAAAAGCAGTACTTTAAAGGCTTAGAACTCGCAGTCTTTAAGATAATGAACGGATGGTAACATAGTGGAAATCCGTGTCCTTTGATTTATTCTTTGCATAATGTACAAAGTTCTACTTTTTGGTTTATATCTGTCTGCTGCTTTTCTGAGAGGGTAAATAATAACGATCAGTAAAATGTTAACGGGAGTTCGATTTATTACCGTCATATAAATTGCACAAAAGTAATACTATCGTGAAGTATTGTGTGGAAAGGATAATAAATCATGTATATTGTGTATGAAAGTAGAAAATTGTTCTGTACAATTAAACATTTTCGTAATGTTATTAATTGCAATATATTTATATCAAATGAGGTAATATTTTAATAGAAAAAACCAAACATTTTTTTTCTACTCTCATTGCATAACTCTGCCATTTGATGGCTGCAACCCGTTGCATAATAATACTCACAGATACGGATTTCATTATAATACAGGTTCTTGACCAATCGCAGGAAAATTTACAAACCAAGTTTTGAGATTCTATTAATCATTGAGAATCGTTCTAGTAAATGTTTTGTTCGATTGTGTACATTAAAATTGCATTTAATATTATGTTTATCAATTTTAATTTATTTTATTACCAGTATTTTTTACGTAGAATATTATTTAAAATGAATTGGATCATAATTTCACCTTGATCTGATTTGACTAGCGCAGTGGTAGTATTGGAATATCACACTCGTTTATTAATACCCATCGTTACATCATTGTTTCATACTGGACCATTAAGAATTCAACAAGATTTACCTTCAAACTCGATAATGAATTTCGGAAGGCTACGCAAAGTTGATCTAAGAGGAGGAAAATAAAGTCTAAGAAGAAAATAATGAATTTTCTCAGTAGGGCAATGTAATAAATATGATATGAATTAATATTTATATGTTAATGTTATTTTTGCATGTCATACAGATTTGCTAAGTATATTTATGTACTGCATTTTTTTCAGGATAAAGTTAAGTCATCCTCTTTCGTGCTATTAAACATGTATTTTATGGCTTCATTATCACAAACCAGTTATTAATTTCTGGCGGAATACTGTCTTATTGTATCTCGTTTTGCCGTTTTGCCAGCTTTACTGATATTGTTTCGGGCATATCTTCTTCAATAGTGCCACTCTCTCTTAGCAAATTAACGGTATTATAATGAAAATAATGTTATTCCGATTGGGTTCTCTGCCGTTTCGAAAATAATTACGCAAGCCTCGAGTATTGATGACTCTAAATGAAATAAATGAGTCGTGGGTTTCGAAATGGAGGTTCGATAGAAAACGCTTCGAAAATGGCAACGCGCTCCGGGTCGCATTGCATTCCTGCCTGCGGAAGTACATCAATAATTCAATCTAGGTGCACTATATTGATCGCTGTTTCAATAGCGCCTGCAGTAGTACTGCGCATAAAGTTCAACGCGTCAAAGAGCTTAAAAAATAGGAATTGTCGGGGGTGCGACCGCAAAGGGACCTTGCTCCAGAAAGCTCGCTCCAACTAGCGCGCCACTGGTAACATCATGAAACAACGAAGCGTAAGCTCCGGGTGGATTCATATCTGTCCAGTGAAAAGTTTACATCCCGTCCGGCGCAAGTTCCGAATTTCCATAACAGTTTGCGTTGGCTTTGCAGGCCGCGAGCACGGACGACGCAGCGTCCGGGAAAGAGAACATGGCGGCCTCGTCTGCGAAGAGGGTGGGGGACTCCGTGAAAGGAATATGATTTGAAAGCGAGACTCCCCAACTCGCTCATCAGAATGCGAAACAAAAGGCGAGAAGCCTCGAAAGTTGGGCGCCATTGCGGTTTGTTCGCAGCCGACTCGCCAGGGGGCGCTCGCACGGGCGGCGTTCTTCAGCTGTTTCGCTTCCGCCGCCCCTCGCGCGCTCAAGTTTTAATGGCGGCGTAATTGGGAAGGCGCGACGAGGGGAGAAATGGAGGTCAAGGTGGGGAAGGACGGAGAAAGGGGGCGGGGTGTCATTGAACTCTTTTTCAGGTGAGGTGAGATCGAGTTCATGTGGCAGTTCTGAGAGAAATTTCATTTCTCTTGCTTGAGAATTTCAGGAGAATTGGAACTGGAAAGTGATGGGGCTCCGTGAACTTGTTACAATTTTTTGGCAACGATGTAGATATCTCACAATAATTCAGTGTTTTGTAGTTAAAAAAATCAACGAAAAATATGTTAAGGAAAAGTCCAATGAAATTTATTAATCCACTAGAAGAAAAGAAGATTGTTTCATGGTTTGAAGGGTTCTTCAAATTTTGAAACGAATGTCAAAAGTTGTGAAATTCAATTATTTGCAATAGTTTGAGACTGAACGACTAATCTTAATGAAAGTTATAATGAAATAGTCCTTATCTTTCTACCAAACAACCTTTTAGACAATTAGCATTCACTGGATTAAAACCATCTTGAATTAAATTAGGAAAAGGAAAAATATTTAATAATGAGAGAAAATAAACTGATAGTAAGGTTGTAAGAATTTTTACAAAGTCTTTTCATTATCTACAATAAATTCCGTGCGCAGGTGTCAGCGGAGGTGAACATTTTATTCTTATTACTTTGAGACTTGACATATGCATTAAGATTTATTTCCTTGCCTTACTGTTAAACTCTTATTTTGCTAGATAAATTGTTTTTTTATCGGATATTTTGAACCAAAAACATTGATTCTCCAGGGGTTCATTATATTCGGAGTTGTCTTTAACAACAATCTAAGGAAAAGTAGAACAATCAATAACCTTCACGCAAAATATCTTATTGAAAGGTTTTGTGTTCGCGGGTTTATTACCGGGAGCGGTAGCTCAGTGCATCAACTGATGTCAGCGCCTCTAACCGGGAGGTCCTAGGTTCGAGTCCTGACGGCGACAGGATTTTTGACACTAGCTTTTCAGCTAGGTCGAATTCATTCGCTGTCTGGAGGAGGATTCTAGCGGCCCGCTGCTCTGATCGGTAGTTTTCCGTGGTTTCTCCGATCAACACCAGGCGAATGCCGGAACAGTACCCTACCAAACGAGCCACGGACCGCGCGCGATCTGTCCTTCCTATTCCTTGTCCTATCCTCTCCCATTACACACACACTTACCCTAACGTGCACTACACTACCACATATTCCGCGAGACCGGTCTGAAGCTGAGAGCTTGTCCCGACTGGGGTGGTGCCCCGTTGGTGGGAGAGTCCTGGTTAGGGGGAAACCCCACTAGCCGACGGTAGGTCGGCGCCGGATCTCGCCATTCATCGGGGGAAGATCACCGCCATCTCCCGAGAAAAACATGCACTACACTATCGGGACTAATGACCGAAGCAGTTGACGCGCCCGGAAACACGAAAAAATCAATCAATCAATTACGGTATTGAAAATTAATGTTTATTAATTACAAGTACTAATTAGGCTAATTTATTTTAACAACTTATTATGAACAAAGAAACATATGCATTATTATTATTGACCTGCAGACCTACATAACCTGCAGCTGTTATGTTGCTAATAATAATAATAACAGTAACATATACATATCGTCAATATTCTAAATAGAAAGACTATTACATAGATGCTAGATATGCTACATACAATGCGATCCGATTTCGCTTGTTTCACAATCCACTGAAGAGCAATAAGAGTACATCAAAAAATAATAAAATTCAAGTTATAGTAGTATGACGCCAGAACACTCGCGAGTCGAGCTGTTAATACTATTTATGTTAATATGCATGATAATCACGACGAAGTTATCCGTTGTTGTAATTTTCAACTAAATCATTTTATGATTAACTAAGTTATATTAACCCATTAACTGCCAAATTAATTTTGTGCGCATAGCGCTCTTTCATTGTCGTCAGATTCGTGCGCTCACAGGCATTGTTGGAGCACTCTGGCAGCATGTTTTTGCAACTTTTAGTGTTAATCATTTGTTATGTTGCTGAATTATATTACTAGAGCGCTCTAAAAGCGCCAAATGGTGGTTTACGAGCATTATTTTTCTATAAGAAGGAAAACCTAGACCTCAGCTGCATATGTTCAGTCAACTTCGGTGCGGACCAACCACCATTTGCTTTACACCGGCCTCTTCCTCCGACATAACCACAGACATATGTACACCCTGGCCAGGAGTATACAATGCCTTAGCGATCACGGCTAATTCGACATCTGGCATTCAGGAATGAAAAAACCTGCTTACATGTTTCGTATAGGACGTTTCCATCTATTGAAGAAATAAAATTCGCAAATTATAATACAAGTCAAGCAACTATGAAAAAGGTCTGAGGTCCATAATTGAGAACCATGGCAGTTAATGGGTTAACATACGGAAAAACATTCAATTCAATCAATCTGTTGATATGTTGGGCACAATAGTTGGATTTTGATACGAGCAGCACACACTATCTGCTTTCTATGTCCACGCACAAACTGATTTAAAAACCGGTCTGGAAAGGCTAGGTGTAATACACTAACGGAGTCGACGTTCCCACTGCTCTCTTAACAAAAGCAGAATTATATAGATATTTTTATGTCATTACAATTTCCGTAATAAATGACCATTGCCACTTACGTACACATCACAATGTTAATCATTATTCATTATATTATTGAGATGATTCTTTTGACAATCAATAATTGCTGGTGACAAAACGTTGTGGTATTGCTTAGGCAAAAGTGCTTCAATGGGAGTGGTGTGCGAGGGCATCGGAACTGAAGGGCCATCGAAAGCGGAAGGGACAGGGCGGGGCGTAATGTGTGCGGATGGGCAGGGAAGGGGGCGTGGCCCATCTGGTGGCTGTCGACCGCCACTCGACGCCGCCAGATATGCGCCCATCTTCGCTCTTGAGCCCGCTTCGTGCTCGAGCCACGCTCCAAAGACGGATTATACTCCGATTTAAACGCAGTGGCACTTCAAGATCACAAGCTGGAAGGGGAAGAGGCATTGTCATTAATTGTTAGCGATTCCGGGCGCGTCAACTAATGAGGTCGTTAGTCCCGTAAGTGTAGTGAATGTTTTTCATTGGAAGGTGGCGGGGATCTTCTCACTGGATGGCGAGATCCGGCGCAGACCTACCGTCTTCTAGCGGGGTTTTCCTCAACGAGGTATCTCCCACCAGCTGGGCACCGCCCCAGTCGGGACATGTTCCCGAACGGTCTCCCTTCATGTGTGTAGTGTAGTGCATGCCAGTGTAAGTTTGGGATGTGATGATAGGACAAGGAAGAGGAAGGAAAGATCGCGCGCGGTCTGTGGCCCGTTTCTTAGGATACTGCTCCGGCATTCGTCTGGTGTTGATCGGAGAAACCACGGAAAACTACCGATGGCAATCGGCTGCTAGAATTCTCCTCCAGACAGCGACGGAATTGGACCTAGCTGAAAAGCTAAGTGAAGAGAATCCTGCCGCCGTCGGGAGTCGAACCTAGGACCTGCCGGTCAGACGCACTGCAGTGTCATCAATTGATGCATTGAGCCTTCGTTCCCGGTGGCATTGTCATTTAATCGGGAGCTCTGATACCAAATATTTAAGGCTCTCACAGACCGGCGCGGAAAATCCTCAACGGGCGCATCGCGGAAAGTTCCGCGCTAGACGCCGCTGCGGAATTCGCGGGTCCGTTCGCACCGGAGCGTCGATTATTAGTCAACATTTGGCGACTGTTCTAATCCGATAAAGAAACGCGCTTGTTTGAATTCGTGTAGGGGATAGAAATGCCAAGTTACTTGTAAGTTTTCTGAGCACATCGATATGGAACTTTTTCCTTCTTTATTTACGTTTTATTTCTCGAATTATCAATATCTGTGTAGTAAACGAAGAAGGGGGTCCATTATTTTCGACCTAGGAAGGAAAAAGTACGTAGAATTTCATTCCTTGATACCACAAAGGACGAGAAACCTTTCTGTAGATATTAGAATGACCAGTGATTGTTTTGATGAAATTTTGAATCCGAGTGCAGAAGACATCAGAAAATTGACACTCAACAATCATGAACTACCTCACCCGAAGAACGACTTTTTATTGCACTCATGTCAATAGAATTGTTAATCTATTGAAACGTTTCATTACTAAAATGTACAAAATTTTGCGAACAATAATAATTTTTAAAATCTACGTTTAATGTATTTTATAATTAATTAAATTACTGCACATGTTTAAAAGTATTTTTTCTGACCGTTCAGTCGTGTAATATTCACTGGAGGGAAGCTAAAAATATTCTACAGCTGACGAGTCTTTGTATTGGATTCCGGAGTGAAACTCGAGTGGCAGCGGAAAAATCCGTCCGAACACGAAACAAAATCCGCTGCGAATTAAACGCTGCCAATCCGCTGCCACGGCGTTCGCTTGCCGCGCAGGTCTGAAGTGCTCATAAGCCAACATGGGACGCGAACTTTCATCTGCGGACGTTCCGCGCAGGCAGCGGATGTTGCTCGCCGGTTTATGGAAGCCTTTAAGTTGTAATGAAGCTCCCGTTTGGACAACAGTATCCGCCCCCCCCTCTCCACCCAGTTTGTGACCTTGAAGTATAGAGCAGGGTTTCACTGCGCTACCACTGGCGGAGCTCTTCTGCGTCTTTCGGGCAGAACAGCGAAGTAATTTTCCTCATTACCCCATGGTGGGTCGACCATACTCGCGACACACTGAGGGAGAACATCAAAGAGAATTAACCGTACATTCAACATTTATATGTTATGTAATTTGTGTCACACAGTGTAATTGTGTATGAATTCACTATTTATTTATTATTATTATTATTATTATTATTATTATTATTTCATTCTTTTTTCATTTAAACATATATTGGTCAAAACATTTAAAAGAAAAATTTACGGGCCGATTCGATGGCAGAGATCGCTAAGGCAGTAATGTCGTAGCGATCTCAAATCGAAGGGTCGCGGGTTCTAGTCCCGCCTCGGGTATATGGTTGTATTTGTGTTCCTTTCATCCCTTATCAACGCCGTATCATTTCATCTTCACAGTTACTATAACGTTAACATCAATAGTGGTCGCTAATGACCTAGATGTTGATGCAACCTTAAATAAATAAAACAAACAGAAATTTAGGGATGGGAAAGAAAAAATAAAATACATTACAGATATCGTATTATTAATTAGTTGAACTTTAAACATTGCAGTAGTCGGCGGGGCGCTTTGTTTTTCCTTTTTTTAGTCACACAAAAAAGACCCAAAAGCGATCCAAAACGTCAAAAGCCACATAAACGGCAATCTAATATCCACTGTTTCATCAGTTTCCTCTCTCAACCAATAATCAACTAGTGCTTCGGTGCGGTTCAGATTGCTCAAGTGCAATTAAAAATAATTAGCAGAATTAATGTTCAGAATAATAGTTCTAATAATAATAGTGCTATACTGTTTCAATAAATAGTGCGGTTATAAAATTTTATAACAAAAAGTATAATATGGCAAGTACGCCATTCACTTCTTTCCTAGTTTGACTCGTGTGACACTTAAAATCGCCCTGAGTGTTCGGTCAATTGATCGCATCGGTTAATCAATTTCGATTCATTGTTAGCACTTCAAATTTCAGCTACAAGCACCCACGTACTATTTTTCATTTCAACATCATTTCATTTTTATCTGTTTGTCACAATCATTCATACTTTTGGAGTAGATCGTTCAAATATTAATATTCCACGGCTAAATGAAGCACCATCAAGCTAAAAATTATGTCTGTATATTTTTCACGCAAACCACACTCTCGGATTAAATTGAAAAATTTGTTATTCAAAATCGGGATGTAATAACGTGCGTACACTAATGTTTGTAGGATGTACTCCGGAGACACTTGATTTTTTCGACAAGTTTACTTATACAAAGAGCCACTTTTAATAGAAATACAGCGCGAAAGAGATGTTTTGAGCTTGGAGGCCAGGAAAGCACTGACCAGCGGATGCCTTACCATGCGGGGCTTAGCGCCGCAGATTGCGTCAGTGTTTTTAAGTTCTTTTACTTTTTTTGTTCTTAGCCACGTATTGTCGCCGAATGTGGAGTAAACCTCCATTAACTGAAGTCAGTCATAATAATTGCCTTTTATCCCTTCGGCCAGGGGCTCGGCGCTGTTAGATCCCCGGAGTTCCCAGAATCTCACCCATCCACGAACCCGCGGTGTCTCGAATTGCTTTACGCCGGAGCAGTACCCTACCAAACGGGCCACGGAGAGCGCGCGATCTTTCCTTCCTGTTCCTTGTCCTATCCTCTTCCCTTACACACACACACACACACACACACACACACACACACTTACACTACCATGCACTACACTACCACATATTCCGGGAGGCCGGTCGGGAGCTTAGAGCTTGTCCCGGCCGGGGCGGTGCCCCGGTGGTGAGAGAGTCCTGGTTAGGGGGAAACCCCGCTAGCCGGCGGTAGGTCAGCGCCGGATCTCGCCACCCAGCGAGGAAAGATCACCGCCATCTCCCGAAAAAAACACGCACTACACTTACGGGAATAATGACCAAAGCAGTTGACGCGCCCGGAAACACAAAAATATCTATCAATCAATCGAATTGCTTTACCTCCGTGACTTCACGGAGCGTTGTTTAGCAATTCGGTTAGCGACGGCAGCATTTTGAATCAATCTTCTCCCGGATTTGCGCCGTTCCATTCTATTTTATTACGTCGTGTTCTGTTTCTGTCATGCCACGTTGTATCACGCTCCGCCGGCCGCCCGGCCGCGCGGTCTGCGCGCACCGAGCAAGCGGATTAAGTTCACGCGCTGCTCTTAGGTCGCGGGGCAGCGGCTTAAGCGCGTTCGCGCCATTGCGCTGATAGTCTGCTGCCCGGCGCTGATACGATGGATCGTTTCCCCGGCTGCCCACGCACCTGATGCATGCGGCTTTCGGCCGTAAATTTCTCAATCTGCTTGATTTATTGCAGCTCCGTAATGTATCAGGAAAACCACCAATGTATATAGATTACTTCAACTGGGCTTTTCCATTGTTACATCAATTTATGCTGTTTTAGATTCAACGGATCCTGCAGAGTTAGCTATAATTATGATTATCGTTAATTAACAAGTTTCATGCTGTCAGATGTTATTACTTCATGGATATTACATGTGTGTGCACAACAGCACTGAGTTGTGGATCTTTTTTTAGAAACGCAAGAGTGAGGTAGTTTGTGATAAATACTTTCTGGACTGAGTGAGGGGATTAAAAAAATGCTGAGTTCTTAATATTGAGTGGTTTTTATTGAAATCTGACTGCTTGTAGTGTGTGGAGTGTGTCTAAGAACGTTTAGGTCTTGGTGACATCCAATTCTATCGACACTCAACCATATTTTCGTCGGATATTGCCAAGAACAATGCATCTCAGTTGGTACATACCAACGCACGTGAAAATATTGTCAAGTTTTTCCAAACGTCAAACGAGCATCATTGTTGCGAAGGAACACATTTACTGAAATGTCAAGATACGTAAAAGACTATTCCAAGGAGATTCGTTCTTTCCGCCTCTCAAACCAGCCTTGCGGAAGACTTAACTGGAGTGTCAAACATTAAAGGCTAGATCTCGTCTACTTCGATCATCGCTACTTTCACGGCGTGTTTGATACGGAGCGGATTGCATTAGAGCTCGGCGTTCACAAGTCCGTCCCTCTCAATATTCGCCGGGGTAAAATCACCGAAAAGCACACAAATTTTCGTTTCAGTACAATTTATTTCTTTTTAATCACAGTTTCAATTTTGGGCGACTGATCAACCTAAGCGAAGATATATTGCCGAAGGGTTTGGCTGTTCCTACCACAGGAATTGATTCCAACCTACTCTCGGTTCACCCGTGAAACTGTAGAAGAGGTCGCAAATCTTGTCCTGTAGCTATAATTCTGCCTTAGCTCGTCGACCACGCCGAAACGGGGCTAGTAAATCCACCTGATTCATTGCTGTGCTCGTATCTTAATTGTAACTCGACAAGAGCAAACGAGAAGAACTACAGCGAGAGGCTTTCAGCGAACGAAATACCGTAGCATGTCCTACCATGTAAGAGTCTTCAGTGATGAGAAATTCTTTAAAGTAATACATCTTATTTATATTACAAATATATTTGTATGCTTTATAATGGGAGTGTGTTATCAGTTTTGTCATTCACAAATCATAATTATGTTTTTATTACTCGAACTACTAGTTTGGACTACATTCTGGTAACGCTCTTCTGACCCAAACGCCGAGGATTCTTCAAGTATTTTGCAGTTTAAACGGTTTTCCTTTGCACGAGGAAATTGAGAATAGTACAAAATTATGAAATGATATAATGATAATAAACTTCATCCTATGTATTAATACTTCAGTCTAAGTCTCATCTAGAATCGAACGAACATCACACGAACGAAACCCACAGCAATGAGTTTCATAACAGACATTTTCTGCGAATAACGAAAATTTGTTTCCATTCCTGATTTTTCTCGTCTTTCTTGCGCCGGAGAAGGAGAATAAGAAAGTAAACAAGAAGTAGAAAAACAATATTAAGTCTTCTGCGTATTATCGTAATTTGATCACAAATCCTCGCCAAACTTTGTTCTTACCGTACGTGTTACTAAAAATCACGCTTGAAATAAATCTTTTCAATTGCAAATTCATTGTACACTTGATAATCCAAGTATTGGAAGATAGGGCACAAAGCGCATTGTGCCTTCGTATAATGAATTGCGCATTAGAACGCACCACTTGGCCGTCCTTCCGCCTCCAGCCGAACATATTCATTAACCTCGGGGCCGAATTGATTTCGCCTGCCGTGCGGCGAAGAGTATCGCGCGGGGTCGGGGCCGGGGCCGCGGCTATAACTCTGCCGTAGCCTTTAGGCCGCCGTTACGCCCGCCATAAATCGGGAAGTTTTCGCCAGGTTCGATGGCGCGCTCGAAGCCACACCGACCGGCTGCCCCACCCCGCACCGCAAGCAGCAACACACTGGCTCACCCCGTTAACCCGCCCCCCCACCACCACCACCCCGCCCCGCCCAACTTATCCACTCACGCAGGCACCCACGCCCCGCGTCCCCTCGCCCACCTCAGTCACACCGCCTACCCTCGCCCCACCACAACGCTCCGGCCCGCGCTTTTACTCTCTCGCATCACCGACCCTCCTCCGGTCCGCGCCTTTACTCCATCACATCACCGACCCTCCTCCGGCCCGCGCCTTTACTCCATCACTTCACCGTCCCTCCTCCGGTCCGCGTCTTTACTCCATCACATCACCGACCCTCCTTTGGTCCGCGCCTTTACTCCATCACATCACCGACCCTCCTCTGGTCCGCGCCTTTATTCCATCACATCACCGATCCTCCTCCGGTCCGCGCCTTTACTCCATCACCATCACCAGGCCTCCTCCGATTCACGCCTTTACTCCATCACATCACCGACCCTCTTCTCCGGTCCGCGCCTTTGCTCATCACATCACCGACCCTCCTCCGGCCGCGCCTTTACTCATCACATCACCGACCCTCCTCGGTCCGCACCTACTCTCCATCATCACCGACCCTCCTCCGGTCCGCGCCTTTACTCCATCACATCACCGACCCTCCTCCGGTCACACCTATACTCCATCACATCACCGACCCTCCTCTGGTCCGTCTTTACTCCATCACATCACCGACCCTCCTCGGTCCGCGCCTTTACTCCATCACATCGCCAGAACTCCTCCGGTCCGCGCCTTTACTCCATCACATCACCGACCCTCCTCCGGTCCGCCTTTACTCCATCACATCACCGACCCTCCTCCGGTCCGCGCCTTTACTCCATCATCACATCACCGACCCTCCTCTGGTCCGCGCCTTTACTCCATCACATCACCGACCCTCCTCTGGTCCGCGCCTTTACTCCATCACATCACCGACCCTCCTCCGGTCCGCGCCTTTACTCCATCACATCACCGACCCTCCTCCGGTCCGCGCCTTTACTCCATCACATCACCGACCCTCCTCCGGTCCGCGCCTTTACTCCATCACATCACCGACCTCCTCTGGTCCGCGCCTTTACTCCATCACATCACCGACCCTCCTCTGGTCCGCACCTTTACTCCATCACATCACTGACCCTCCTCTGGTCCGCGCCTTTACTCCATCACATCACCGACCCTCCTCTGGTCCGCGCCTTTACTCCATCACATCACCGACCCTCCACAGGCGCCCCGCCCACTTGGCCTATTCCTGCCATGCAGTTCCTTCCTCGATCTTCTTGCCCATCTCAGCTACACAGCCTGCCCCCGCACCGCTCCCCACAGCTCCGCCCCGCCACAACCAGCAACGCACCGGTCCGCCCCTTTACTCCCTCACATCACCGACCCTCCTTCTGCACCGCACCCATCTCACCCGGTTAGCTTATTCCCACCCTGCAGCTCTTTCGTTGCTCTCCTCCTCGCCTGTCTCAGTCACACCGCTTCCCTCCGCCCCGCTCCGCCTCACCCATCCCACCCCATAACCTAGCAAACAACCTACCTACCCACCCACAGACATACACTCTCGCCAACTGGCTCTCCCTGACTATATCCTCTGTGCACGATTTACAAAACCACCCTACCCGCTTTGCTCCTACCAGCACTATCCCCAGTATTTCTCCATTACTCTCCCCGCCTCTCAGATTGCCCCTCCTAGTCCCGTATTCTCATAGTCTCGCATTCCCGCAGCCCGTTGATTGGTTTGTTGGTTGGTTGTTAGTGATTCCGGCCGCGTACACTACCGAGGTCATTAGTCCCGTAGGTGTAGTGCATGTTTTTTCCTCGGGAGGTGGCGGTGATGTTCCCCCGCTGGATGGCGAGATCCGGCGCCGACCTACCGTCGGCTAACGGGGTTTCCCCAACCAGGTATCTCCCAACAGTGGGACACCGTCCCAGCCGGGACTAGCTCCAAACTCTCGACTGGTCTCGTGGCATGTGTGACATCGGTTTTTGCACTGAGCCACCTCTCCCGATCCAATCCACTCGTGTACCACCACATTCTCTAGTACAGATCTGCCCCGCACCAAACCGACTTCACATGGTCCCACTACAACCGGCTCCTCACCCATTCCGCGCTTCGATTCTACCCGACCCATCCCACCTCACACCAACCCAACGCAGACCGCCCTAACTTGCCGTTCATTAATCTCGCCGCGCCCTGTTTCCTCACCTTCGTTTCGTCCTCTCCCCCGTCCCAACCACTCCGCCCCTCCCCCGCTAGGCCCTTCCCCCGCCCCGCGGACGCGTTATTTATGGTCGGGTGCGTCGTGGAAAGGGCGGGCGCGGCCGTCGCTGCGGGCGTGTGACGTCACGCCCTGCCCATCCGTCAGCGTCACGCGTGCGCGCTGGCAGGCGAGCGGCAGATGGCGGCCCCGGCAGGTGAGGGGAGGGCGGATGATGCGCATCGACCGGCTGAGTGGGCTCAGAGCCAGCGTGGCCGTTGTTTCTGCAGCGTCCATAACAGGGAGGTCCTAGGAATCGTGTGGAGAGCGTGGCCGTTTCCCGACACTAGCTACACGAACTAGGACACATTCAGTCGATGTCTGGGTGAGGGTTCTAGCAGCTGGCTGCTCTGATCGGTACTTTGCTGTCGTTTCTACATTTACACCTGGCAAATGCCGGAGCAGAATCCTATACTTGAATTTAAACAGAACATCACTTGAAGTAAATCAGCTGTATCGGTTTCGTCCAATCGGGATGTTGACTGTCACCATAGTGACGTGTAAACTTCCGATTGGATGACACCGTAACAGTTGATGAGTTGCCAAATAAGCTCTAAATAAATAAAAGTATAAGAAAAGTATCGCGGAAATCGTGCGATATTCCCTTCCTTCTCCTAGACATTTTCCCTATCTTCTTGCTTTACTCACGCTCTCGCGCGCGCGCACGCACGCACGCACGCACGCACGCACACACACACACACACACACACACACCCCGTCACGCTCTACACTACCGCACATGTTGGGAGAGCAGGCGGGAGCTTGAAGCTTGTCTCGGGTGGGGTGGTGCTACTGGAGGTCGGAAGGACTTGGAAAAGAAACCTTCCAAACGGACGTGTAGGTTAGTGCTGGATCTCATCATCCAAGAGGGGAGGAACACCGGTACAGAGAATTCACCACACTAACGAGACTAATGACGAAAGCAGGTGACTCGCCAGGATATCTAGAGACATCTATCACGTGGAGGTTGGTGGGCGAGAGTGTAGAATGGTGGGCGAGAGTGTAGAATGGTGGGCGAGAGTGTAGAATGGTGGGCGAGAGTGTAGAATGGCGTGGGGCAGAAGGCAATGCAGGAGTTCAGGTGAAGGAGAGATGGAGCTGCAACGAGCTGATGGTCTGGAGGCCGGTGGAGTGTAGATTAAGTTCAGAGGATGAAGAACAGAGTTGTGATAGCAAACCCTTGAGGGAAGGGGAAGTTCGGATTCCTTACAGAAAAATATTCTCCGCCGGTTTGACTTCACTATTATCTTTTTGAGACTATTCCTCACCAGCCTACGGAGTCAATTCATGCTAATCTTGGGTATACTCAAGTCGTTTAAACTCAAATATCAACTGTGGATCGCGAGAAACAATTTACCTTTGGAGTGATACATCAATGTGTAGTACAAAAAGTATCTACTTCTCCTGATCGTATCTACGTCATCCAATCAATCAAACTCGGCCTAACATTCTCTGTGTGTCCGCTTTCTCGAATTGTAAAAGTCTTAAAATACTACTTTTGTATATCTATTATGGACTAGAGATAGGTCATGATTCTGATTATTTTGAAAGATTGTTTCAGTTGTTAGAATCGAGGAAATTAAGGTTGTATTTGATATGTTTCTATCTCAAATAATATTCTGTTTTAAATTCTAGATAGTAAACATTTCTAATCTGAAAACAATTTTCCAGCATTCGTTGATCGCAAAATAAATTACAAAATTTCACTGGAGTAATGAGTGAACATACACATTATTGTGAATGTCCGCATTATGGACATATAATTGATTTTAAGATAATTTTAATTGAACATTGCGGTCAATTTGTGTATGTTAAAATTTTTAAGAGAACGTGTGTTCACTAATCTACATTGATTGGAAGAATTTTCAGGAAATAAGAGCTTTTAAATCATATTTTCCTGCATAAAATATTGCTATTGAACGTATTTATTATTACTTTGGGATCTCGCAAGAGAAGTGCAGTGGCTGTAGAAGCTTGTGACTGTCTGAATAGTTCTGTAGGGAATAGAAGGGAGTGGAATAGAAGCTGAAGCTGAGAACATTCGCGCGAAGCAGCGGGTCGCGCCAGATGGCTGCCCGTGCGCTGCGCGGCCAAAGGCACAGCCTCATTTCGTGGCCGTTGGTCGTAAAAGGGTGTCGACAGAATCTTGAAAGGAATTGTGAAGGTGTGTGTGTGTTTGTGTGTGTGTCTGTGTGTGCGTGTACGTGTACGTGCGTGTGCGCGCGCGCGCGTGCGTGTGTGTATGTGCGCGTGCGTGTGTGTGTGTGCATGCGTGTGCGTGCGTGTGTGTGTATGTGTGTGTATGTGTGTGCGTCTGTGTATGTGCGTGTGTGTGTGTGTATAGTGCGGCTTGCACTCACTTGTCCTGGTGACTGTTGATTGTATCCACGAGTGAATAAATTGTTTTTATCGGAATAAAAGTGTAATTCATGAATGAGAAGAACAAACCCTAACAGATAGAACGGTTTTAATGGCTGTATTATTTTAAGTACTAATTTATACCTAGAATTGCATTTTTGTTTCTTGTTAACGTACTATATAAACTTGAAATAAAACGATTATATTAAAAAATATGGTAATAGAGCGAAAACACCACTGACATAGCGCGAAAAAAATCGATCCAATAAAATGAAATAAATTGACTCTTCTCTTTTAAATATTGTGGTATTGTAAAAATTATATATTTCGTATGCCACCAAATATATTAACATTTTAAAGATACGTTTATAGTGTAAAAACTATTGTCATATAGTTAATAACGTGCGATAGAGATAGTCCACGATTCAAAACATATTACAACTTTTCATAGTCCTAGCATGGAAGCTGCCTGATAAGCGTTCCGTGCCCATGATATTTAATAATCGTTTATATTCCCCTAAAAGCTCCGCTAATCGAAGGGCGCCGCCAGCTGCCGGTGACGTCACGTTGACACCGATCCGTCATTGTCAGGGCGTGGGGCGGCGTGGGTAGCTGCCGTCGTCACCGGGAAGTTGCGACGCTCAGCAGCCCCCGGATACTGTGTCGTAACGCCCAACACGCGCTTTCAAAGAGCAGAACCTAAGGCTGCTCCATTGCGTTGCGTCATTGTACAGACTATTACTTACTAGGCATGAGACTTGCTTGTAGGACGATACTCTTTAATTGAATTTTGTTTTACAATGCCAATACAATGTTCAGCCGCAAGGCTCTTCATTTGATTGGAACAGTCATTTTGTATCAGTAAAGTCTAAAGGGGGTAACGTGTTGTCATTTTCCTGATTCGCTGAGACCTTCAAACAAGGTTATTAAGAAGGTAATTTTAGGAATATAAGTGGAGTGCGATGACAGGGGCTTAAAAAAGTCGGGTTTAGAAAAGAAAGCGGTAGCGGAGATAGGTAAATGTAAGAAATACTCTATCCTTATCTAATGTCTGAGAGATATAGAAGAAAAAATCTGGAGACGAATTCCACCGGCTGGCTGCTCTGATCGGTAGTTTTCCGTGGTCTCTCCGATCAACACCAGGCGAACGCCGGAGCAGTGCCCTAACAAACGGGCCACGGACCGCGCGCGATCTTTCTTTCCTCTTCCTTGTTCCATCCTCACTCCTTCCGTACACACACTTACTCACATGTACTACATTACCGCACTTCTTGGGAGAACAGTCGGGAGCTTAGAGCTTGCTGGCGTTGGGGCGATACTCTCCTGGTGGGAGATACCTGGTGGAGAGAGTTGGCGGCGGCGATGATGTAACGGTTAGCGTATCGGAATATACCTAAGCTCGCGTGTTTAAACCCCATCGAAGCCGTAGATTTTTAAGGGGAAAAATCCTCCGTTCGCCTTCTTCGAAGGGGAAGTATAATCAGCTGTCCCATGTTAGTAGATTTACTGCATGTAAAAGATCCTAGAGCTCTGAGCTAAATTCAAATTGGCTGTTTCATCACTCAAGTAATACCTTCTTTCTCTTCTAGATGGTGAAAGGAGCGTAGCAAAATTTGCGTGGTCAGACGAAAGAGCAGACCTCATGGCCTGACTCTCGGCAAGTAAAATAAGGCTTCAATTCAATTCAAATCAATTCAATTCAAGAAAATCCTCGCAAGCCGACCTAGGTCGGCTCTAGCTCTCGCCATCCATCGGGGCCAGATCACGGCCACCTCCATTGGCTACATACACAGGACTAATGACGCGCCCGGAATTACAAATCAATCAATCAAAAAAAGTTGAGCTATCTTTAGATAAACTTCTAACCAAACCAACTGCATGGATTGCAAACATGTAATTAGTTCGACAACCAGGAACAGTTACTATTTTTTACCCAGTTAGGAAACAAATCTGATTAAATAGCAACTGTATCAATGTAACGAAATAACAACGATCTAACTTCCTATTCTTAAGATTACGAACATGTTCTGTTTGTTAAATAGGTTTTTCTGAAATTATATATACTGTATCACCTGCCCAAGTGAAATTGCGCCAGAAACTGTAATGATATTTATCAAAATATAATCACTTTTACTTAGTCAAATAGGACAGAAAGGTTCGGATCCGAGGGAAATAGAGAGGGGTATAATTCTCCTGGTGTATTAATATCCGATAAATCGCTTATCATACACAATATTTAATTTAATGTTGAAAATATTTTCATTTATTTTATGTGCAGTTTTAAAATTAATCACTCACTAATGGACAAATGATACACTTGACCAATAGAAATCAAATGTTTATAAGAAGAGTTTTTGATAGATTTCGAGAAATGTTTGTGTTTCATAATATATTTTAAAATAATGAGAATTTACAGTTTTGAAATGACTTTTAGATATGCTTTTTGTTTTGGTTTAAAAATCAAAACACTTTAATTAAAAAACAGAGGAAAATTAGGAATGCAAGAGGCGTTTATGGATAGAATGTATTTTCAATTTTCAAGAATTTTTTTTCAGAATTGTACAATTGAATTGTATGAATGAGGAAAAATTTAGGAATGAATATAATTTTACACTACAACTAATCTTTCAACGGTTGGATATTAACTAAAAACATAACACATAAGTTAGTAAGTTCAGAGTCCAAACTTCAACCGTTCTTTCACTTCTCAAAACAACTGAGGCAGAAAAATAGGGTACTCGTTAAACTGGATTTTAACTTCAATTTTAACTTATGTTTTCAACAAAGAATAGTTTGCACATTTGAAATCGGTACTTCTTAATTAAAATATGAAGTAAATTTTCGTGAAGTTCCCTTTGTTTAGTTAAAAATAAGAGAAAAGCCAACAAGTAACACAAATTATTTTCTTCTTAGATTAAAAGAAAACTTATCATTTCTCTTCAAAGAAAGGGCGGAGGTGTGACTGATTAATGAACGTTTATCTCTCGACTGAGTGGCAGTTAAAATCTTCTTGGATCTTCATAATTCACGACACTGAGAAATTAAAACTGCAGGAAAGTAATTTATCACAATAATGTTGATTATCGACTTTTTCTCTGAGTCCTGTCGTGTAAAATTCTCTTGTCATAAAATCGAAATAGATCTTTGAGTAATACGTAAATTATTTGCTAAATGTGTTGAAGAAAACGTAATATAATTTTCAAAATAGTTTGATATCTTAATTGTTTTTTATTTCATTGCCTTGTAAACAATTTATTTTTTAAGGATTTTGTATGTATTTAAAAGTGTTTGCGTGATTTCACAACTGGAAATGCAGTAGCTTCGGTTGTAGTTATGCTTTCTGTAGATCCTGAAAGTGTAAAATGTCCTTTAATAGCGCCTTCTATCCAAATTTTTATTGTGCTTTGTGACAGAATTTCCACGCTTTCTTACTTTCTCGCCTATTAAGGATTTACTTAGTAAAAAGAGAGTTATGTAATGCTGCAGTGGAAAGCGGCAATTTTTCGTAAAAAAGTATCGTATTATTAGTATCGAAAAAGTGGATAACCATTGTTCCTATAATGTAGTAAAGTACTTTAACACGTTGTATAATCAGAACCCACGTTTTGTGGGTGCTTGATATCGAAATTATTTTTCGACAAAACGTGTGTCTGCCTGTCTTTGTCTCTCTGTCCGTCCTCTCGTTCGTCCGTCTGCGACTTTGACTGTGTCTTTGTCTGCCCGTCCTTCCAATTTCTCTAGGAGTTTGAAACGCGTATTTTGATATTTGAAGGCACTGTACCTGAAGTCTCAAACACATTTGGTATACTTTTCATTGAATTCACTGAAACTTTTCAACTGCAAAATTTCAGAATTGTTCTTGCGTCCTCCGACGACTACTGTCTTAAAAATGGATTCCTTAATGAAATCTGTTGTAAAACTTTATATGTAAATAAGATTATGAACAAGGTGTTTGAAAATGTGAGAAATCTTTGTTTGAAGTGAATGGAATAAAAAAAGTATTTTCTAGAAAACGACTCCAATATTTTCTTTTTTCTCGAATGGTGCCAAGTGCACTTATAAAATTGCACAAGTTTTATTTTCATTGAAATCTATAAATTTTCGAAAAAAATCAAAGATATAATGCGAGAAAGTATGTGATGTGGTTGCACCAATAGTAACATTACTTGCGACCGCAAGTTGCCACTCTCAGGGGCCGTGAAACATTAAATATAAAGCATTGCTTATCGTTGCCATGGCGAGTGCTATCTTTGGTAGCTCACACACGCACACATACATATAATAAAAAGAATACAATGGACAGTATTGGCTACGTGACGAGGCAGAGGAAACATGCTACGCGCCATGCTTCGAAACGAAACGTAACGTGAAGTTTCAACAAATACCTAGAATGCTATGTTATAATAAATGTTTTAACGGCGTTAACTTATCACACAATCATTTATACCATCAAAACTCTGATTATATTATATTATCGAAATATCGGCAGAACATGACATCGGATTAACTTCTCCCACCTGACACAAATGAATAATCGTGCAAAGGAAAATTCTTACTTTTTACAAGACCATTCCATTTGAAAATCAGGATTTCTAAGGGAAAAATATACAAATCCTGCACAGAATTTTATCAAAAATAGTTTCAATCTGTCCAGTAGGACGTCCATAGGTGTTGCATGCTGAGTGCTTCATCAAAGACCGAGGGAATGAAAAGAGTAGTGTATAGTTTGCTATTATTTTCTAACACTTTCAGATAAATTGGACTCTTCAGTTGATTGGCTTGTCCGCTATCCGATTCTCATTTATGGCAGTGTCGTGTACATGGTTTTATTTTAATATTCTTCTGGTAAATTTAATCTCCTATCGTAATATCTGTCAGGAAGATTTTTCCACTTACCTACGTTTAATTCACCTTTGTTTTCTTCAGGAAGAGGAATTTAATAAACATGCCTCACTGGATTTCGTTTTGATTGAGTAGAGACAAACGAAATTTCCTTTGGAAATTAAGTTTTAGGGAAAGGCTCTTGGCGAGAAGAAAAATTGCTGTTGCTGTTCTGAGTCTCTACATCTCATTTATTCCAAAATTTCTTTTGGATGCTTTCGATATTAAAATTTTTATTATGATCTGAAAATCGACTTTCACCGATTTATTTTTAATCGATAAATGTTTGGTAACATCTTAATCTGCTACGTATAACTTTAGAAATACTTCAAAGTCGTAGTTAGAAATATCGCATAAAATTCAAAATTTTTAAAATCACGATTTGTTTTGTTCATTGCTTAAATCAACTATTTTTCTTTATCAGTGTATCATTTTGCTGTTGCTGATAATACAGCAGGTAGTGAATATTTTATAATTATTTAAGATAATATATTGTCGTTTGCTGTTATTTCTTTAGTTTTGTGATCAATGACCACCGGTCATGTTTGCATGTCTTTCATTTACTTAGTTTTATTCAGAAAAAACTTTTATGTCAGATTAGAATGGAGTACCACAAGGATGTGCTATAATTTCAATTCGATTCTCAGCGCATTACAAAGCAATACCTGTGTTTGCTTACACATTTACATTGTGGGGGACATCGTGGGAAAGCCTGCCGACGTAGCCTGCAGAGGGAGCGCCATTTAAAACGCGTCGCCTCCCTTTAAATATCTATTAACGCAGGTGGAGACGGCGCCATTGTTGTTTCGCTGCAAATGGAGCTCAGCGCGGCGCCCTCTGTGCCTGGACGAAACGCGCTAATGAACTGGCGCTGCAAACGAGCTGCGTGGTGGGCGCTGGCAGCGGTGGGGAACAGCAGAGATCGCCGGAGGATGACGTCGACATGAGGAGTGGCAGAGAGAAAGACGTGAACGTGGCGGATGTGGGAAGAGCGTTACAAACTAAATGAAGATAGCAATGAGATGGAGTGGTGGAAAATGAGAATGGTTGCAAACGGAATAGATGAAGGGAAGGGAACGGTGATGAGAGTATTATTATGGTGTTGACGGAATAGATGAAGGGAAGGGAACGGTGATGAGAGTATTATTATGGTGTTGAGAGTCTGAAAGGCTACAATGGAGATAAGGACTGGGCTGATAAGAATGAATGCCATCTTTTTTTGTGTATATGTGTATGTGTGTGTGTGTGTGGGGGGTGAGGGGTTGGAATCTAGGAATACAAAAAGGATGGCGCGTGTATAGAGAGAAGCAGAATTTGTGAATATGCGTCGTCGATGATGGAAGTGAGTTGCAGTGGGTCTACAGATGTCTAGGAACATGTTATAAACTTCATGACCATGTCACCCTTGTATACAAAAGTCTCAGAAGCAGGCTTGGAAGATGTGCATGAACGTTTTTCAAGGTAAGATTCCAGAGAGAACATATCTACTTTAAGGAATACTGAGCACTTTCAGTTGAAGTTTCTTGCGGGAAATTTACGCGGCACGCATAGTTCATTTGCGAAATATTATTGTCAGTCTTCAGTTTTAAGTAATAAGCCATTATGCCAATTGTATGGCATTAGTCACAACACAGCATACAATAACAATAAATGAATGATTGTAGAACTTATTGCATTGTATGTTTCTAGGGTCAACAGATACTTGTCTAACAATATTCAAACTCATTTATGCGTAGGATGTTTCATGTTAATCGCCAAGGTTTCGTCATGAATTGCATATGCATAGCGAAGCGTCTAATCTCCTTAAAAAGTTTCTTCTTCTCCTTCAAGCATTAGACCGGTTGGTCCGTTGCGACTCATTGATCGATCAATCTTCTCCTGGTTCTACCGATATTCCTTTTCCCTCTGCGTGTGTAGTTTAGGACTTGTTTTGGAATGCGTTGATCATTCATTCTTAATTTGTGATCTTTTCATTTATTCCTATATTCCTCGATTTTATTATTCATGTTGTAGATTCCAAGGGTCCTCCGGATGCATTTGTTTTTTATTCTGTCCCTTCTTGTTACTCCTAAAATGGATCTTAAAACTCTCATGTCTGCTGCTTGGATTCTGCTATAAGTCCTAGAATTCAGTGTCCAGTTTTCTCTACCATATAATCCACAAGGCATTGCCATCACTTTATAGAACTTGAGCAATATATTCCTCCTAACTTTGCCTTTGATAGTTCCTTTAATCCTGACACATGTCAGATTGAATTTTTTCAATCTTCCTGTCCACATCTGCCTCGCCGTGATAAGATATATCACATCCTAAGAATCTGAAGGTGTTGACTTGTTCTATTTTTCTGTCTTCTAGAACGAGTTTGCAGCTTAGAGGCTGGGGTCCTTAAAATGCCATGGATTTGGTTTTACTTCTAGAAATTTTGAAATTATACTTGTTATTTTGTAGTGTTCGTATATGGCTCTCTGTACGTTTTCATCGTCGGCAACTATAACTTGGTCATCGGCAAAAATAAGAGTTTTCATAAAATTATTCTCTTTAAAATCGTCTACTATATTAATTTCTAAAATCCGCTTCTTCAACTCACGTTCCACGTTGTCGAGATATAAATAAAAAAGGATGGGTGACAGAGAACACCCTTGTCTAAGACCCTTATTTAAGGTTTCCAGATTTTAATATTACGCTAATCTGCGTATCTGAGAACATATTTCGCATATTTTTCATTAGGTGGAGTGGTATACCATTTGTCTCCATAACTTTTCACAATTTCCTTCTATTGACGCTATCAAATGCTTTGCTGTAGTCAATGAAAACCATCGACTACAGCATCGGCGTCTACGACCGTCTTTATATTATATTCTCGTCTCTTTTCAACCATTTCCTAGAGGGAAAACCCATTGTATGAGCAGGACCTTCCTTTCCAATATCCAGATCGTTCTTTTAATAATATGCTGTCTGTAATATTTCTTAGTCTGCTTGCAAGTGTCTTTGCATTTACTGTATATGGAGTGTTTAATAGGCATATTCCTCAGTAATTCTCACATTCTGGTTTTGAGTCTTTTTTAAAGATAGGAACTACCATTACTCTCTTCCAGTCATTTGGTATATTGCTTTGCTGCTAACATTGATTTATAAAGTCCAAGGCCTTAAAAGTTTGAGGTTATAAATAAGACTGGATTCCTCCCGCGGGTATTCCTTACACGTTCGTACAAAAATACACTTGTTCTGTTATACAGACTGATTTTTATCTACGTTCACTTTTACAATAAATGATGTTGGTAGTGTGTGACAGGACGTGCACCCATTCCCAGTAATTAAATGACCGCTTTCTTTCACGACCTTGGAAACATTTACTATATTAAATTAAAGTAAGTCCCTCAATTTTTTTAAATGCCTTGATGCTTGAGCCTGATAAAATGCAGATACCGTCATTTAGAGAAATTATACCTTAGCGATATATTTAACTTTTATTTTGTGTTAAATATAGAATCTATAAAACGTTTAAAAAATAGGGTTCTCTGCAATGAGATTAAATTATTTTCCTGACAAACGCTTAGATCATGCACGTTGAAGCATCTACACTTCAACGAGACTTTGTTCTACGTTTGGTGACTAGTACCCGGAGATGGGACAGGGTTTCACAAATGTGACCACCACAAATTTCACATCATGATCCTATCATTGTCATGCACTACACTTCCTTAGCAGTTGGATAAGCCGAAAACGCAAAATAATCAATCACTAATTTCTGGATATTGAGAACTAGAACACTGAACGTTAAACAGAATCGTCCAAATAAAATACGTAAGTTCCTCAACCTCTTGAATTTGATAGGTTTAATGTTATTCGAAATGATGTGTATTCATCTGGTTTATATTCATAGGCGTCATGGAACGCGGGTTGCGTCCGCAGGGTGAGTATGGCGTGCTCTAGGCGCGGCACGCGGCGTCCATGCATCACGGCTGCACCGCACGCCGCCGCCGCCGTCCCTCGTGACCTCCGAGTCACGCGCCGCCCTGCGCCGCGCACGCGTGATGCGCGGCCGCCGCTGCGGAGCCTCTCGCAGCACGCGCGGTTGTGGAATAACTCGCGCTTCGAATGCCGCAGGATTCTCAACACTGGCTTATCAGCAAGGTGGAATTCAGTCGCTGTTTGCAGGAGAATTCTAGCGGCCGGCTGCTCTGATCGGTAGTTTTCCGTGGTTTCTCCGATCAACGCCAGGCGAATGCCGGAGCAGTACCCTAACAAACGGGCCATGGACCGCGCGCGATGTTTCCTTCCTCTTCCGTGTCATATCCTCTTCCCTTACACACAGACACTTACAGTAACATGCACTACACTATCACATATTCCTGGAGACCGGTCGGGAGCTTAGAGCTTGTCCCGGCTGGGGCGGTACCGCGTTGCTGGGAGATACCTGTTTAGGGAAACTCCGCTAGTCGATGGTAGGTCGGCGTCGGATCTCGCCATCCAGAGAGGGAAGATCACAGACACCTCCCGATGAAAAAACATGCACTTCACTTACGGGACAAACGACCTCGGTAGTTGACGCACCCGGAATCACGAACCAACCATCCATCGAACTGGCCCATCAATGTCACCCTCGCCTCGCTCCAGGCGTTGTTAGCTGATGGTTGGACCGTCGTCCGTCTCGTAGGTCTGAGGAAGTACTAAACTCTTTGAGCCTTGAAAAAGGACAATAAATAATGCGGGATGACGCGACAAAATGGATCAATTGAGATGGATGAGGGCTAGAGCTATTGCCATTGCAACGTCTTCGATAGAGAGATCCTAGGGTCCGAGTCCAAATGGTGGTGGCTTTTCGAAACTCCCTTGATTGCAAAGTCGAATTCATTTGCCATGATAGCCAAGTGCGAATTCAACTGTCTGGGGAAGAAGTTTAGCAATCAGGTGCTCTGATCCATAGATTTATCTCAGCACAGAGGAAGGTATCAAACATTTCAGCCTGAAGAAAGCCCATTGTTTTGTGCACGAAAAGTTTGCAAAACTGCAGATGTGCCGTCAGCCGGACAGGAAAGAGCGTTTGCCTCGTAGGCCGTTTTGCCTACATTTTGACTACTATTTCTCTGGCGTGAAATGCGCCGGGATTTTTGGTGCTGTAGTTCATGGCTTCGCCTAGACGGAAGTTTTAAGCGTATTAATGAACGGTACACTTTTGAATGCACTGACTATATTGCGTGATTCAGTTAATTACAGTGTTATGGCACTTGGATTATGTAAGCGGTTTGTCTAAATAACAATTGCCAACACGATACCGTCACTCAGAGTAGTTCCGCGAAGTCAACTGGGAGGGGGCGGTCTTGCGTTTCGCCTGCGCTGTTGCACCCTTAATTGTTTTCATACCATGCCTTTTGTTTCAAAAAATTAAAAAAAGATCGTAAACGAGGCATATTTTTCACATAATTACACAAACGTTAATTCTCATCAAGGTAGATTAAACTTTAGTAAGTGGTCGCGTTTTTTATATCTTCAAAGCTCTGAACATTTTAATGTCTGGGAATGTGAAATACCTACAGAATTCATTCACATAAACGACACGCATGTGGTAGTGGTAAAATACTGCACATAAAAATTAGGTGGCTTTGCTCAACACGAAGTGGTGGTTCTAATGGAATACAGTGCAAAGTTCTATTGCAAGGAAACTGTAGACAATGAATTATGAATATTTATTTTTGGTCCCTTTTCAGGATTTTTTTTAGCTGCTTTATACTGACTAAAGTCATTTTTCCGAGTGAATATGAATGTAGAGCTCTTCTTTTATCTTCAATAAAGCGGCAATTCAGTTCGCCGCCACTAGATAACTTAGAAGTCTTAGTTTTCCCTGTATAGTGTGAAGCCATTCGTAGTTAGTATTTTGTTTTGTCCCCCTTTACGATCTAAATCCCATAGAAGAGATATCGAATATTATGAATACTAACGTCAGTAGTTAATGATCACTAATGATCCTGAACTTAAACGACATCTGGAACGAGTATGGCAACATGATGCGGCTATGACGGAATTTCAGACACGACGTATCAAGATCATGCCAAGACGCATTATGGATGTTATTAAAGAAAAAATATAATGCTATCAAGTAATAGATTGCACAAATAATGTAAAAATAAGTATTTATGTAAAGTAAATGTATTAAAGTAAATGTAATATACAAACTGGAATAAAACAAAAAAAAATATAAGAATTTATAGAAATACCTGATTCGCTGTTTACCCTCTGCATGTAAGGTTATTGTGGCGACCTGTTTGCCTTGTCACTAATTCGTGGCCGGTGCCATCGCCACACGTTCTCTCCAACGCGCACTGAGCAACCTGGAGTCGGAGGTGCGGTGTATTTCCTCTGTGAGAACGTCGCGCGTTTGTTGTTAGTGCACATGAGAGATGAGATGGCGAGTGGCGCGAGAGAGACCAGAGCGGAGACCATATCCAAAATGACCTGAAGTCGTTTAAATTTACTTTCCGTAGCACATTTCTCTTGCTATGAAAGAGCAAGTAATTAATTTTCATAATTAATTACTATTTAATTAATAACTAATGGTGCTCAAACAGACGTACTTTCTCGCCCGTATTTTCACGCAAAATTACAAGCAAAATACTGAAATTTTCGAAAAATTGTACGCGACCTTGTTTAAAATTCTATATTTCACGATTTTATGATTTCATTAAGGGACAAAATTCCGTTTTTAATATTCCATTTGTAGGGAGACTCCAAACATTTTTTGAACTTTTGCCATTTTTGAAAAATTAGGGTTATCGACGAAAATGAGACCTGCGCTATTCTTTTAAACGTCCTTCACACCACAAAATTTAATAAAAAACGATGGAACAGTTTTTTTTAAATTGTCCCTGGGGCTTCATGTAAAGTTACTCCCAAAAATTAAAATATCGGTTTCAAATTCAAGAAGATGCGACATCAGCCAGATCGATTGGGGAGAATAAATTTTGGCGAAAATCGGCTGAACGATTTTGCCACTAGCGGTGTTCACAGACAGATGGACAGAGACGTTTTACCATCATTTAATTTTTGGGTACTCCACATAATGGAGGATTTTCCCCCCTAAATTTAGCAACTGGATATTTTCACTTTTTTGCTACTAGGGCCCTGTAGAGTTTTTCTGCCGACAATTTTAAGTTCTTTCGCAAGGCATGGCATAACTTTCTCTCTACTTCGTAGCGAGATAGTAAAAACGATAGTAATACTCTTTGCTATGCTTTTTTTTTCTTATAGCGTTACTTTTTCGTATAGCGTACTACTTTGGCGGTAAATGTAATATCGTCTTTGTGAAGTGGAGGACAAAGAAACTTGGTTCAACAAACGCGACATCTCGCTTTATCAGAAGCGCAAATGTCGTGTCTCCGACGCACTTGGCCCTCTCCGGTCTCTGAGGGTTAAATTCTCGGAACTCCATGCGCTCGCCGGCAGATAGCGCCTTGTCAGAGGCGCGCTCTGGGGGGGGGGGGCGGTAAACGCGATGCGGGCAGGGCGCCTAACCCTCTGCTGCTGCTGACCTCATCGCCAGGAGAGGTGCAGTAGAACCTCGATAACCGGAATCAACTGAGCCGGGGCCGAATTAATGAAAATCCGGGTTATCCAGAGAATGAGGGAACAACGCTAAAACTTATGCTCCGATAGCACATACTTTTTGAGAATTGTTTTATATCAATTGCATTAATTTTAAGCCCAAATTACGCAAAACTACTAGTTTTTTAAAGCCGTACATGTCCTTTATCAAAGTGCTGATTTTTTGGAACAGACAATGCCTAAGGCAAACATCTCCTAGATTCAATTTTGTAGTTTTGAAATGTTTAATTTGTACGATTTTGGTAAATACAGAGAGTTCACCGAAAAATGGGACTAGCACAATATAATTTTATACGAGGAGATAATTTAAAGAAAACATTGGTGCCGTTTTAGAGAAAAAATTGTTTAAAAAATTTAAAAATTGTCTTTATTTCGCGCAAAATCGCGCGAAAACTACTCGTATTTTCGAAGAATTGCACATGACCTAATTTTAAGATTTGTCTTTAAGGCATAGATTTGATGAAGGAGTAAATCTCTATCTTCAGTATTTATGTAGTTGTAGGAAGAACCGCCCAAAACAAGTTGCACTTTTGCAATTTTTGAAGAATCTAGGATTTAAACGAACAAGAGGCCTACACCGTTCTCTTAAGCGTTCTTTACGCTCTCCGAGGACAAAGTTGAATGAACAAGTTTGGTGTCATTTTGAAAATGTTTTTGAGGTCCAATGTAAAGTACCCTAACAATAAAAATATCCCATTGAAACACCCAAAGCCTAGAGTTCGTTCAGATCGATCGGGGAATATCAATTTTGGAGAAAATCAACCTGAACGGTTTAGGGGCTAGCGTTGACGACGAGCAGACGGGCGGACGTTTTGCTGACAATTGATTTTTCGGTATCAAAGACCCCCTGGATTCTTCTACACCACGAGTTATAGGAAGTAATCTACTAAATATAGTAACAGGTTTTCCTGTCGAAAATTGGCCATTTTCCGGCGCACAATTATATAACTTTATCTTGTTATGAAGTTAGTGAGAGATTGTAAAAATAGCATCGAATTTCTTAACATATGCTCAGTAGAGTTTAGCAATTAATTTAGGCACACTTTTATCTAAAAACTCATTGTAATATGTATTTACAATGTACACATTATACATCTGTACAAACTAGTAGGTGTCTCTGAGAAGGAGCGGCTGCCATGGACCCCTGTGAGCTCTCCTTTCTGCAGATACGCTCCGAGGAATCAAAAATGCACACGCAATCTGATACGTCATAAGTGTCGGTAAGGGTTTCAGGGGCCGCTTATCTACTTCTTTCAGTAAAATATAATTATTCCCAGAGAAACACCTCTAGGAAGTTCAAATGATACGTGCCATCTTATTTATTTTTACATTTGTTCGTTTGTTTTTTCGAACGGATGGAATTGAGAAGATCGATGTTTCGTTCATGTATCTGAGGAGACTTATATTGAATCTTGAATCGTTAAGAGGTACTATATTCCACCTATTATATGTAATTTGTGGCAGACGAAAGTATTTCCATTAATACAAGAGTTAATCTATTTACAACGCCTTATGATTATCAATATAGTACCACAAAGACTAGTTAATAACATTTGATTTATGTGATACGCTTCTCTGTTGCATAAGCCTCTCGCTCAAAAGGCGTACGTTGTAGCCGCCCTCTTCATCGCATGTTAGGGCAGTGGGTCATCGCCCCCCCCCCTCTGCGCGGAGGGTCCCCGGGGAGCACTAAGTCACAGAGCGCGCTGGCGTTGCGCCTGATATATTGCGCCTTGTCGCAACTGGAGGGAGCGCGCTGGTAAACAGGCGCCCCAGGGAACAAAGGAGCCCGAGACCCTCCGCCCGAATGGCGAACACGTGGCCCAAAATTCAAAGGACTTCGTTTGTGAGTTAGTATTGAATCCAGACGAGTCACCTACTTAGGCTATTAGTCCCGTAGGTGTGCGCTTGTGTGTGTTAGTTTTTATTTGCGTGTTTGTGTGTGCGTGTTTGTGTTTGTGTGTGCGTGTTTGTGTTTGTGTGTGCGTGTTTGTGTTTGTGTGTGCGTGTTTGTGTTTGTGTGTGCGTGTTTGTGTTTGTGTGTGCGTGTTTGTGTTTGTGTGTGCGTGTTTGTGTTTGTGTGTGCGTGTTTGTGTTTGTGTGTGCGTGTTTGTGTGTGCGTGTTTGTGTGTGCGGGTGTTTGTGTGTGCGGGTGTTTGTGTGTGCGGGTGTTTGTGTGTGCGGGTGTTTGTGTGTGCGGGTGTTTGTGTGTGCGGGTGTTTGTGTGTGCGGGTGTTTGTGTGTGCGGGTGTTTGTGTGTGCGGGTGTTTGTGTGTGCGGGTGTTTGTGTGTATGAGTGTGTGCGGGCGGGCGTGATGGGAGAGGGGGTAAATATGAGAAAGCAAATATCGTGTCCGATCCGTGACCCATTTGTTACGGTATAGTTCTGGCTTTTGAACGGTAGACCAGGGAAATATACCGGTCACAACAGCCAGATGCTTGAAGTCTTCTTAAAACAGTAGTTGGATTCGTCAAATGACTTAGATTACGGTTACCTACTCTTTGAATGAAGGTTGCTGATAGCAGTGATAAGAAACCTGACTTTAGAATTACGTAATAGATGTAAACCAAACATGTACCACGCTTATATTCGAATATGACAGGGAAACGAGGTGACTTATTTCACGAATAATATTGTAGGTTATAAAATAAATGTACTTCACATGATACAAATAATTTTGCACAGGTAGCTTTGATGATCTTTTATGTTGTGTTTTGCATTGAGACAATCATGTTCTTAAAAAGAATTATTTTAACATTTAGATACTCGGGTATCTTCAGCTAACCTCTTTTATTTGAAAATAAATTAAGCTTAAGTACTTTCACAGCAGTTGTACAAACACAATTGTACAATGTTTGTACACAGTTGTGCAAACATTCCGCACCAACGCTAATGGTTGAAATTCTCAGTTTGAATTTGGCAGTTTTGACCACGTTTTTGTCATTTGGATTCAACGTGCACGGCATGGCGACTCCATTTGTATTCCGTAACGCGCAATCTGGCTGCGGTACATCGGGACTAGTTTGGAGAAAGCTCCCGCAACAGGTCTCCGAATTGCCTCAGGGAGCCATTAAGGGGCGGACCGCAAATACGCCCTGCAGATATTTGCATAAGGTTGTGCGGTATTGTTGGAGTGCTGTTAGTCTAAGAATATTCGGTTTCTGCATGATATTGTAAGTGACGGTAAGGCAAACATCCACTTCATTGTTCAAGTTAAATTCAGTGTAATATAATAGCCTGACATCTCCATGCGGGACAGCGGAGTTTTCAAATTTCTCACAGTTAACTGTTTTTTGTTTGTGCGTGAACCAAAAATCATAAAATCTCTGATCTTACTAACAGAAACAACCCTTTGTCTCAATGCGAATGTTAACAAATCACTTTATATCAACTTAAATTTTAAGTCTTTAACTGAAATATTGCTCATGAGTTAAGTTGGTTTAATTTACATTCAATGTTGCTTAGGTTCCTTAGGCAAGAGTTGCAAACAAATTTAAAATAATTTGTCGTTTACCAAGAACGTGAAACATCTGTAATGCCAGTTCCTCATTTTGAAATGGAAGATAATGCGATAGTATAAATACCAGTTGTGAACAGTTTAAAATACTCGTACTATGTGAAATGTCATGGACGTTACATTATACGTCTGATGCCCTAAGTGATACAAAAACCGATATGCATTTTATAAAAACAATCAGGAACATGGAAGTGCCCACAAAGATTCAGAAAGATTCTAGTGAAAAATTAAACTTGTAAGTCACTCTTAAAAAATGGTTCTTGGTCAACAAATGAAAACGCGCAATCGTTTAGAGGAAAGCTATAACTATTGTTTGCCCCAACCGGGAATCGAACCCGGGATTGCACTATGGAAAGCATACGCTACCGCAAGAGCTGTTCATCCTATTACATATTTAGTTGCTGAATCACACTTTCGTTGGGCATAGTTTTCATTTTATTCCATTTCGCTTCCCTGTCATGGCAATGCTCAAGTGACTCTGTAAGGGAGTACGCAACATCCCTTTTATATCAAAAATTCTTTGATGTTAATATTCATTTCTACAGTTTTTTAAATGATAATTCTCATAAATAGTAATACGTATGTGTTTAACGTCAATTATAAATCGAAACTTTAATGTTAATAATAATCATTTCCGGCAACATTGTCGGGATTGGGAGTTGGATTTTCCAAGCGGGCATTTAAAAAAAATTGTAAAATCACTTAACTTTCTTGACTTCTAACTTCATTACTTGAGATGAAAACGTAAGTGAATTTACAACTATTAATAATAATCAACCGTTGTAAAAGATAGATAATTAAGGAGTGAAAATCACGGTCGCCGCAACTTCCTGAGATAACAATCCCGGATTTCGCGTATGAAATTTCTCTTCGGAAGTTTGAAAGGTTAATTGAGTTCATGTTTTCACCGTAACTCTGGCGACTGCATCTCGTGTCTTTCCGTGGCTGAGCCGCTGCACAAATGCACTTAAGAAGCTTTTATATTAAGTATAAATTTAATAATAATAATAATAATAATAATAATAATAATAATATTACTTTTAACTTGCATATTACTTCACATGAAAACGTTCTATGTGAATTTAGAATCATTAATAAAAAACAACCTTTCTAAAAGTTGGAAAATTTCGGATATACAAATCAGGAACGCGGCAAATTCTGAGACAACAAATCCGAATTTCACGTGTCAAATTTATCGTCGGAAGTTTGAAAGGTTAATTGAGGTCATGATTTCACCGCAGCTCTGGCATCTGCATATTTTGGCTTTGTTTGGCTGAACCGCGCCAGCATGCACTTGCGCAGCTCTCGTATTAAGAATAAATTTAACAATACTATTATTACTTTTAACATTCATATTACTTCAAATGGAAACGTTATATGAGAATTTAGAATTTATATGATCATTAATAATGATCAACCTTTCCAAAAGCTGGAAAATTACGGATACACAAATCACGGGCGCTGCAACTTCTGAGACAACAATCGCGCCCCAAATTTCTCTTGGGGAGTTTGAAAGGTTAATTGAGGTCACGTTTTCGCTCCACCCCCGCCCCCGCCCCGCCCCCGCTGCCGCTGGACTGAGCCGCCGCAGAGATGCACGTCCGCGGCGGGGGGCGGCGGAACGGCGGGGGGGGGGCGGGGGCGGCGCCACCCCCGCGCGGGGGTGGAAAGCCGTTTATCGGCGGTGGCGTCGCCGCGATAAGGGGGTTAGTCTGGCGCAGGGATGGCGCAGCGGAAGAAAGAGGGCGCCGCGAAAACGAGGTTTGTCGGGGCCGCGCGCCGAGGGGTGGTCGCTGCTGATGGAATTCCCTGCTGGTGCTTGTAGGCTCCGCGGGGAGACGGGCCAGCGGGACTGTGAACAGCTAAGTCGGATTCAGTCGCTGTCTGGAGGGGAATTCTAGCGGCCGGCTGCTCGGATCGGTAGTTTTCCGTGGTTTCTCAGATCAACACCAGGCGAATGCCGGAGCAGTACCCTACAAAACGGGCCACGGACCGCGCGCGATCTTTCCTCTTGCTTATCCTCTCCAGATCCCCTTACTTACATGCACACTAACAGGAACTACACTACCACATATGCCGTGAGACCGGTCGGAAGCTTAGAGCTTGTGCCGGGCAGGAGTGGTGCCCCGGTGGTGGGAGATGCCTAGTTGGGGAAATCCCCGTTAGCCGACGGTATGTCGGCAGCGGATCTCGTCATCCACCGGGGGAAGACCACTGCCACCTGCCGCGATATAGCATACACTACACTTACAGGACTAATGACTTTGGCAGTTGACGCTTCCGGAATCACAGACAATCAATGAGTGAAACTGTGTAGTGGTGCACAGTTCTAGTACAGGTATGTTTTCTTCTGCTGTGATTCTCCAACGTCAGAGGTGTTTAAAGGTAAGGATTTGGTCCCGGTCGCCCGCAGGGGACGCCCGCTGGACTCGCCCGCGTGCCACTCGCCTTTTACTAGACTAGAGCCGATAGCGTCCATGCTCCTCCTTTGCAGGTTAGGCCGACTCAAAAAACAGCGAGCAAAACCGGTGGCTCACAGTTATGCGCTGGGCCTGGGCAAGCCAAGTGGTCCGTCCATTTGAACAGCTGTGCCCTACAACGTTTTAGATCAGGACCTGTTAGGTTGCCACATTGAGAGGTGAAAACCTTTTTTCGCGGCTGGGGTGATCGGGAGTAGTGATAGCAGCAGCAGCTTACACTGCAGGAAGAGAGGAATGAAAAGATTTATGCAAGTGGGTCGGGCCATTTCTTACAGATATATATTCCAAATTTCTTACAGATATATAAGGGATTTATAACAATGCAGACCAAGTCCATTTTTTAGAAAACTGTTTTGTTTCCTCAATAGTGAAGCAAATTATTCGTTATTTTATTACGTCGCCGGAATTGATTATTGTTGAAAACATTGAATCTCGATTTCACAGTATTGCCAAATGGACTTGGTCTGTTTTGGTTATGATTATGATTGTTATAATTGAACATACGAAGCAGTAAAACAACTCGCATACTCCCATGCAATTATTCTACAACTGACAAAATAATACAGTATAAGTTCGTGCCATTTACTCTAAATCTCTCATGAAATTCGTTTTTCAAATTTTATTTTATTTTATTTTATTTTACGTCAAAAACAGTTAAAAACTGTGACATGCTACGGGGAGAAGAGTATTTTGTGCTCCTTTTCTTAATTCTGGGATCTGTGTCCTAAGCAATACAGAAGATGAAAACAGAAAAAAATAAGCTATTCGCAAGAATTGGTACGAAACTAGTTTCGATGTAGTAAAATCTGTTTTCAAGAGTAAATCAGCTGACGATTTTAGCTCGTATCCCTCTCCATGTCCTTCGCAAGGAATATACTTCCTGTCGCGACAACACGGGGAACGATAATTTGGAACTATATTACCCACTAAACTCTAGAAGACGTGCATAGATATTGACATTTCATTTGTGTCCAGTAGCAAAACAAAGGGTCCATTCAGCATTCATTTTAATGATCAGGGAAACTGGACGAAAAAGCTGATCGAGATGGGGGTCATTGACTCAGGAGCAACCACTCGTAACAAGTGCCGTCGAGGCCACATCTTTTAGGAATCGAAATAGTATTAACACTGTTTCATCATGAGATCCAAACGTTCATGTGTTGCTTGCTTCTGCACCTCCAAAATTAGCGCTTCATTAGCGGGCTGTAGCAGCAAATACGATGCTGAACAAAATTTACACAAAATGGGTTTGAAAAAAATCACGGACACTGCTCTAGAACAAATAAAATACTGTCGTATAACATAGCATTAACTTTTATATTTTCATTAAAAAAGTCTTCAGGAATACTGCAATAACTTACCATAAGTATACACAATAGAACAACTCTTTACGCACCAATAATATCAAAAAAAGTATCCTATAAGGCAACATGCAAATATATACTTAAGAGCCGGAGGTCTCTTGCTTTTTGGCGCATGACGTCAGCTGCGCCGAAAGCTGTGGCTCGCTGATTATGAGATTTTAGTCGATACACGCAGTATGAGAATACACGGAATAACACCAGATGTCTGCATTTTTCTATCAAGATAGAAAATGTATCATTGTTTTTGCATTTTGTCTAAGTTCATGGCTTACTAAAGAATACATAGTCACCTTTCACATGGTCGGAGGCTGCATATTTGTGTTTAAATGTTTGCGCGCATTACAAATTAGCAATACGGATTAGTAATATGAATTTTTGTAGCAGCAAATACGTGCTTGCAAAATCTTTGCTAGTGCGACGAACTCCCGTTTTCCCTTCAGAATACAAATAACCCAAAATTTAAAGAAGTTAATCTCGATTTCATCTGCATTTAAGGAACTTAAACTCGGTACTAATCACGAACTTGGCAGAAAATTCGGTAGCTTCAAGTCATAAAACCTGCATTGTTATTAGATAACAAGGAATACTCAATAAAATACCAAAGGACTGACCGAAAAGCTGACACGAATTTTCCAAATTACATTTTTTATTTTCTTCATTGAGTGAGCTTGATTACTTTCCTCGCCTTGCTGGGCCCTCGGTCACGAAATTTCGAGAGCATGATAACCTTCCATCTGTCGCGGATGCTCATTTGCAGATCCGTTTCATCTTCTCGGAAGGGTGGGTTTAATGCTGGGTCGTCGCACAGCTTTGGTAATAAACCGGTGATGTGCGTCGACTCCAAAGACCGTTCTCACACCAAGGAGGGGGGGGGCAGGCGTCAGTTGGCATAGAGAGTGGGACGGGAAATGAATCCAAGAGGCAGTGATAAACGAATGGCAGTGGGACGACGGTGGAGCTGTGGAAAGGGTGGCGACGAAAAATATTTTTATTCTGGAACTTGTTTTCCAACGAACAGGCACTGAGCTAAATTACATCATATTGACCCGGTACTGTACAATCCTTGTAAAATTTTTAAGAGAGTTATTAAACAGAATTCTTAAAGCCTTTCCACTGAATATCAAGTAGTCAAATTCATTTTATTAATACGAAGTATTTTATCAATTCTCGTGACGTGTTCGAGATGATTCGCGTTTCCGATCACTCGTACTGAGGAGGAGGGGACTGAGAAGATCTAAATCTCCAGAAATTCAATAGAAGTCTAAGAAGATTAATATATTATGGATTGTACATTACTTTGGACACCGCCAATGGCCAAAAATAGAGTTGTATGGACCACAAAGGTTCGTTGTTTTGCGCGATTAACAAGTCAGGCAACATAACAAGAGTTGCGGGTTGCGTGTGCCCCTACTCATAAACCGACTTTTCTACAAGGTATTCGTAGTCTTACTTCTGTTTCATTCAATTAATTACGTATTCAGAAGTATAATTTGTCAGTTCATTTTTCAGCTCCTTTCCTTCTTGTAACACTGAACGGCGAATTTAAACTTTCCGGTCATTGCATAACGTTTAAATTGTGCCTTTTTATATTTCTGACATGCCGATTCCAGATCTGAAGTCATTTTTTCTGTATCGCATCAGAGTTGTTTGCAAAAGAAAAATGAAAATAGAAATATGAGATGCGCACGGGCAAGTTGACTGTCAATTTATTATCACATGGAAGTAACCAACTTCACGACGTAGCATGCTGATATAATTTAAATAAAAATATAAACTTTTTTATTGAAATACGTGTTAAACGCTGTTAGTCACTATAGAACAACGTCTAAAGACAAACGTAACTCAGATTAGGGGACTAACCACAACAAAATGTCGCTACTCAGCAGAACTTACTGTATTGCGTCCTGCCAGTTCTAGACTGAGCGGATTATCTCCAGATGACTTGAGACCTCGAATTAATAAACTTATATGGAAATCTTAATAAAAATAACTCCTGCTGTAACAACGTAAAAAGTGCATTAGTGCCTGAATGTGATAAAAACAAAATAAAATATTTTTTAAAAAACGTGACGAGATCAAAGAAAACACGTCGGATTCTAATACAGGGTGCGGAAATAATCCTTAAAAGCAATTCAGGAGGGAGGCAATGAAACCATCACAGGCTAGTGTAATTGTTTCTTTAGCCGCATCGGAGATCAGCCTGAATAGAAACAAAACGTTAAAACAATTGTATGAGATTTTATATAATATACATAATCGTGTATGTACATATTTGATATTTTGGGTCGATTGTCCGACTAACCGGCTAGCTAACGGTATATCCCTTATCTGAACGTAGTTCAATTCCCAAGCTTGGGGGGTTAGAGAGACATATGGCGAAGAAATTACAGAAATAAATGTTTTAATCGTCATTAATTCCATACTGGCAGATGAAAGAGACCTAATACGTAATGCTTTCAATTAACAGAGCCTTGCTTCCATTTCTCTTACCTTTCTGGAAGAACATCTGGGTCGGTGAGATGTCAACGTCGGATGTCGGGGTTATCGACTTGCTGTCCTCCCTGAGACGCGAGTGTCATTTGCATTGCGAGTCTGAGCCTAGTGCTCACCTATCCCTCACTGGTCACCTGCGAACCACAGCCTCTTTTCTTTGTGCAGAGAATTGGGAGGAAAGCGAGCTTTTGGTATCTAAAGATACAGAATGTCAAATTCAAAAACAAATGACATCCTCGGTCTAGAAATAGACAAAAATAGAGGTTCGGTGCCGAACGGCTGGGATAAGTGAAAATGATTTAAACGTAAATTTTTAACCAGGACCAGAAGAAAATAAAAATAAATTTCAAGAAAAAAGGTTTAGAAAATCCCTTAAAATACATTTACGTGGGAATAGGCAAAATAGATATTCGTCAGAATTGTTATTGTTTCATTACTTTTGCATATATGCCAAAAGCCTAAGGCTACCTACAAAAACTGTAGGTATCGCTAGATTGCTTTTGCATTGGTCACCGTACAAATATGGCAAATAGAAAAAAAACACATTGCGAGAGATCTAGTGACGCCTCCAGCATTCATTCGACGCGGTCGGCGCAGCCCGATAACAGGCCAAGGTTCGGTATCGTTCGTTCTCAGTGTCGGCTCTGGGATTATCCGAAGCAGCAGTATCGGCGCGCCTGGACTCGCCGCCGAGAACGAACGGAACCGAGGGCGTTTTTGCCCGGCTCTAACTATTGTACAAAACAAATTGAAATCACAGAAGAATACCTTGAATTTTATTTTAGTTATGAAATATCACGATACAAGCGTTAGCTACTGTTATCAACAACAGAACACCGTAAACGTCACGATGGTATTAAGGTCATTGAATGCTGTTTAACGCCCAAATTTAGATGACAAATGCTTTCGCAGCTAAATTTACTATCTTAAATGTTTGCGAGTTGTATTTTTCTGGACAGGGTTGCCAAAATTTCAGTCATACAACATTTATTAATGATAAGATAATGACGAATAATTTGGAGAAATAAAATAAAACAATGACATTTCAAACGTGTCTTAACTATTCTTTTGCTATTTTTTGTTTCAGTATTAATTTTTGGGAAGTGAAGACATGTTTGAAATGTCATTGTTTTATATACATATATATGTATTATATGCTATATCATATAATACATTCAGAGCGAAGTGCATCAGGGCGAGGCGCTGGCTTCCCTCGGTCATCTAGACGAATACTGGGATGGCTCTACTGATAAGGCCACGACTGCAAAATCGTCGTTGCCAAGACGATTTCGTTAACTACGTGAAGTCGCGAAGTTTGGTCCTCCGGGTTTGGGGTTGACGTCAGGCTGGCCGCCAGTTGTAAAAATCATAACCATAATGGATCGTAGAAAGCGTTCTAAAAAAAGCCGACCCAGCTAACTGGGATAATATTTAGAAGATGATAGATAATATGTATATATGGTCAAAAATACATTCGGCTTTATTGACAATTTGTACGACAAAAATATAAAAAGTACATTGCGGAATTCCCTAAAGGAAAGAGTTTTCCTACATAGTGAATTTTCTATATTTTGGTTGGGGTTTATAACGTTGCAGGGCATCAATATATTCATCATACATCAGATCTCTACATACATGTGAACGCGGTGGAATTGGATTAGGACCGCTTCAAGTGATTCGGAGCGTGATGCTTGCACAATAAAGTTTGCGAATAAATCGTACATTATTCATGTGTCACATTCGACGAAAGAGAGGTTGCCGAGTTGCTGCCGACTTAATGTCCACTCCCGCGCCACTACCAACGCAGAGGTATTTCTAGAAAGAGGATTCCCGTGTGGGAGAAGACCGGAGTTCGCGGAGAACGTTGTCGGGCGCGGGACATGCATGCGAGATCGATGCCCCTTCCAGACAGTTGCTAGCGACATTCTCGGGGCTGGGAAACATTTGATTCTCAAAGAACTTAGCATCACCGGAAAGGGATGAGTTGCTGAATAAAATGTTGAGTGAAAACTGCATTTTTTCATCGTATGGTTTAGGAATTTTTATTTCAGTCTCACAGTCTGTCAGTGACCTTGATATGACTTAGAGCGCCATTTCCAGTACTTGCAAAATATATCAAGTTTTGAAAAAACATTTTGTATTCCAGCCCTATAAACGACCTTTGTGTTAGAAAAAAATCGTTCATAAAAAGTTATCCTTCGGTACAGATTATGACGTATTTGCGAGTTGCGGCAAGAGAAATTGCGTCATCAAACGTTTAGCCAGTCACAGCGAGAGAATCATGGGGTGGTAGCGTTAAACGGAACAGCCGACAAACGTTTCCTCACAGTGAAGTTAGATACAAGATATGCCACAATAAAGCTGTCTCAAAATTAAGACTCTAATAAATTTATGATGCTATTATATATTAAATAGCGTATGCAACTCGTTTATAATTTTGCTTTATTACATTCCTTCAAATTTGAACGCTCACTCCTTTTCGTCACTCGTTTTCAAAACTTGTCTTTATGCATTAAGCGCTTAACATTATGATATTATTATTTATTATTATTATTTATTATTATTATTTAGTTGGATTGATTCAGAAGTAGTAGTACCTTCCAAATCCATTTCTGAATGTATAATAGATCTGACCAAAGCTAAATAAATAAAATACGTATTATTCGAGACGGTAAAATAGATCGTTGAAGGTAAAATGTATTTTTATATATTCTTTATATTATTTCAATGTAAAAGGATTAGTTCATTATAATACTCAAACATTTTTCATAAAATATTTCCTCTGCATAGGTAAGTAGTAGTGTTCACATAGTTCCGTGAACGTGTAAACAACACACGCCCGTAGAAAACGAAGTCTGTTTGGAGCAGACGGGCATGAAATATTTCACCCTTGCAGCAGGCGGCAGTATTGAAGGCACTCTGTTGTTTCAGCTGGTGTGTTCCGCTTATCACCGGACAATGGCGCCCCCCCACCTCCGTGTCGCCCCGCCTATCTCCGCCACACGCCGCGTTCCCGGCGGTCCGCGCCGGGCCGTGAGTGCACGAGGGAGCGCTGGCTATTGTGCGTGCGACCGCGGGACGCACCGGGAAAGTAGGAAGCTCCTGACGGGGCGGGCAGCGCGCTGTGGGTGCACGATCGGCCGTGAGTTGACGTGTCGTTCACGCACAAGAACCGGTGGTGGTGAAACGGCATGTACTTTCTCGCCCGTATTTTCAAGCAAAATTTTTCAAACATTTTTCGAAAAATTGTGCATGATCTTATTTCAAAAACTATATTTAAGGAACGGATTCCATTAAGGAGAAAATCTCTATCTTTAATATTTTGGTTGCAGCAAGACACCGGAAAAAATTTGGACTTTTGCCATATTTGAAACATTAAGGATTTCAACGAACATGACACCCACACCATTATCTTAAACGTCCTTCACACTATCTAACAACAAAATTTAATTAAAATCGATGGAGCCATTTTTCTGACAATTTGGAAAGTGTTCCAGGGGGTTCATGCAAAGTACGCCCGAAAATTAAAATTTCGGTTTGAAATTCAAAGGCCCGTAACATCAGCTAGATCGATTGGGGAATATCAATTTTGGAGAAAACTGGCTGAATGGTTTAGGCGCTAGCGTTGTGCACAGACGAACTGATGTTTTGCCGAAATTCGATTTTTCGGTATCAAGAACCAGAAAAACATGGATTCTGGATACACCATGTGTTAGAGATTTTTTTCTAAATTAAGCAACTGGATGTATCCACTTTTTCGTTACGAGGGCCTTGCAATAAGAGTTTTTCTGCACAAAATTCATCGCGTTTTCGCGCAGCATTACAGCTCTACTCCATAGCGAGAAAGTAAAAGTGACTCGTCTCATTAATACGTTGCAGGAAAGTGGTTTTAGCTTTAGTAGAGCAGTTTGTCTTACCGACAACGGTGGTGCTTTTTGCAGTATAGCGCCTGTCTGGGGAACTAAATTGAAGAAATATTCGCTAATAATAATAATATACTATTTTGTGATCAAATTTGGTCATGTAACTAAAAAATAATAATTTCGTGATATCTTGATGTTTTATTGTGTACTGACGACAGGTTGCATTATTCAATTCCCTGAAGCTCAATGCCCGGAATTACCGGGTCTTTTCATGAAAGATGCGTTTACGACACACATCGGAACGAACTCTAGGTTTTGGACTATGATAATTATTTTGAAAAGAAGAAATAGTATTTCAAGGAAATAAAATACGAATAAACCTTTTTACTTCTATCCTATTATATTTATTTAATATAATACATGATTAACTTTGATGTTACTTAAATATTTATGTTGTTAGATATGAGACAATGTAAGACCTTAATAGAAATATTTTACCCGTCCGTTTGTTCTTCGTTCGTGCTTGCCATTTATTCGTGCAGTAATGGTTTCATTCATGCAATTGAGAACTTCTTGTAATCGACTTATCGAACCAAGAACACTTTTTCCTGGTATCTATTGTAATGAACCGCTCCAGTTATTTTATGACCTCTGAACGTTTTTTTAATACGGAAAATTTAAGCGAAGTTGTGATTTTTGTCACATAATAATCAGTTGTTGCATTGCAATGATCTGTTCTAGCACTGTCTATCTATCTGTCTCTCTGTACTGGCACGATAGTCCTGGACGGAGCAAAGGCCTACAAGCGGTGTGCTGCCCTTGCGGACATGGTTTTGGTTACATGTGGCATCACATATACATCCCTTACACCGTATTCTGGTCTTCTCTATCTGCAAAGTGAACTTTTATCATCGTCACACCGCAACAGATACTGGGGCATTGCAAGGAAAGCGCACAATATAATCTGCCCGACTGGGAATCGAACCTGGAAATGCGTGGAAAGAGAGCACGCTGGCCAGTGAGGGACGCTCTATCACTGTATCTGTTATTGTGTTTTATTTATCGAATAACGAGGGCCGATGAAGAAATCATTAGCAGTGAATTGGTTTGCAAAAAAGAGGATTGTTAGATTTTTCACAATCGAGAAATAAATCAAACACCTTATTCAGGAAATTCTAGTAAATTACAAATAAATACGCTTTAAACTCGCATATCTTTTTTATGTTTATTTAGTTTTCGACATATTATATATTTCATTCCAAAGTTATTTCTTCACGGAATAAGAACATTGGAATATTCATATTTTAATCATTGAGCCTTCACATTTATTAAACAACAACTCATTGAGCATTTATATAAAACCTGTTGTAATGCGTTAAAATAATTATGGAAACTAGAATTACTTAAAAGATATATTGTCCGAAAAATTTTGAATTATTGCTGCCATTCAAAGAAGTACTGCTAAACAGATGTGCAAAGCGTGAATTGCGTTTTTCTCAAAACCATTTTCACTACAGACCATGAGTGAAAACTTCTCAATTATTACATTTTTCACCCAGAACTGGGAAGGGAGCATCGTATGACAGATACCTGGTGGAACGTAAACCGCTGAAGGATGTGTGGCGCACGAGAACCGGATGTTTCTAAACGCACACGCGGTGGCAGCTACGAACGCGAACAGGGCAACGAGGACTTCCCCCATTCGCTTTCGCTGTGGCAGGGATAGCGGAATGGAGTCGCTGGAGAAAAATGTTGCATAATAGATCAAAGGACGCTGAATGCACTGGGTGCTCCGTCTGTTGCACTCTTATGAGTCCCCTCGAGTCACGCTCAGTTTTTTTTATCTCGACTTCAATCCGGCCTGGAGGCGGGGCGGACGGGTTTGAGACATTTGCTCCAGGTCGTCCTTACGTGAGAATTATGGTGTAAATCCTTTGTAAGGGGAGGAGGTTCTGTGTCGTGGCATGTGTGAAATTCCTAGCACATCATTTATTACCCTTCAGCTACGAATTCTACCATACATTCTTTGCGTAATCCCAACGTAAAGGATTTCGGGTCACATCATCAGTGCCATTTAGGGGTAGACTGTCTTCCTTCTTCTTCATCTTCTTCTTGCTTTTCTTCACTTCACGGAATAGAAAATGTCTGCTCCAACTTCGCGCAAAGACTTCTTTCTATCTTTTTGCAGGCTTTCCAACAACTCTATCTCTATCTCTCTCTACATCTCTCTACATCTCTATCTCGCTCAATCTCTTTTTTTATTTGTTTTATTTTACGTCACAAAACAGTTAAACTGTGTATGATGTGCTATGGGAAGAAGTGAATTCTGTGCACGCTTTGAAAATTCTGTGATCCCTACACCAAGTCATATACTACTTTAATTTTGAATTAATTAAAAAAACGCTCCCATATAATAAAATATATTTTCAAGGATAAATAAGCAATAAGTTTTGGGCTCTTATCCATGATGTCCTTCGTCATGGAATAAATACTTCCTGCCGCGACAACATGGAAACGATAATTTTAATAACTATATTTCCCACTGAATTCTAGAAGTCGTCCACAGTTAATGAAGTTGTATTTATGTCCAGAAGCAAAACAAGAGGACATCTCAGCATTTGCTCAATGGATCAGGGAAAGTGGACGAACAACCGAGATGGGGATCTCTCTCTCTCTCTCATATATATATTGTGTGTATTTCTAATCGCTAATCATGTTTCACAATCAGTACTCCATTTGTGGCGTATGATCTTTCCATTTTCTACTGTAGTCATATTCCTTCTGTTTTTCTTTCCGTTAATACAGGACTTATCGCTTTGGGCTGAAGAGATACCTTCTCGAAGTGCGTACACACTGACCAATAAGAGCTCAGTCGGATGGATGGGGAGGCTGGTGGCTACATCTGGAGTAAGTTTTAGCTGGGAGAGGGGCCATTTGTGTGTGTGTGCGTGCCAAAGGTGGTGCAAAGGGCGTAAAAAAAAGAATACATCCGTACAACTTTATTTAAATAACGTAAAAAAGTAGGTCATGTTTTACAAATAAAATTAATCCCAACTGTAAATTGCCAGGTGTGGGCCTTTTATTGAGTCTACTTCAGGATTTTTATTCGTATTGATAGTAGTCTTGCTAACATATCTTAAATTGTGGGAATTCTGATTCGATGTTGTTGACGTTCTTATGCAAATAAATAAAATACGTCATCTTCATCAACATAGTAATTTTATTCAGAAAGCCGGCTTTTGACGGCTTTGTCGTCATAATCAGACTGGCTGCTATCGGCAAAAGTCAGTAGACTGTTGTGAATAATTCGCGCTTCTTTCTTTTCTTGTAGCCCCAAATACATGATGAGAATGGACGCTAGTCTATTAATGAGAACAAAGTTCTGCTTCTACCGAACCCCAACCACAAACAACGTGAAAAGAGAATAGAAACCTATAGAGAGTTCATTTTTTTTCAATATCACAGGATTATTTTCCTAAGCTGTGTAAATGGAATAAAACGTGTGTGCGGATATTCGTTTTATTACATTGCTTGTGATGCATTTATAACGTTTATTTTTAACGTAATATTGCTTTTCTACATAACAAAATATTCAAAGCTCTGTCTAGTGGGAATTTTATGCGCGGGTGATTCCCAGTGCGAATAAATTCTTTCCAGTTGTTAAGTTTAAAACTTTCAACTTGCATCCTGCATTGCAGTGAAGTATAAATATTAAATTCCTGTAGAGGGAAGAAAAATTTTCATCTTTTGAATTCACGCTCGTACTTAAATAGTATTACCGTATTTTCTTACAAATGCATTTCATAATTCCTTTAATTTTTTGCATCACAAATAGCATCCTCTTACGGTTTTTACTTTCCCAGTAACTCTCATACTCTTTTATTCTGGATAACTTTGTACTTGTTTGCTACAACTCCCTACACCATTTATTTTACGCAGACTTCGTCTATCTCCTCAAACGCAGCAATCTTGAAAAATAAAATAGTGATTTACTTGCTTCTCCAAAGTTAATACAGCTTTTATGTTTTTCAAATGTCACAAGCCATGTAAATGCCTCATCGACACAGATAATACTATTATCATTGTTGTTTTCATTGTGATTATTATTGTGTTGTTATTATGGTCATTATTTCTCTTATTAGTATGATTGTTATTTTTATTACACATTGTTTTGTAATACTTTTTTTTACTGAGATAGATTTGCTTTGATGAAATCTTTTCTAAAAATTGCTAAATCATTGAAATTGTGACTTGTATTCTGTTTTCGAAATTATTGTAGTTTGAGACCTGAATGACCATCGCTGGTATGTCTCCGCAAGCATATTAGTAGTGTGGTCTGTTGATTGTTAATGAACGTAACGAACAAATCAACAGATGGGAGCGCAATCTCTGAGACGCGTGGACGTGAACTTGAGGAATGACAGTGGAGACGCTCACTAGGGTGGGGCTCGGGGACGCCTGGAAGCTGGAAGATGTTAGCTATACCTCTTTGTCTTCCTTCCTTCCTGTACTTGAGCTATTACCTTTGCCTCTGACACGTTGTACCCTTCACGATGGGAGTATCAGTATGTTTTCAAACGGTTTATGAGAGTTAAAACACTACAGACATTCAAATGATGAGAAAAATCTGTGGGATATATTGCGTTTGATTCAATGGATAAGAGAATGACAGATTTCAGCATTCCTGTAATTACTTTCGTTCTGGAGTGATGTGTTCAAATGGCTAGGTAATTTATATTTCAATTTCTGACAGAATGCATTGAATTACCAACTTTTCGTCGTTGACTGGTTATTTTCACAATTATATTAAAATTTCAAAGAGATTTTAATGAAAATAATGATTAATCATTTCCAGTTGTTAAATATCTAATCTTGATTGAATGTCGTGATTTTCATTGAAATATTTCATTCAAATTAGATTATCATTCTAAAACATAGAGCACAATGACAGTGTGAATTAACTGATCTAATTGATTCAGAGTATATTTTATTTTTGACATTAATACTTTGTCTTTATAGAAGTCATTTTGTTTTAGAACAATTTGTTTCTTCTCTATGGAGTTTTTACTATTGCAATTTACATAATTGCGTTCTTCGTTGTATATGACATACAATAAATTGTGTTCTTGTGTTGAGTTTCTGGTGTGGCCTGAAACCCATAGATTCATAATACTCGACTTAGCTTTTTGTCGCGACTTACAACGATTAACTTCCCTTCTCTCCAATTTCCGGGTTCTATTCTAGCTGTTAAGTCAGTTACTGTTATCATCTCTCTTTCTCGAGTGAGTTTCAGTCCTACGTTTCATTCTCCCTCGTGAGTGTTTTCGCTTTCTCTCTCTCTCTCTTTTTCTCTCTCTCTCTTTCTCTCTTTCTCTCTCTTCCTCTCTCTCCCACCCACCCACATACACACGCACTCCTGGGTAAATTTTCGGCCCAGCGATTCTCTCTCTCTTATGAGTTTTTATCGTAATTTCTGTCTCCCCCGTGAATGTTCATTCTACTCTCTTTCTGCTCTCTTTCCTGAGTGAGTTTTGGCGCTACTGTTTCTCAATCTCGTGAGTTTCTGTCGCCCCCTTTTATTTATGTGCGTTTCCGTTATTCGTTCTCTCTGCTGACGGGCGTGTTGTGTGCGCCATTCCCGTTCCCCTGCCTGCCCCTCACTCCCTCCGTAATCGGCTCTCCTCGGGTGCGGCGGCGGGCGGGCGCAGAGGGCTTTGTGGCGCTGCTCCGTGACAAAGAGGGAGGAAGCGCCGGCGACGGCTGCTCCACACGCGCGGATCGTGGTCGCGGGGGGGGGAGGGGGCGGCACGAAATCGCAGTTTTTGTCCAGCACGCCCACCGTGGGCAATGGAGTTGTTGACGCCGCACTGTGACCTGATTAAGTCGCTCCTTTGATATGCTTAGTGTGTGATCTATTTTGAATGTGATCTTTTTGCAGAGGATATGAAAGGCTGTAAAAACTCGTAAAAAATGTGTGTGTGGGAAGAAGGAAGAGGCGGTGCTTTTTCTGTGCTATTTTGGTCGTATCGAATAATGCATTTCATGAATATTGAATTTGACCTTTTTCTATCCACCTCGTTTTGTTCTGTTTGCCTTCGAGGCTGCCAACAAAAACTGCACAAAACATTCTCAAAAACAAATACATCAATTCCCGACTGATACAATATCTCTGCTTCAGTGCTGATGAAACTGATAGTTCCTTTTGTAAGGGGATCATCGTGCAAAGTACTAACAATACTTCTGAATTTTGTAATATTGTGTTTTCATGACCATTTCCTTTAATTAAACTTGACTCTAATTAATTCATTTTACTGTAGTGTCGCAGTGATAAGAGTTAACATTCATTTACGCAAATTATTTTTTATATTCATACCATACAAGAGGTAGGTTGATTCCAAAGAAATACTCATTAGCAGAAGTAAAATATTTATTCAAAATTTACTTCGGTGTGGCTATCGAGCAAAGTGGCACAAAATGTGTACGCATGTATCCACCTGGACGGGATCATGCATCCTGAGCTTGGTGGCTTCCTTTTGTGTTACCGCGTTGAAAAGGCAGCCTTCCGCTCGAGCCCCGCGCCGCAGTGCAAATGTCATGTCAGCGCGCCGTGTCCGCCTCGGGGCCGGGGCTGCGCGATTCCAACTGCGGTGCGCTGCTTGGGCCTGCGGGGTAATAAGCGGCCTAATCCTTTCGCAGCGGCCCCCATTCTGCGCGCCGCACTTGTCAGCCAGCGAATGCGAACGCGGACGCGGCTGATTATTCCACGCACGTCCCGCGATTCTAAGTCCAAAGCCGCGCCCCCCTCCCACCCCACACCTCTCCTTGCGCCGTTTCCCTCTGACGATGGTCTTTTCCTACTACTTTTCCTGGCCAACCCTTCCTTTCTCTTCCATCCCCGTCCTTCCCCCCTCCCAGTCTCTTCTCTCTACGCCTACCCCTCCTCTTCCCCCAACTCCCCTCCCGTCCCACGCCTCCTCTCTCATCTCCCGCTTCTCCCATTCCATCCCCATCACTCCCTGTTCGTCTTTCTTCCCATGCCCCCAATTCCCTTCCCCGCTTTTCCCTTCTCATCCCCTCCTCTCCCATTCCGCGTCTCCTCTCTCCTATCCCCTCGTCTCCTCTCTCCTATCCCCTCGTCTCCTCCCCAATCCTCTGTCCTCCCCGCCTCTCCCCTCTCATTCCTTCCTCTCCCTCCCAATCATCTCCCATCACTTCTCTTCTCCCCACCTCTCTCCTCCTCTCCCCTCCTCTCCCCTACCCGCCTCCCTCTTCCCTTCTCACTCCTTCTGTACTCCCCGACCCCTCTACCATCCCTGCTTCATCCCTTCCCGTGTGTCCTCTTCCCTCCCTGCCCCTCCTCTTCCATCACCGTCCTTCCTGGCCCTGCTCTTCCAATTCACCCCACCTCTTTTGGCACCGCCTCCGCCGCCATTTTGGCCCGACAAAGGCGCCTCTGTGCTGTGGGCGTTGGCCGCCTCGTCTCCCCTCCCGGCCTAACCATCTCCCACACACTCGTCGCTCCTCGTCGCGCTGCTAGACGGCCAGGTCGATTTCTGCTATGTCTCATGCTCCTCCCAACTCCCCCACTCGTGAATATCTTATCCACATTGCTACCTGGATGAGACGTACAGACCCCTCAATGAAGTTAAATATAGATTCGCTTTACTAGTTACTATATTCTCATCATTGATGGTCTATGCTTCCTAACTGGTGGTAGCTGATGAACGACAGGTTTCAATGCAAGGCTCGAAACGGTTCACAAAAGTCAGGGCAAGTTGCTCTCCATGAATGAGTGGTCTAGGACTATGGCCCGGATGTTTGACATGTCATATTTTTGTCTTTGTGTTATTTCATGGAGAATGTATGTTAAGTAGGATTTTATATATAATGACTGGAATTATGCAATTTTCCACGGGTCATATACAGTCTTATTTTGGCTTTTTTTACCCTTTGGTCATTTCCCGTAAAGTTTTCATATTATGGTCATATTTTCTGATTAAGTTTTGTATTTTTTGTCATATTTTTATCTTTTTGATTCTACTTACTCGTACACCGTCACTACCTCTGATCGGGAGATCCTAGGGTTCGAGTCCCGACGGTGGCAGGATTTTCGATTCTAGCAGGATAGTTGGGACCAATTTAGCTGATGTCTGGATTAGAATCATAGGGACTGGCTATTCTGATCAATAGTGTTCAGTGGTTTCTTCGATCAACATCAGGCGAATGCTGCAGAAGTACCCTAACAAATGGGCCACGGACTGCGCGCAATTTTTACTTCTTCTTCCTTGTCCTATCCTCACCCCTTAATTACATGCACTTTTATTCACTTGCACTACACTACCACACATGTCGCGAGGCCAGTTGGGAACTTACAGCTTGTCCCGTTTGGGCCGGTGCCCCGCTGGTGGGAGACACCTGGTTAGGAAACATCCCGCAAGCCGACGGTAGGTCAGCGCCGGATCCCGCCATTCAGCGGGGGAAGATCACCGCCACCTCCCGGGATAAAACATGCACTACATTCACGGGACTAATGACCTTTGCAATTGAAGCGCTCGGAAACATCAACGAATAAACATTTCGTCGGTATTGGTGGGCAACCTATCGTGCACTGGTGTTCGGCAAAGGGATTTTATGGTACCTACCGCTGTGCCCTAGAAATTTGTACCTAAGACAATGTAACATTGCAGTAATGCAACTTGTATACTACTGACACTTCATCTATAACTTGAAAAAATATAGATATTTATAGAACTTAGAATTGCTCCAGAACTACAAGTATTTTGAAAACGCCAGTTTTTGAATAGTTTTGATGTTTGCGGTAACAAAGTTCTTGGAACTTTTCACACATCTTTTATTTCAGGATACATTTTTGTTTTTAAATTTTATTTTATTTTTCAAGAGTCAATTTAATTCTTGGTTTCAATTAAATGGTCATATAATGCCCTTCCTGTTTTGGTATTTTCTAAATTGCATCAATTTTCTCGTTTCGTTGCAAAATTGTAATATATCGGTAGTTATATTTTCGGTTATTAGATTTCTAGTTTACATTTGTTTCACGGTATCTCTCCTTATTTATTCTACTATAATAAATAAAATATTTCTGCGTATTAGATAGATAGATAGATAGATAGATTTATTACTAATTCTGCAAATAAGTTCCAGAACTTGGTGGCAGAATACACTAACTAAACATTACAAAACTTAACAACTATACAAAATTTTACAAATTTTACACACTTTACAAATTAACATAAACATTTCACCGTGCAAGCTTCCATAGCACTCCACTTCACTTCACTTCACTTCACTTCACATCACTTCATTTCACTTCACGTCGCCTCGTCTCACCTCACCATACTGCCAATCACATTTTAATGTGATTCTGACACACTCTTTTCCCTCAACTTCACATCACTGCACTACACGCCACTGCACATAATAATAATAATAATAATAATAATAATAATAATAATAATAATAATAATAATAATGTTATAATAATAATAATTATAATATAACATACTTTACATAGGAGGTAATAAGACACATATAAACATCTAGGAATTTAATTTATTTTTAAATTTGCTGACATCATGAGGGAAGGGATCAAAGATTGTCACAGGCAAGTCGTTCCAGTCTCTAATAGTTCGATTCGTGAATGAATATTTCCCAACGTCCGTTTTCTGAATTCTTGTCTGAATTTTGTGCATGTGATCCGCTCTGCCGAAATATGTAGGTTTCCCTAATCGACTTTGAATTTCTTTCCACGGTCGAAAGCCTGTGTACGCTTTATACATAGCATAGAGACGCGATTTCATTCTCCTTGTTTCGAGTGACTCCCATACTTTATTCCTGGTACCCCTGAAAGCAAATTTTGAAGCTCTACGCTGAACCTTTTCTAGATTTCTTTGCTGCAAAAGTCTGTATGGGTCCCAACATATCGCGCCATATTCTAATATGGGTCGCACTAATGACATATATGCCAGTTCTTTGGCACTCACTGAACTCTTTTTGAGAATCCGCATAATAAAATGCAAAGATCTCCATGCTTTCCCTACAACGAAATTTACTTGATTTTCCCATGTCAATTTACTGTCTAGCTGAACTCCTAAATATTTGCAAGACGTGACTCGAGGTATAATATTATTATTCAATTTATATGCGGTTTCATTGTAACTTCGACCCCTACCAAACGTGATGGATTTGCTCTTTGAACTATTTATTTCCATGCCGTTTGTATCCGCCCAGATATGTAATTTGTCCAAGTCTCGCTGCAAAATATTCTCGTCCTCCTCCGAGTTAACAATTCTATAAATTACGCAGTCATCTGCAAAGAGTCGTACATTAGATACTAAACTTGTCGGTAAATCATTAACGAAGGCAAGAAACATGAGTGGGCCGATGACACTCCCTTGTGGAATTCCTGACGTGACGTTTCGCGAAGTTGAAAAGTAATTTCCGATTCGGACCTTTTGTGTCCTGTCACGAAGTAGTTCGTTTATCCACGCTACCACTCTAGTGTCTAAACCCGAATCTATTAATTTCTTTACAAGACGATCGTGTGGAACAACATCAAAAGCTTTGGCAAAATCAATTACAATCGCGTCGACCCTACCACCTTCATCAACTACGTCGGCTAGGTCCTGTAAAAGTGAGACTAGCTGACTTTCGCACGAAAAACCATTCCTGAAACCGTGTTGACCCTGATAAAGCCATTGCTTGTCCTCCCATTCTTTCCTGATATAGCTAGAAATTAGATGTTCCATAAGCTTGCATACGACTGATGTAAGACTTACCGGTCTATAGTTACTAAGTAATGTCTTGTCGCCACTTTTAAAAATAGGCACGACGAGAGCCAGCTTCCAATCTTCCGGTACGCAAGCGTTGTTTATCGATACATGAAATAACCTAATTAAATATGGTATAATAGCCTCTCCACCTAATTTAATGACGTCCGTGGAAATAGAATCCGGGCCTCGTGATTTCCCTCTCTTCATTAATTTTATTCTTTTCCGCAAAGTATTTACATTAATATGAAAAAGACTTCTATCTGACAGTGATGGTATCTGAATACAATTTGACTTTTGCTTGAAAACGGAGCTAAAATACGCGTTAAAAGCATTAGCTTTTTCACAATCGTCCGATATTGGCGAATTATTAACCCGAACAACTGGAATCTCATCTTTATTTCCCTTCCTTCTACGAACGTATTTAAAAAATGCCGACCAATTTTTACTGCCCTCCGCATCAAGAATATGAGTTAAATGATGTTCCTCTGCGATTTTCTTTTCCTTCCTCAAAGCTTTTGAATAATTTCGAAATAATGTCATATGGTTTTCACTACAGTGTCTGTTGCTAAACGCTTCTCTGGTTTTTCTTTTCAACCGTCTGATTTTCGCATTATAATATTCCGGATCGCATTTTGCTTTTAACAATTTACTTGGTACAAATGCCTGCTCGGCATTTACTAGAATATTTTTAAACGCTTCCCATATTTCTTCCATTCCTCCTCCTATACTAAGGAATTCGCCATACCGTTCTCTTAAGTAATTTTGAAACTCTGCTACATTCGCTTTCTTGTATTCCCTCACTAGAATACCTGTCGCAATATTTTTCCTTGAAATACTTAACTGTAAATCAACTAAAACGGCTTTATGATCACTTATGCCTTCTAAAACGTCACACGACAAAAATAAGTCCTTCGGTCTAATTAGGCAAATGTCCAGAATCGCGTCCTGTCGGGTGGGCCGGTCTACTACCTGTGCTAATCCGCTGTCCCAGACAAGTCTGTTAACTAGTTGTTGTACTTTCCCTTCGCAAACAATCCCTTTCCAATTTGCGTCTGGGAGATTTAGGTCTCCAGCAATGACTACATGACGGCTATTTATATTTTTTGTTCTTTCGTAGAGCGCGCCTAAGATTTCATAACTATTGCCCGGCGGACGATAGCAAGCAATTATTTCTAAGATACTTCCCGAACAAAAAATTTCTACACCCATCATTTCAAATTCTTTATCAACCCAATTTGACTTGATATTAAAAGTGTTTTTTACGCAAATAAAAACACCACCGCCTCTGGTTTCGCGATCTCTCCTAAACGTAAGGTAGTCTGAACGAAAAATTTCCGGGTTTGCTACCGCGTCCGAAAGCCAAGATTCAGTTCCTATCACGATATCAGGATCACATGCTTCAATTAAATTCCACAGTTCGGTTTCCTTATTCATGATACTACGACAGTTCACCTGCAACAATCTAGTGAAGCCTTTCCTCACCTGAAAGTCAGTGTTCAGGTCCCATGCATCCTTCCTAGGTTCCTGCGCCGCGGTCACTGCCATCTCCTCCCCCGCAGCAGTCACACGCGTCGTCTCCGTCACCTCCCCCGCAGCAGTCACACGCGTCGTCTCCGTCACCTCCATCACCTCCCCCGCAGCAGTCACCAGACGCGTCGTCTCCGTCACCACCCCCGTAACAGTCACTCGCGACATCTCCGTCACCTCCCCCGCAGCAGTCACACGCGTAGTCTCTGTCACCTACCCCGCAGCAGTCACACGCGTAGTCTCCGTCACCTCCCCCGCAGCAGTCACCAAACGCGTCGCTTCCTTTCTCGAAACCATCACTGTACATGGCGCTACTACTACTCCTTCCTCCGGTCACTTTCCAAGTAAATGCGACTGTATTACTTGGTCGTGAAGACATCCCAGCTTCCATGCACCTCGGGAGTTGAGATGAAGGCCGTCCCGTCCAAGGTCTTCGTGCCCGAGCCAGTAATTGGGATCAACGAACAGCCCATCAAATTTCTCGCATGCCCACCGCAAGCCACAATTCAAGTCCCGTGTTTTAGTAATGTGGACATCATTCCGGCGCATAACTCCGGAAACAATGACCTTCGCATTTTTAAATTTACTTTTAATGGCATGCCCTAGTTTGACACATTGGTTGATTGTGTCGTAAACTGGTTGCCGTTTCCGCGTATTGGTCCCTACATGAATCAAAACCACCTCTGTTTGTTCATCTGGTTTAGCTTTATGAACTACAGAGGTCATTTGTTCAATATCTACGCCGGGGAAAAAAGATACGTCGGCACCTTTTTTCTTCAAAACGCCGCCGCTGTGTCGCAGCATTGAATCGCCTAGCACTTTCACCTTACTGAACGGAGCATTTGTCTGAAAAGGCTCACTTCTATTTGGACGCACGTTACTCTTCTCTTTCTCAAGTACACTTTTCCCTTCCGTTCCTTTGCTGACGTCTTCTAACTCCCGGATCCTTAACGTCAGTTCTCCAATATGTTTGTGAGCCTGAGCTAAGTCCGCCTCCAGTCTTCGCATTCTCCGCTCGCTCCTTTCGCACTTGGAGCACGACGCCTCTGCCACCTGCACTGCGGGACCAGGATTTTGCTCCACACCACCTATCACGAGGAGTGTGGCCAAAATAGTTGCGCAGAGTAGAGCCACGCCGCCACCTTCCCGCAAGCCCGAGTGCGCCGCTTGCGCCGAAGCCGGTCGACCAGGGCGGGTACGCGCAGCCCATGCCCCGACGCGCGCTCGGTACACAGCGAGGTCCACACCCATTGCCTTTCACTTCGCGGAGCTACTCCAAAACACGTCCGCACGCGACGACTACCTGTGAGAGAATGAGTATTACTTCAATCTTCATCCTTTTCCCTTTGCTGGTACGAGTTTATCCTTCTATAGTTTTTTCTTATCCTTAATTTCGTTTAACTCTCTTTTTTATTAGTCACATTTGCTGTTGTTAGCGTCTATTTTCTATTCCTGGTTCTGTTATGTCGACGTATGCTCGTGAACAAGTTAATAAAATATCCTTGTTTCTAGGAAAATAAGCATTTGTCATTTGAGAATTTACTGTCGGCCCTATATATGTTTTATCACAATCATCATTTATATACGCAAATGAAAACAATGTAAACCTCGAGGTATAAACAAGCTCATAAATTTTATTGCTGTCTTGGTAACATTTATTGAGCTTTGTGAATTAACTTTTCTACATAAAAATAACCAAGTATATTTTGGCGTGAAATAAAACTGAATATGTAATGCTTATTTTTTTTGTACAACGTTATTATTGCGATAACGAAAAGAAACAGAATCCCAGAATCATATTTTAGTACACAGTTGTGCACTAATGAAAAGAAGGGTGATATTTTTTAAAATATTCATCTGTAAACTTCAATATTAAATTCGACAATTTAATTTTGTGCTTCTCTAAAAGGTTCTTCTCTTGTAGATTTGTCAGGAAGCTAACAAATTTTTATTAGATTTTTGGAGAGGGATTAAGAAGTTCTTTACTTTATCATGCAACGATCGTTCATCGTACTTCACAATTTACAGTATACAAGGACCGGATTTTAATTATTCTAAAGTATTACAGATTTTTCGGGTAGTTTTTATCTTACTTGTAGTATAATGTATTCATTACTAAAGTACTCGCAAACTCATTGCCTACGAGTATTGTCGCGAGCGGCAGACTTTTGTTCTGTAGAAGTAAATGGTCCTATAAGTTTATTTTCCATTACCTTTAGGTCATGTCATGTCACGTCACGTCACGTCGCAGTCAGTTGTCAAGAGGACCGCCAGGTAGCATCTCCGCGTACGCGCCTCCTGCGTTACTACCCAGCGGCCAGAATTGGGAAGGAATAAGGATGGGGGTGGAGTTTTTAGGACACTTCATAGAGGTTGGACTAGCCCTTGTGAAGCAGCCAAACCCGTTTTGTTGGAGCAAATTTCACATGAGAATCGACGGGAATCGAACCCGGACCTCAGTGGTGAAAGGGTAGCGACTTCGCTATGTGCCACGAGCGCGAGTTCTTCCCGCAAGTTTCCAATGTCGGTGGAAAGGCAACGAGAGGTGGACACCGCGTGTGCGCGAAGAGGTGGACCAGAGTGTGTGCGCACCCGCGTGTGCGCGACGTGGCGAGTGGTGGACCAGAGATGATAAAGGGAGACCCAGATGTACTACTCGCGCACCTTTTCTTGAACGATGACCTTGCTACCCCCTCCCTTGAGCAATAAACAATTGAAAGCGAAAGCTCGCAGCCAACACTGATGACAACATTCCAAGCATTAAAACTTCGCTGGCGCAAAACATAAGCCAGCCAAAGCTAGTTGCTTTCATAGTCGATAACTTCTGTCCATCTTTATTACCATTACCTAAACAAATGGCTGAGATAGGCCCAGGTCCTTCAAGGTACGCACCTAAAACTTCTATCTAGCATCTTTGCTGTTGCTTACTCAGAGCGATGACCTGGAGCACACGTAGCGGGCTTGACTTTGATTTTTCAGAGGTTGGCGTTACTGTAAATACTCTAGTGGCCGACTTTGTAACTAATACCCCCACTCCGACTGCATTTCTTCAATTTATCGTTCAAGAAAAGTTGCGCGAGTAGTATGTTTAGCGGATACTCGACGCGCGTCGTTCACGATCTTCCCTGAACATCTGCTTCCGGTGCTTCACTGCCACCACACTACTCCTGACGTCTATTGTACACTCCGGTTGAAGCGGATGTCCTTTCAAGGACACGAGTTGGCAGAAGAGGGTGACACTCATGCGATCTCGAGCTGCGTTACGATTTAAATTTTTGGTATTGAATCTCTCGCTTGGATGACAATGTCCCCCCCAAAATTAGTTTTAAGATCTGAAATATTTTCAACTAAACCAAAAATAGTTTTCATGAAGATACTCATTAGGGACATGACTCGCTATCGTCAATTTTTGACTTGGATTTTTGAAAATCATTCTATAGAACATAAGAAACATTTCACAGAAAGAAGTTAGAAATACCAGAAAGCGTTTGTGATTAGTATTATACACAGGAAAATTGTGTGGAACCTGAAAATCCACCAATTACTAAACGTACAGATTTTATCGTAAACTTTACCGACATCATTACTATTCTAAGAGAAATATTAGTGTTGGGCTTAAGAGGTATTTTCTTGTGACTTTCCTATCAAACGTACCAGTGCAGTCTTCGTGCAGCCTCTCTGACGTTTCTACTGCAGCGGCAGAGCCGAGCATTGGCTTCTTCCTCGTAGTGATTTTATTGATAGCTCCTTTTATCTTCACAGCCTGGCGCCTCAAAGGACTCCTCGCCTCCATCGATCACTTAACTCCCGGTGATGAAATTGTGTATCAAGTGCTTTTACAAAGGGTTTTGAGCCTCAATGCACGAGGGTTCGGACAGAAATCATGGCCAGTATTGTTTCCTAAAAAACTGTTATCTGGCCACACACTTTTATTTGTCACGTGAAAGAAACGCTGAATTGGGGTGTGTTCACAACAGCAGATGACTCTGAATGTAACATGTTTCGAGCAGCGCTCCTACACCAAGAAAGCCGTTCTCCTCGGGAGAAATGCCCGGGAGAGTCACAGGGAATTGGTGGATGGCCTTGGGAATAGAAGAAGGTCCTTTTTATACCGGACATTTGCGATAGGGATAGGAGAGTTTCTGCGAGGAAGGGCAGCAACCAGTGATCAGCATCGCTCGTGACGTCCTGTGAGTGTGCGGACAGATTTGACTCGTGCGGTATTTGAGCGTCAACAGGCATGTACTGCTTTTGAAATGTTGTGAACCCGTATATGCTCTAATGATTTGGTACATGAAATCAGTAAGTCATTTCCAATATCTTCATAAATATGAGAATATAATTTTGGCGTGTCGTTGAATGTCCATGCACATACATTGTCCTTGTCCCACATTGTCCCACTGTCATACCTTGTCCTTTCATGTGTATATTTCACATTTTCGATCTCTACTCGTGTTCTCAGAAATAAAAAAAATAGTTGCATTGACTTATGCCCCAACTCTCGCATTATTGGCTTGACATTGTTCCACATGAATTTCCCTCTCTGACTCTGTATGTACCTTTCTAGGAACTGGTGTGAAATTAGCGAATTAGTACTACCGTCGGAGGCATTCTTAGTTGAGGGGCATGCACTAACTGGGAATGCAAATCTGCCCATCTTCCATCCTATGAAGTACATGTGTAATTTATGCACGTTTTGGAGGTCTATTCAGTACGACTGTGTGCAGTTATCAGAAAATGTCGAGTGAGCATTACACAATACGCGAAATGCATATGTATTTAGCTAATTTACTGCACTTGGGTCGAATTTCATTCACAATATATGGGCAGTATCCTTTATTTTGCGATGGGTCGCTTGTCAGGTGAAATGTTATTTCCAAAATAAGCATTAGATTTGATTCATTGAAATTGAATCTTAATCTGTGGAATTGAAAAATAGAACATGGTTTTATTCAGTATAATTTTAGAAATTTATTTCCAGACGTTCTTCCTAATATTTTAATTATCGTGGGACCGGTTAAAACTTCAGAGATAGTATGAAATATTAATTTTCTCATTTCCGATAATGTGACTGACACGGAATATAAATGGGAGAGGTCGGAGCAATATCCTAACAAACGGCCCGCGATCAGCGCGTTCTTTCCTTCCTCTTCCTTAACGTATTGCTTTCCCATAAACACTCTCAGTTTCATGCACTACACTATCACACATCTCGAGTGATCGGGATGCGGGATGCGGGATGCGGGTCGGGAGCGGAGGGCCTGTCTCGACAAAGGTTGTGCCATGCTGGAAAAGATACTTGGATGTGAAAATTCCAACAAACAGACGTGTTGGTCTGCACCGGATCTCGCCATCTACCGGGGGAGGAACACCGACACATCCGGGAATAAAAACATTCACTATATTATCCCCGCACGTTTCCTGGAGCCCTTATTTCGCTATGTGCGAGGGGAGTGGGGGATGATCATTTTGTTGACAGGACTATTATATGAAATCTGTAGCTCGTTGTCCGATGCAAAATAGTTTCTATTACCCGGGAGAAAACATTTCTGTTTATCAGAATTTGTTAACAAAGCTTGTTGCTATCATTTATTCTGAATTCAACTAATGTTAGTAAAGGAGAGGGGGTAGGCCGGGGCTCAAGAAAACGTGCGAATACGAGAGAATTCTAATGGACAATAACAAGTCGACATACCTGTAAAAGTCAATCAATCAATTAACTATCTGCTTTTTTCTTTCTTCCGGTCATCTACATATTAATTATTTGTGGCTCAGAATTCTGTAAATTGCGTGTCGACGAAACTTTAGTAAAGGAAACAGTATTTAATTTCCAAAGGAATATTAATAGCGAAGGAAAATATTTCAAAAGTTTTATGCGTTTTCTTCCGGAATTACGAGAGGCTTCCTTTGGAGGCGCCGTGGGTTGAAAGTTGCGCAAAGAAGCTGCATAACTACAGCTGTGACGGAGTTACGTAGCCTGAGGTAGTTTGCAAATGTTTTGATGAGATTTATTGCCTCGCGGAAGTGAACGACGATACATCGAATTGCAGCTCGATACAGCGTTCTCGTAAGAGAGGAGCAAAGTGGATTGACGATGACGGAAGAGAAAATGAAGAGGAAAAAACCCAAAGAAATCAGCGTGTTGAAGTTGATTTCCTTTTGTTTTTTCCTTTTCATTTCATCTTCCCTCATCATCACTTTGCTCCTATTCTTATCTTAGCTACTTATTCTCTTATTATTAACTATAAAGCAATTCCTTGGATTCCTAATAATACTTCAATTACCTATCTTGGATTAGAACTAGATACTAAACTAACTTAGAAATATCATATTTTATCTACAATAAACAAAGCTAATGTCAAGATTTTCAAATTATATCCATTTCTGAATACAAATTCTCACCTCTCTGTGGATTCTGCATTGATTATATTTAAATATACAATCCGCGCTTTGTTACCTTCTGCATTTGGGGTGGTGCAGCAAAATCTCATATTCAGAATCTAAAGGTTATACAAAATAAATATCGAAGAAACATGTTAAAAGCACCTTGGTTTATTAGAAATGATTAAATATTACACGAGCTTAATATTATTACTTTAAAATCTTGAATCCTTAGACTTTCAGATCAATTTTTTGCTTCTCTTCCTTCTTCTCCAGCATATACTTTTCACCTTGACAAAACAGTCAATCCTTTTCCGGGAATTAAATTAAGTTACTCAAAAGATCTCTTACATAGCTATCTTCTCTCTCTGCTTCTTTATATTTATGGTAGGCCCTAGAAATTTTTATGACGAAAGATTTATGACGACCAAAAATTAAACTAAAATATTACTTAAATATGTCAGTAGCTTTTTTTGTGGTTACTTTTTAATTTATCCTAATTTTTGACAAAGTTGTTGTAATTGTTCATACCCTTTAAAGACAATTTTTTGTCGAACAAGGATTAATAAATATTTTAAAAAAGTGGTGAGGTTTAATATACGTAAACATTGAGAGAGAAAGTGGACTGTGAAGGAAAAGGAAATGCAGCGGATGGAACAATTGACACGAAAACGAGGAGAGAACGTGAAAGTTGTCAGTCAGAAAAAGCAAAAAGTTGTAGGAAGGTGAACTTTCACGACGGTGAGAGTAATTATTGTTTGTTAATGCAATTCTGTCCATGCAATTAGAAATGCAGGTTCTGATCAGAGTGAGGTTGTTTCGCAGGGGTTGCGTTGTGATTAAATGTTGGAGATTGAGATTGTGTACGATTATGAATACTGTGTGTGATAACAAATCAGGGTGTATTTTTGTCGGTGTGCATTCTAGTATTATGGATGAATAAACGCACAGTGATAAATGTAACAAAAGCTGTCATCATTGAGTGACGCAACAGGGAATACTTGAAAGACATAACAGTTAATGTGAACAAGAGTCATGTGAGTGTAAATAGTTTAATAATGGAGTATTGTTGCCTTAGAAATAACGAATTCCCTTGGAAATCAATACTTGAATATCAAGTATGTGTTCGTCGTTGATACAATTCGAGTATAATTACATAATTACTACCTGCATATTCTGAAAATGGGAATTTATGTAACAGGTTCACGCACGAGTCGAGTTTGTTGTTTGAGTGTAGCGAGGCCGACAAAGAGACGAGTGCGGGAATGAGCTTGCGCCCGTGTTACGTGTATTATTTTTAACACGCCGCGAGCGAAACGCAATGCGTTGAGTAAAGGAATATAAATTAAATATCAAATAACTAGAAATACCTTACTTGTACAAAACTGAATGGATTCCAAGCAGTGTCGTAAGACTATTTTTTGTAAATTATAAACAAAGATGTCGTCAAGATGAAAGACAACTGCGAATCGTTACAAATGTTTCGCTCACGCCTCGCGATATTTCGCGCACTGTGAAAATATTAGTTGTTTCGCACACGGGAAACAAGCAGGAAAAAGTGCGCTTCGCGCACGTCGTGTTAAAAACATAATTTGCCTCCGCTCTAAATGCTTCTGGTTGAAGGAGAAAGCCGGAGTTCCACGAGGTGATTACGTATGGCGCCGGATTTCAATAGTTTTCTTACCGAAAAATCCTCGAGAAAACAAAAAACTCTTACTTACAGATAGGAAAGGTATTTATAATAAAAGTACTAAACCATGATACAATTTCTCCTAAACAAATATAAATAAAAACTGCCTTGGAGTCCGTCACCTGCTTCTCCTCCCATTGCTATCCAACTGTCAATAAAATCAGAGGGGCGATCGAAAAATTCGAACCTTGCCAACATAACGACCACCCCCATTATGCTAGTGCTAGTACTAGAAGTCCGTAACGACGAGGTCGCCGGGTCCCATATACTTGCAAACTTGTAGAAGTGCTTTCGGTTTAACTCTTTGAAATTTGGTAACTCACGTGAGAAACAGCTGTTGACGTTCAACATTGTACTCCACGATTCTTTCTCTTAAAGAACAGATAATCCTAACTGTTGTCTTACACGTCAAGTAACACATATCATGTGTTGGATGCACTATACAAATACTATGAACCATCCTTGATAATAGTGTACGAACTAAACCACCTATCTGCATCGCTAGAGTGTGCTGCTTAGGGTGGTACAAGAACCAGGTGGTACAAAAGGAGACCATCAGCTGGAGACAGAAACACGGTGGTATATACACTGCGCTACAAAAAAATCTTCACTTTGTTGTATCGCCAGATAACCTTTTTTCTCTTCCAGAAATATACTAAAACATTCATTCAGTATTTGACTATTAAGATATTTACAAACTACATCAAATAAAAGTATTTTATTTTATCAAATTGTTTGAAGCAGTATTTTTTCCTATTCCTTTTGGGTTTATAAGTGGATGTGTAATGAACACAACAAAATTGAAATTCTTTTGGCAATTTCGGTTTAAATGTATCAATTTCTAAATAATTTCAAAGGAGTGCCTGTATCTTCTTATAATCATCATATGTATTGACTTATACCATTTTGTTCATTTTAACCATTCCAGTACCGTGTGAAGGATTTGCTCCTTTGGTCTGGAATGAGAACAAAACAGTAAATGACATGTTTTGAATTCATTGTTGTTAAGGACTGTTTGTATGTTCTGGGTGAATTATTTGCAATCGGTATCTGTACAAATGTAACTTAAAAATTGGCATTTGATGTTATCGTGAACGATATTTTTAAAGTGCCCTACATACCCATTACGGGTAAAAACGAGGCTGGGGAGACTTTTTGGACCGCAGTGTACTTTAACGTGTATACTAACAGACTGAACCCTTTGGGCGTAGTCGAGAGTGGCTCAACATTGGAAACTTAGCATCTCCGCTCCGACCACCGAAAACTCAGAAACCGCCAATACTGAGCAACAGCGCTGCGGTGCCGCGTCGGTGTGTTTTAGATAGGGAGATGACGTGAAAGCAGAAGTTTAAACATTATACTCAGATTTTAACTTCTCTCGTGAAGGTCACGAGCTGGAAGGAGAGGAGGACAGTCATCCATCGAGTGTTTCAATACAAAATTAGTCGTGCTGAAACTACACGTACTTTCTCATCCGTATTTCCACGTGAAATTACGCGAAAGGTTCTGAAAGTTTCGAAAAATTGTACGTGACCTTATTTAAAAATCTATCTTTAAAGAACAGATTTCATTAAGAAAAAATCTGTCTTTTAATATTTTGTTGTAAGAAGACTCCGAAAAAAATTGAACTTTAGCAGTTTTCGAAAAATCAAGGTTTTCAACGAACATAAAATCTGCACAATTCTCTTAAGACTTGGCAGATCTGCACTATTCAACGATAACATTTAATCACAAACGATGGAGCCTTTCTTTTTTTAACATTTTAAAAATGTCCGAGGGGCATCATGTAAAGTACCCCCCAAAATTAAAATATCGGTTTAAAATTCAAAGGACCACGATATCATCCTGATCAATTTGGGAATATTAGTTTTGGAGGAAATTGGCTGAATGGTTTAGCAGCCCTTAGCGTTGTTAACGGACGGACAGACAGACCTCATTCGATTTTTCGTTATCAAGGACCCATCCTCTACTCCGTAGCGAGAAAGTAAAAATGAATATCGTTCGATACGAAGCTTTGATGACAGTGTCTCCTGTCCTTGCTGCTCCTGGGGTCGAAGGTCCACCACGTTTAAATCGCAGCACCGTAGCGCAAGGGCGAGAGGGGCGTGCCTGGCTGGCGACTGCAGATAACGAGGCGCCACTCGGCGCGCTCTCGGGGACGGGCGAGAATGGCGTGAGGACGGCGAGGACAGCCCCCTGGCGCGCGATGCCCATCGCCGAGGACCGGAATAGCGCCGCTCCTGTCCCCACGGCGCTTCCCGTGCTGGTCACGCGCACAGCGGCTCCGCAGCGTTGCCAACGTTTCAATTTAAAACTGAACAGTCCCTCGTTCAGGTTGAGTTGGGTGAGTCGACAACCGAGGTCGTTCGTTCCGTTGTGGGCATTCTTTTAATTCCGGGTGATGGCGGTGTTTATCGTCCACCGGAACGCAAGATCCGGTGCCGAAAGACATGCCGGTATGCGGGGTTTTCCATGGACCAGAGTCTGTCTCAATGGGGCATCCCCAGTTAGACAAATCAAAGCTCCCGACTGGCCTCCCAACATGAGTGGTAGGAAGTTACGAAAGGAAATGGAGATAATACGGAACCCTTTGGCAATCGTGTCTGATATTGTCATGGTGGAGAGATGAGCTTAAGATGAAATGGAGTGATCTCGTAATAGCAGATTTTTCCTCCCGTCACGAATTTTTCTCTTGCAGTGCCGTACGATCGCTGATTAACATAGCATTGTGACCGAAACGGGAATTATATCTTCATATATTCATAAATAGAATTTCAGTGATTTTTTTACACACTTTACAAAAAGCTTCGCGATACCTCATTGCGAGACTGCTTGCCAAAAGTGCATGCATCCTGGGTTATCTTGGCTTGTTGGTTCACAATTTACTGTGTTGTCTCAGCATTATTTCGAACACTGGATGGGAAAATTATTTTAATCACAATGAACTGAAGTCCAATGACGAATATGGGGGTCCATTTACTTAAGGATATATGAGTATTATGGTGCTAAACTCTTTCGATAGTCTTTAATTTACGAAGCATCTTTATTAAATATAACAAAATTATATCTTCGGTCATTGACAGTCTCCTGTTTTCTTTTTCTTCGCTTCTTTTTCTTCTTCAGATGTATCTGTAAGTATATATTTAAAACATCACCTTAAACTATCTTGGTTATTAGCAATACTATTGTCACAGACACACTTACAAAATCATCACATCATCCTACTGGCGCACGTACACACACAAACGGTTAGGTAGAAAAAGTAAGTAATGATGATATTGTATAAAAGAAAACATTTTGGAAATTCGAGAACATATACATACATACTATTTAAAACATATATAGCTGAAATATAAAACTTAAACAGATAATACATAAATACATGCATACATTTACACACGAACTTTCAATAATAATAGATTAACAATTAGTGCTTCAGATAAAAGGTTACAGGGAATAACAGTTCCAAAACCGTTAAATAAATGATCCCTTTGATACATTTTACAATTTTTAAATTGTCAAACTACATGAAATATATGTCCACATGTTTCACTATTATGATTATGATGAAAAAATGTATTTGATTGCATTAGGAAACTATGGTGTGTAAATGAACTAGTGAAGATGAGTTCAAATAATTTATTTTGTGAAAGTCAATCGCAAGCAAACTCTGTACAAAATGTTCTTTTTTTGAAGAGGTGATTCAATTGTATATGGTTTCCGACTGCCAAAGTCACAATATGAAGGGAAATGCAAATACTTTGAAAACTGACTTTTTGCTACTGGCGGCCATTGTATACTAATTCTGTTCTAAATCAGAAACTGAATTTTGCCATCAAAATAAATAGAGTAGTGTTCACTTATTTGTTCCTCACAAAAGATCTTTCTCTTCACAATAAATTGTGGATATTTAGATCCAACCTTTATTTTTGTAATAGCTTAGGAATTGAATTTTAATTTATAACAGTACGAAAGTGCACATAATACCTTCCATCTTTCGGAGAGCTCTGAGAAGTGATGTGAGGGTATGAACATGTACTTTTCGCGCTGTGAAATCTCGTTGGTAGACAGAAGTTATTGGCGAAAAGCACGCACCAGGTGTGCTCGGATTATTTCGTCCTTTGTAGCGTAATATTTCACGGAGATCTTTTTTATTTTTATCCAACATACTGTCAGTTCTCTCGCACTACTCAAAGTGAGATAAATATGGGAGAAACTTATCATTTTTAATGAAGTAGAATTTAATTTATATGTACCCTCTCCCTCAGAAAAAATGTCGTTCAAAATTCTATCTTCCACATAGCGCCGACAAACTTGGACACCCCTCGGCCTGGGGGAGGGCAGGGGGAGGGACGCGTTGACCAATCGCTAGCAGGTAGAACCACAGTTGTCTGTGATTGGTGCAACATCCCAAGGGGCAGAAAGAACGCTGTCTCAGGGGAGGGGGCTAGTTCGTTTACGTACGAGACGGAAATATCGTCATATTTCCCTGCCGAAGGAGATAGTTTGCCTGCGCGTACGCCACGACGAAAAAAAATATTTCTAAGCGGGGTTTTCCGTCCAGAATGATTGTCTATAGACCAGTAAATATTTATCATTTTAGCAACAATTATTATAACTTTTAGTAATCGATTTGTAACTCCTGACAAACTGCTATTTTGAGATATTCATTTCAGGCACAATCTGCGGAGCCTTCCCGGCCGTTCTAACGCATATTTCGAATTTGTTTATAAAATTATAAATTGTTGCAAAATTGTTAATTCGCTGTTTTTGGTTCTGGGACATCGGGAGACTCTCCCCACTTTAGATTTGCAAAATTAGGAAATTGTTTATAAATTTGCCATTGTTGCAAATTTTTTTATTGTCTAATCTGAATGGCGTTTAAATGTGATGCAAAATTCCGGAATCCGTTCGGTGCTATTATATCTCGTTCTCGAGATATATGTAATTGTTTATAAGAAATTAACATTTTAGTAGACCCCATTTGTTTGCGCTTAATTCATTAGCGCTAGCAGAATAGCGTGGGATGGGCATACTGAAAAAAACAGTTCTCCAATGCCGCGCTTTTGCCTGCCACATACGCTTAAAATGCACTTGCTTGTAAACAAATTCTGTGGCCAATTTAATTATGCTAAATTCGTATTTTTACGGCGAGTATGAGCATAACTTTTATTGGGTTTTTATATTCTCTTTTATGTTCTACAATTTGCAAGTCGATATATTTATCAAATAGGAAAGAAATTGATTATAAAAAAAAATTTTCAAGGTGCATTACGCCCAAACAATTGTTTCTGTTTTTCTATCAAAGGGATGTTGATCAACCGAATAACTGTATTATTATTTTTTTTAAGTCCCCTGTTAACACCGAGAGTCAGAAACTATTTGTTCCTCTTGTTTAACCATTACCATTAGAAAATAGGGAAACATATTGCTTAGCTGTTTGCTATAAACTGCACTGGATTGGATGAAGGTAGTGTTAAGGTTTTCAAATACAGAAATATTCAATTTTGTGTTTTGAAAGATCACATGAGTAGAATCACACATGACAATATTTACACAAGTATAGAAATTTCTATATAAACGTATATAAACTTTAAGTTAATATTTTCAATTCAATTTATCATTCCTTTCTAAAACTGTTAATTTGATGATTTCATTGTATAATATTCAAATCAGAGCTTTATGTGCTAAATCTACGCATTGTTAATACATATTTTTAAACAACATTAATACATTTAATATACATTTAAAAGGATTTTAGATTGGCGAACATTTCAATGAAATTTCATGAATTCCTAAATGCTTGAAAATAAATACTTGTAAAATTAAATAATTGTAGCGTGTAAAAATATAACAAACTCACGTATTTGGTAAAACGAGTTGATATTACTAAAAGAAAGCAAAACAGATGTTATAACAATTCAAAGAGATTTAGCGTTTGTTTACAGTTTAGAAAAAAATCAATGCACTAGCATTTCCCAGTGAAAATACATAGAACGAACTTGGTGGTGAAGTGATATGACCTTCCCAACACAGACTACATTTCAGTATCAACAGAGTTCCAAGGTGGTTTTTTGGCCGCCATTCTACGAATTTATCAAAACCTTGAATTTTGCACGACCATCTGTACAGGGAGAACGTAGCGGTTTATTAAACGGAAACGGGCCATTCGAGGTATCTAATGTGCACTCTTTGAAAACGTTTAACCATTATAAACTATCCCTCAGAAAAATATCAAATAAACAATGTTAAAGGTCACCAGCATAACATTGCCTTTACTATTTGAATGATTTCAACATCCCCAAAACCAACAGAAAACCCATGTTTTTACAGGTTATTATAAAACCAATTCAATAAATATAAGCATTTATTCACGTTATTATTTTTAAAACACTCAAATATCTACGATGTTATTTGATTCATGTCTTCATCGAAGATCTGAGATTAAAAAACTGATAAGCAGAGAAGATTAAAGTAATTTTGAGTGATTGATGAAGTTGAATGATCAAACGAAAAACAATGTTTCTTGCTTCATATAATGCTATCGTGTTTAACAGACATGTAATTACATGTGATACCTATATTTAAACATCCAAACTAATGAAAATTTTCAAAATTAAAACCATCAATAAAACGTTGATTCATCAGCAAGGATTATATTATTAAATACTTTTTTGAGATTCATGTGCTCCTGTGTGAATAACGTAGTAAACGTGATTCGTATGATCCAGTTTCTCAGGATAATACAAAACCTGCTAGACACATCCACTAAACATAATAGTTGTCAAATAGTTATTTACGACATGAGTATGATAAGATATCTTATTACAATACGAAATTGGAGAATTATCAAACAAGACTCTTTAGCCGAAATTGTTAACCAATTGAATATTGTAATATAATGTTACCATTTGAATATCATAGAAAGTAAGACGCAAATTGTCAAAATTCATGTGAACTATAATTTTTCTTTAAATTTTACTCCTTATCCTGCGAAAGATGCGTGACAGTACTTATGTTAACAGTTCTACTGCCATGGGTGTAATTAATTAGTTCGCAGTACGCAAATTATTTTTTGGGGTTTCAAAGAGGTATGGATATACAGAGTATCGGGGAAGGAAACGTCGAGAGTTTGAAAAAAGCTGTTTAAACAATTTTAATCATACTTTATCTAATAAACTACATATATATTTTGAATAACTGAGCTGCAATAAACACGCAAATTTTGGTTTGAAAATATGATTTCTACGCAAAACGTTGCATTCTAGAATCATGTAAACAGACCAGAAACATGTAACATGTTTATTATTAACAATATAAATTAATATATTAGTTCAGAAAAAAATTAACCGAGAAATAAAAAAGCAGTCGAACTGTGAAAATTGGGTGCTTTTTTATTTCTAGGTTAATTTTTCTTTCTGATCAAATGTATTCATTTATTTTGTTAATCATAAACAATTTAGATATTAATGAAGTGTTTATATGCTTCTACAACGCAAATGGTTGCCTAGAAAACATATATCCAAACCAACTTTTGAATGTTTCTTGCGGCTTAGCCATTTGGAATATCCGTGTAATTTATTAGACAAAATAAGCTTAAAATTGTCTTAACAGCTATTTTTCGAAGATTCGACATTTCTTCCCCGAATATCCTGTATATAAAAGGCTTTATTTCTGTTGGTACGGGACGGAACGGCGTTCCGGTTCTTTGGAAATAATTATGAAATTATATTAAATATAAATAGCTATTGCTATTATATTAATAATTAATCCGAGGCGCGTTTCGGGGCCTAAGATTTTAAAAATAAAGGATATATGTATCATAATAACTCTTATGACGACACTGTTTTCAGTTACGTCAAGTTTTAATTTAGAGAATCAAAGTGAATGGTCTAAGTTTACACACCTAAATAAAGTTTATCTTACTATACATACTATTTTGAAAGTGTTTTATGTTCAAAACAAGTGTTGCCTGAACAGCATATATTTTCACGTTATATTCGTAATTGCTATGCAATATTCAATACGGACTATGTGAACCTGCAAAAAAGACACGACAAGATTCCCTCCTTTCCGATGCGAAAACAAAGTGAAGCATTTGCAGTTTTTAAAAAAAACAGGGTGTTCAATTTATCTTAATACAAGATCTATTTTTAAAAAGAGTTTTCATTAAACAAAAATCTCTAGCGTTCATATTGTTTTTCGACAATGTTATAAAGATCAGTCAAGGCTAATATTATACAGTAGAAAATTGGGGTTAATGTATTACACTTTAAGAGTTGTTATTTATTTATGTCCAAAATTAACAAGAAAATGACAAATGATAGGAAATATATTCTATTATAATGACCGTATAGCAAACACTCAGAATGTAACAATATTTGGGAGGAAAAAAATCAAAACTAAAATGCCTCATTTTTCCAGTCAAAAACTTTACCACCGTGATATAAATCTTTTGATGTTACTTCGTTATTTTTTATGACACGATATTTTTGAAAATAGGTTATCATTAAGAAAGAATTAATATTATTTTCTGCGTTAAAATAATGCAATAATATCAATCGTGTCATGATATATACAGCCTCAAATTTGTGGTGCTAATATGATACAACTTAAGAGGCTAATGTAATACGGGTGTCGGGGCTATTTCGATACACTTTGATAGCACGCAGACTACTGGAAGGGATTTTTTTATGTTTAATATTACATCAAAGGCGCTAAAATTCCAATTTGATGTTGATAAACTATCCAAGTGTTTATCTGAGAGAGAAAGACCAGGCGACAATTCATATAGATTTCCTCGTTCTCCTCCCTACCCAGTACATGGTGATTCACTTATGATTATCAATTGGCGGAAGCTTCTGCTGTTTCAGTGCAGTTACTGATTTTTCACCGGAATCACAAGGAACCAGGCCTACAATAGGAGCTAACGCCATCCCTTCAACTCCAGATATCAACTGTTCTCATCCAGTACTTTTGAGATAATACTGTTGGAAAAAAATTTAAAAAAAACAGTAGCCCTCCAAAGAATAAGGAAGCGGTTAGACCCAATAGCAGCAATCATTACTAGATCATTACTAGGAAAGAGTGGAGTGTTTAATTTACATTAATTTAATATCTCTTTTTAAAAAGAGATTTCATGAAACAAAAATCTCTAGCGTTAATATTGGTTTTCGACAATGTTAATAGGTATTTGTTTGCAATTTTCGAAAATTCAGATCGTTCGCCCAAAATTGAACGTACGCCACTTTTAAACATCTTGTGCTTCGAGGAATAGATTTACAGAAAAATTGGAGCTCTTTTTGAGGAAATTATGTAAATATGATGGGGTTTGGTGTAAAGTACCTTCAAAATTAAAAGATTCGTTTCAAATTCGAAGATTCATAATATTAGCCAGATCGTTCAAGGAATATCCATTTTGGTGAAAATCGTGTTTACTTTAGGCCCTAGAATTACTCACACGAAGACGGATTCACAAAGGGGTTTTTGGAAAATCACTTTTTGGGTTCAAAAAACAAGCGTTTTGACAGCCTTGTGTATAGAAAATAAAATAACAATACCAACAATCCACTTTTCTCGAACTAACTACTTACAAAACGTGTTTTCTGTTAAAATTTCGACACTTCCTCCCACAGTATTACGTAACTCTCTTTACACGTGGAGGTAAAAATATTCCAGCGTTACTGGGATTTGAACTCGGATCCGTGTGGTCCGTAGGTCTGGCTCGACCGCACTGTGCTATCACAGATATTTCTCTACACACTGTCCAAGCACACTTATTACGAAAAGAATAGTTACGTGATATTCATTGCACTTCGATTTTTTATTAGAGGAATGTTCTACATGTGTCAAAGGTATCAAATTCGCAATAATAATTCAAACGATTACAAGCCACGCAACTACATAGCTCATTTTACTTAGAAATATTTTCAACCAGAAGCCGTGGTCTTTAGAACCCTCTGTGGAAGTCGTTCTCGGTCTTATCTTTCGGCAACTATGGCCAAGGTTGAATTACGTCACAGATGAAAGTTGCGATAACGCTAGAGCTCTACACAGCCGCACTTGCAGACGTTCTGAAGCCAGAATCGCAATAGGGGCATTTTTATACGTGATTCTTAAAGACATTAACACACTAAAATAAGTAGTGGCGCCTCAAAACACATGCTTTATGCGATATTTATAATGGATACGAATGATTATAACTATACAATTAACCGCAAAATTGTTTCTACCCGCAAAAATTATTCGCCGTGGATGAGAATCGAACTTACGTGCCTTAGCTTCTCCAACAGTGCGCTTACCCGCTATACCACAGAAACTCTTATAACGTTCGTCTCTCGCAAAGATGATTTTAAACTGTCATGTATCACATATTTGACTAATAAAGAACGTGAGGCGTTTAGATGCTTGTGTTAACTACAGACGGACAAACAGACGTTTTGTCGTAAATAGATTTTTTAATAACAAGGACCCACAAAACATGGATTCTGTCTACAAACGTATTGACGTAATGCACTATATACAAGAATAAAATTTATCTACTTTTATCGTGACCAGTGATCGGAATTTAGAGGTTTTTGTCGAAAAATCCCCGTCTCCCGGCGCATGATTACAAAACTTTTTCTTCTTACCACATAACTACCAGAAAGGAAGAAAAAATTGTTTCCCATTGTTTCTATTCAACGAAAATGTTCAATCAATTCCAAGGTGAAATAATCAGTAAATATTAAAAAGAGATTTATTAACAATATGAAATGAAATACAATAAGAAAGGAATCTTCTGTTCTTTACTTGGTATTCTTAACAAATCTATAGGAAAATCATAATAAAGGCATTATTTCAACAACATTCGAATATTATTGTTAGAATCTATGGGTAAACAGTTAATGCCGGGTCCTGGTAACGTAAAAAGGGTTAACTAATGTTGTGAAATGTAGAAAAAAAAACTATAACTCGTGTTGCCCGAAACCAATGTTTTGTGGGTCGTTGATACAGAAAAATCGAACGACGACGAAAAGCCTGTACGTTCGTGTGTCTGTTGATGTGTCTGTTCTTGTGTCTGTTCGTCTGTCTGTAATTTTCAAAAAAAATTATATGACCTTATAGAAAGAATTATTCATGGACAACAAATTTCATTTGAAAGAAAAATCTGTGTTCAATTTTAGAGTTGTAGGAAAACGCCGAAAAAATTCAAACTTTTCCAATTTTCGAAAATTCAGAGTTTACCGTGGACATAGGACGTATGTCGCCTTTATAAGTGTATTTTACTCTATTCTTAGAAGAAATTTAATGAAAAAATTTGGGGTCGTTTTTGAGAAAGTTTTGAAAATGACCGACGGCTTCATGTAATGTACCCTCAAATTTTAAAGAATGATTTTTAAAATCTCAAAGTTTCAACTAGAATCACATCGACAAGGGATTCTTCAATTTGGAAAAGATCGTACGATCTGTTTAGACGCTAGTAGTGTTCACAGATGGACGGAGAGACGGACAGACGCAGACAGACTGACGTATTGCTTTCAATTGATGTTTTGGCATCAAAGACCCACAAAACAGGAATTATGGTTACATCACGTGTTAGAGATTTTTTCTCTTAATTTAGTAACTGGATTTATCCACTACTTTGTTTTCAGGGCCCGGCAATACATTTTTTCTGCCGAAAATTCGCCGTTTTTTCGCGGAGCATCACATAACTTTCTCTATACTACGTATATTACTCCGTATGTATGTGCGTATACGAGAAAGTAAAATGTTACGTAATTCTACGGAGGAAATCGGCTAATTTTCGACACAAAAAACTGTAATTTCTGGGCCCTGGAGTAAAAAAAGTGGATAAATTCAGTTGATAAATATAGAATAAAATCCCTTTAGCATGTGGTGTAGCCAGAAGCCAGGTAAAGGTAAAGCCAGGTGGGTAGTAAATACAAAAAAAAACGATTAATTGTAAAATGTATTTTCTTCTGTGAACAATGCTAGCGGCTAAACTGCTCAGGCAATTTTCTCCAAAGTTGATATTCCGCAAGCGATCTGGCTGATGTCGAGCCCTCCTGAATTTCAAATCAATATTTTATATTTGGATGCTACTCTACAAGAAGCCCCTGAAACATTTTCAAAAATTTAAAAATGACATGAACTTTTCTGGTTAAATTTTATAAGACGATGGCGGAGATGATTTTCGTTCACATGCTGAATTTTTCCAAAAATGCAAGAAAACATTTTTTTTTTCGCCGTTTTCCTACAACTTAAGTATTGAAGATAGTTTGTTTCCTTAATGAAATGTGTTCATCAAAAACAGATCTTCAAATATTCCTTTCAAATAATCAGTCCTTTAATAAAGATCACGTACAATTGTTTAAAAATATAAGTACTTTAGATAATTTTACAATTTTTGAAGTAGCAAATTTGAATTTCCCCCGCTTCGTTTGACGAGCTGTCATTCTGAATTTCTTTTGAATTCTGATGATTGTCGGGACGGACAAGGCGCTATTACGACGCTGTATTTTTCATTTAATGTCAAAAACAGTTAAAAATTGTGTGTAATGTACTGTAGGGAGAAATGTATTCTGTGAACGTTTTCTTAAATTTTGGTATCCCCGTGCCCTAACTCATATACAAGACGAATTCTGAGTACAGAAAGAAACTAGCGTTTATTCTTCAAATCGCACGAGCGTTTGCTCTTCGAGTTGCATTGATTTAATTGAAATTATCTCAATGAGGTTTTCTCTCTTAATAATAGTATTTAAATATAACATGAAAGAAAAACAGAAAATACCGGAATTTTGAAGGAACATTTATTACAAAAAATTGATATTTTGTTGTTATAATATTCAACTATGGATATTTGAGATGTGTTTCCGAGAAGTTCATTGTTGGCGACATGAATGGGAAAGATATAACATACGGCGGCTTTGGCCGGTATTACACTATAAAAGTTATATGACATATCTTTGATAAAGAACTTTGTGGCAGTCCTTGAACTTTGATGAGAAAACTTTGACAAAGAAATTTGATGAGCGTATTACATTTCATCCAAATTTTATGTAGGTTTACTCGCCATTTACAATCAATTACGCACAAATAGTTGTGTTTTGCTTCTTTATGTTTTATTATAACTAATCTATGTTTAATGCTAATGTAGCAAAAGGTAAATAAGAAAACGTTTGAGGGTGAGGCTTTAGAACAACGCCATGGTGAGGTTATGGGTCGCACATTGTGAAGCATTGATTAAAGACCTTCGAAATGAAGAATTATTTGAGGATGGATGAGGAAACATTCAATTTTCTTTGTCGTTCTTCCTTCTTTCGAAATTCAGTCCTCTGATAGGGAAGTTTAAAAAAATTATCTTCCTGAACTGGGCATTTTCCAAACACCATATTTTCTACTTCCCGGGAAAATGTGTCCTACAAACGTTAATTCGTTTGGTTTTACTTTTGTAGTTCAGATGGACAGTATTATATAAACATTCTAATTACTCGCACATAGCAATTATGACTTTGGTTGAAGCAATACCCCTATATCGGACGCCATGTTACCAAATATGATAAAACTTGGAAGCCGGAGACTACATTTTATCCAAAAAATTTTCTAAAAGAAATCTTTTATAAAATATTGGCTATTACACTGTCATATTTCTTTTATAAAATATTTTTGACAAAGATCTTTTACAGTGTAATACCGGCCTTTATTTTCTTAAAGTAAATGTTAGCATATCTCTACGTTCAATAAAATGTTGTAATCAAGTTTGAAGACGAGAAGTATATATATAGGCAGATATGCATTAGGTAATACGTATTTATAATAGTATTCATTCATTTACTTTCCAAATTATTTTACCTTTTTCAATAACTAAAGTAGCAAATTAAAATAGATTTTGAAATAGAGTTCGCAGCGAAAATGAAATGTTTTAGCGGGCTTACTGCTTTCCGGGGCATCTCTAACTGTTTAATTTCTTAATTATTTATGAAGAGACTAATTATGATTTGTTTGGTTGTACTTGTAGATCATCATTTAAAAGAAAATATAATATTTAAGAATGATTTTAGAATATCTTGAGATCGGGCAAAAATAATTTTATGTATTCGAAAAACGAATTAGTGGTCCATAAACAAGACTTATAAGAACATTTAATCACAGCAATTCTAACTGAAAAACAAAACAATTTTAACAGGAATTGATAAGCAAATATGTGTCCAATTTTGGCAGCGTCAATTGTTGCTGCCCACAGCATCCATTGTTGCGCTCATTGCCGACGCTTCTGAGGTTGATGCTCTCTTCAGCTGCCTGTCCCAGTTGGGACTCTACAGCCAGGTGTTAGTGGTGTGGGATTATTCTTCTCCTAGTTTTGCCTCCACTCCCCGTACTGAGACGGGGATAGGTAAACTAGGAAAAATAACATTGGGGTTAATACATTTTATGTTGGACAGGTTATTTTATTACGCCTTTAGGAAGACGGAAATGGGGGTGGAAAAAAGGATTAAATGTTTTTATTGATTTGTACTTTCTCGCACTTACTGTCGTAAGAAGACAAGGTGTTGTAATAGTGCGCCAGAATACGGCGAATTTTCGGCAGAAAAACCGTCCCATCCTGGTAAAGAAAAAGTGAATAAATTTATTTGCTAAATTTAGGGTGACATCCTTTAACGCGTTGTGTAGCCAGAATTCATGTTTTGTGGATCGTTGTTACCGAAAAATTGAATGACGGCAAAACGTTTGTCTATCAGAGTTCCGTCTGCGATCAACGCTAGGGGTTAAATTGTTCAACCGATTTTGTCCAAAATTGATAACACCCAAACGATCTTGTTGATAACACGTTCCCATTAATTCGAAACCGATATTTTAATTTTGGAAGGTACTTTACATAAAGCCCCAGAGATATTTTCAAAATTTTCTCAAAAGCGGCGTCATCGGTTTCAATTATTTTTTTTTCCATAATCTCAAAAACGTTTAAGAGAATGGTGCAGATCTCATGTTGGCGTCTGTCTGTCCGTCTGTAGTTAACACAAGCATCTAAACGCCGCACGCTCTTTTTTAGTCAAATCGGTGATACATGACAGTTTAAAATCACCTTTGTGAGAAACAAAATTTATAAGAGTTTCTGTGGTATAGAGGCTAAGCGCACTGTTGGAGAAGCTTAGGCACGTAAGATCGAATCTCATCCACGGCGAATAATTTTTGCGGGTAGAAACAATTTTGCGGTTAATTGTCTAGTTATAATCATTCATATCCATTATAAATATCACATAAAGCATGTGTCTTGAAGCGCTACTACTTATTTTAGTGTGTTAATGTCTTTAAGAATCACGTATAAAAATGCCCCTAATGCGATTCTGGCTTCAGAACGTCTGATGTGCGGCTGTGTAGAGCTCTAGCGTTATCGCAACTTTCATCTGTGACGTAATTCAACCTTGGCCATAGTCGCCGAAAGATAAGAACGGGAACGACGTCCACAGAGTGTTCTAAAGACTACGGCTTCTGGTTGAAAATATTTCTTAGTAAAATTAGCTATGTAGTTGCGTGGGATTTATTCGGTTGCGTTTTTTTGGGGAATTTGATATCTTTGACACATGTAGAACATTTCTCTAATAGAAAATCTAAGTGCAATGAATATCACGTAACTATTCTTTTCGTAATAAGTGTGCTTGGACAGCGTGTTGAGAAATATCTGTGATAGCACAGTGCGGTCGAGCCAGACCTACGGACCACAGGGATCCGAGTTCAAATCCCAGTAACGCTGGAATATTTTTACCTCCACGTGTAAAGAGAGTTACGTAATGCTGTAGGAGGAAGTGTCGAAATTTTAACAGAAAACACGTTTTGTAAGTAGTTAGTTCGAGAAAAGTGGATTGTTTGTATTGTTATTTTATTTTCTATACACAAGGCTGTCAAAACGCTTGTTTTTTGAACCCAAAAAGTGATTTTCCAAAAAACCTCTTTGTGAATCCGTCTTCGTTTGAGTAATTCTAGAGCCTAAAGTAAACACGATTTTCACCAAAATGGATATTCCTTGAACGATCTGGCTAATATTACGAATCTTCGAATTTGAAACGAATCTTTTAATTTTGAAGGTACTTTACACCAAACCCCAACATATTTACATAATTTCCTCAAAAAGAGCTCCAATTTTTCTGTAAATCTATTCCTCGAAGCACAAGATGTTTAAAAGTGGCGTACGTTCAATTTTGGGCGAAAGATCTGAATTTTCGAAAATTGCAAACAAATACCTATTAACATTGTCGAAAACAAATATTAACGCTAGAGATTTTTGTTTCATGAAATCTCTTTTTAAAAAGAGATATTAAATTAATGTAAATTAAACACTCCACTCTTTCCTAGTAATGATCCACTCTTCACTAGTAATGATTGCTGCTGTTGGGTCTAACCGCTTCCTTATTCTTTGGAGGGCTACTGTTTTTTTAAATTTTTTTCCAACAGTATTATCTCAAAAGTACTGGATGAGAACAGTTGATATCTGGAGTTGAAGGGATGGCGTTAGCTCCTATTGTAGGCCTGGTTCCTTGTGATTCCAGTGAAAAATCAGTAACTGCACTGAAACAGCAGAAGCTTCCGCCAATTGATAATCATAAGTGAATCACCATGTACTGGGTAGGGAGGAGAACGAGGAAATCTATATGAATTGTCGCCTGCTCTTTCTTTCTCAGATAAACACTTGGATAGTTTATCAACATCAAATCGGAATTTTAGCGCCTTTGATGTAATATTAAACATAAAAAAATCCCTTCCAGTTGTCTGCGTGTTAATTTTTAGTGTATCGAAATAGCCCCGACACCCGTATTACATTAGCCTCTTAAGTTGTATCATATTAGCCCCACAAATTTGAGGCTGTATATATCTTGACACGATTAATATTATTGCATTATTTTAACGCAGAAAAGAATATTAGTTCTTTCTTAATGATAACCTATTTTCAAAAATATCGTGTCATAAAAAATAACGAAGTAACATCAAAAGATTTATATCACGGCGGTAAAGTTTTTGACTGAGAAAATTAGGCATTTTAGTTTTGATTTTTTTCCTCACAAATATTGTTACATTCTGAGTGTTTGCTATATGGTCATTATAATAGAATATATTTCCTATCATTTGTCATTTTCTCTTTAATTTTGGACATAAATAAATAACAACTCTTAAAGTGTAATACATTAACCCCAATTTTCTGCTGTATAATATTAGTCCCGACTGATCTTTATAACATTGTCGAAAAACAATATGAACGCTAGAGATTTTTGTTTAATGAAATCTCTTTTTAAAAATAGATCTTGTATTAAGATAAATTGAACACCCTGTTTTTTTAAAACTGCAAATGCTTCACTTTGTTTTCGCATCGGAAAGGAGGTAGTCTTGTCGTGTACCCGGTGGTGAGGGGGAACCGTGTCAGCTGAGTTGATTTTAAAGACCCGAGTTCGAATCGCGACGAGTAGAAAATATTTTCTGCTGCAGTAGGTCTTTTTTTATTTCTTTTTTGCAGGTTCACATAGTCCGTATTGAATATTGCATAGCAATTACGAATAATACGTGAAAATATATGCTGTTGAGGCAACACTTGTTTTAAACAAAAAAAACTTTCTAAATAGTATGTATAGTAAGATAAACTTTATTTAGGTGAGTAAACTTACACCATTCACTTTGATTCTCTAAATTAAAACTTGACGTAACTGAGAACAGTGTCGTCATAAGAGTTATTATGATACATATATCCTTTATTTTTAAAATCTTAGGCCCCGAAACGCGCCTCAAATTAACTATTAATATAATAGCAATAGCTATTTATATATAAAATAATTTCATAATTTTTTCCAAAGAACCGGAACGCCGTTCCGTCGCGTACCAACAGAAATCAAGCCTTTTATTTACAGGATATTCGGGGAAGAAATGTCGAATCTTCGAAAAATAGCTGTTAAGACAATTTTAAGCTTATTTTGTCTAATAAACTACACGGATATTCCAAATGGCTAAGCCGCAATAAACATTCAAACGTTGGTTTGGATATATGTTTTCTAGGCAACTATTTGCGTTGTAGAAGCATATAAACACTACATTAATATCTCAATTGTTTATGATTAACAAAATAAATGAATACATTTGATCAGAAAGAAAAATTAACCGAGAAATAAAAAAGCACCCAATTTTCACCGTTCGACTCCTTTTTAATTTCTCGGTTAATTTTTTCTGAACTAATATATTTATTTATATTGTTAATAATAAACATGTTACATGTTTCTGGTATTTTTACATGATTCTAGAATGCAAAGTTTTGCGTAGAAATCATATTTGCAAACCAACATTTGCGTGTTTATTGCAGCACAGCCATTCAAAATATGTATGTAGTTTATTAGACAAAGTATGATTAAAATTGTTTAAACAGCTTTTTTCAAACTTTCGACGTTTCCTTCCCCGATACTCTTTATATCCATGCTTCTTTAAAACCAAAAACAATAATTTGCGTACTGCAAAATAATTAATTAAACTCATGGCAGTAGAATTGTTAACATAAGTACTGTCACACATAAGGAGTAAAATTTAAAGAAAAATTATAGTTCACATGAATTTTGACAAATTGTGTCTTACTTTCTATGATATTCAAATGGTAACATTATATTACAATATTCAATTGGTTAACAATTTCGGCTAAAGAGTCTTGTTTGATAATTCTCCAATTTCGTATTGTAATAAGATATCTTATGATACTCATGTCGTAAATAACTATTTGACAACTATTAAGTTTAGTGTATGTGTCTAGCAGGTTTTGTTTTATCCTGAGAAACTGGATCATACGAATCACGTTTACTACGTTATTCACACAGGAGCACATGAATCTCAAAAAAGTATTTAATAATATAATCCTTGCTGATGAATCAACGTTTTATTGATGATTTTAATTTTGAAAATTTTCATTAGTTTGGATGTTTAAATATAGGTATCACATGTAATTACATGTCTGTTAAACACGATAGCATTATATGAAGCAAGAAACATTGTTTTTCGTTTGATCATTCAACTTCATCAATCACTCAAAATTACTTTAATTTTCTCTGCTTATCAGTTTTTTAATCTCAGATCTTCGATGAAGACATGAATCAAATAACATCGTAGATATTTGAGTGTTTTAAAAATAATAACGTGAATAAATGCTTATATTTATTGAATTGGTTTAATAATAACCTGTAAAAACACGAGTTTTCTGTTGGTATTGGGGATTTTGAAAACATTCAAATGGTAAAGGCAATGTTAAGCTGGTGACCTTTAACATTGTTTATTTGATATTTTTCTTAGGGATAGTTTAGAATGGTTAAACGTTTTCAAAAAGTGCACATTAGATACCTCGAATGGCCCGTTTCCGTTTAATAAACCGCTAGGTTCTCCCTGTACAGATGGTCGTGCAAAATTCAAGTTTTTGATACATTCGTAGAATGGCGGCCAACAAACCACCTTCGAACTCTGACGATACCGAAATGTAGTCTGTGTTGGGAAGGTCATATCACTTCACCACCAAGTTCGTTCTATGTATTTTCACTGGGAAATGCTAGTGCATTGATATTTACTAACCTGTAAACAAACGGTAAATCTCTTTGAATTGTTATAACTTCTGTTTTGCTTTCTTTTAGTAATCGTTTTACTCGTTTTACCAAATACGTGAGTTTGTTATATTTTTACACGCTACAATTATTTAATTTTACAAGTATTTATTTTCAAGCATTTAGGAATTCATGAAATTTCATTGAAACGTTCCCCAATCTAAAAACCTTTTAAATGTATATTAAATGTATTAATGTTGTTTAAAAATATGTATTAACAATGCGTAGATTTAGCACATAAAGCTCTGATTTGAATATTATACAATGAAATCATCAAATTAACAGTTTTAGAAAGGAATGATAAATTGAATTGAAAATATTAACTTAAAGTTTATATACGTTTATATAGAAATTTCTATACTTGTGTAAATATTGTCATGTGTGATTCTACTCATGTGATCTTTCAAAACACAAAATTGAATATTTCTGTATTTGAAAACCTTAACACTACCTTCATCCAATCCAGTGCAGTTTATAGCAAACAGCTAAGCAATATGTTTCCTTATTTTCTAATGGTAATGGTTAAACAAGAGGAACAAATAGTTTCTGACTCTCGGTGTTAACAGGGGACTTAAAAAAAATAAAAATACAGTTATTCGGTTGATCAACATCCCTTTGATAGAAAAACAGAAACAATGGTTTGGGCGTAATGCACCTTGAAAAATATTTTTTTTATAATCAATTTCTTTCCTATTTGATAAATATATCGTCTTGCAAATTGTAGAACTTAAAAGAGAATATAAAAACCCAATAAAAGTTATGCTCATACTCGCCGTAAAAAATACGAATTTAGCATAATTAAATTGGCCACAGAATTTGTTTACAAACAGGTGCATTTTATGCGTATGTGGCAGGCAAAAGCGCGGCATTGGAGAACTGTTTTTTCAGTATGCCCATCCCACGCTATTCTGCTAGCGCGAATGAATTAAGCGCAAACAAATGGGGTCTACTAAGATGTTAATTTCTTATAAACAATTACATATATCTCGAGAACGAGATATAATAGCACCGAACGGATTCCGGAATTTTGCATCACATTTAAACGCCATTCAGATTAGACAATAAAAAAATTTGCAACAATTGCAAATTTATAAACAATTTCCAAATTTTGCAAATCTAAAGTGGGGAGAGTCTCCCGATGTCCCAGAACCAAAAACAGCGAATTAACAATTTTGCAACAATTTATAATTTTATAAACAAATTCGAAATATGCGTTAGAACGGCCGGGAAGGCTCCGCAGATTGTGCCTGAAATGAATATCTCAAAATAGCAGTTTGTCAGGAGTTACAAATCGATTACTAAAAGTTAGAATAATTGTTGCTAAAATGATAAATATTTACTGGTCTATAGACAATCATTCTGGACGGAAAACCCCGCTTAGAAATATTTTTTTCGTCGTGGCGTACGCGCAGGCAAACTATCTCTTTCGGCAGGGAAATATGACGATATTTCCGTCTCGTACGTAAACGAACTAGCCCCCTCCCCCTGAGACAGCGTTCTTTCTGCCCCTTGGGATGTTGCACCAATCACAGACAACTGTGGTTCTACTTGCTAGCGATTGGTCAACGCGTCCCTCCCCCTGCCCTCCCCCAGGCCGAGGGGTGTCCAAGTTTGTCGGCACGGTGTGGAAGATAGAATTTTGAACGACATTTTTTCTGAGGGAGAGGGTACATATTGGTTAGCGGTTTTCCCAACGGTATGTCCCACCAACTGGACACCACCTCAACTGAGACCACCTCGAAGGCCCGTGGCATGTGTGATAGTGTAGTGCATGTGTGGTAGTGAAGTGTGTAAGTAAGAGGACAGAACAAGGAAGAGGAAGGAAAAATGGCATACGGTCCGTGGTCAGTTTGTTAGGGTACTGCCTAGCACTTGCCTATTGTTGAAGAAATCACGGAAAACTACCGAACAGAGCAGCCAACCTGCATAATCAAACGTTGCAAGTGATAAAAGAGTAACATTTGAGTAATGGTTTTGTAAACTCAAATTCTATTGAAATGTAATGCTTTTATTCGAAATAAAATATTTAGATCATACTTAACTTCTTTTGCGCTGAAACATATGGCTTACTTGTTATAGAATCTTTCTTCCCAAAAATTGATAAATATCAATCGCGTGACGAAGACCCGCAATTTATGAATACGTTAGTACTTCTAAATTCGTGGATTATACAATATTGGTCTCCCCACACAAAGCAGCAGCTGTAATAATGATTTTCAAATTTTAAATCAGTCGTTATTGTAGTGGTTTGGAGCGCCTGTGCTCGTGATAAGATTTTCAAAGAAAACATTATTTGAATGTAGTCGGAGGACTAACGAAACAAAAGTATTCATTTTCCATGAATTACCCGATTATAAATTCATGAACACGTAAAGTTGGTTACTATTTGACAAGCAGAAAGTAATTTTTGGGCAAATAGCATCTAATTAGTGTGTACAACGAGTTACGGATAAACATTGGATTAAAACGTGGTCATTCAATGTACAGCAATGGAATGAAGTACAATTAAGAGCTATTCAACCAAATTACAGGATCTAACCAACGCAGGAAATGTCATTTTCCGTGAATGATTTTTGCATATATTTTATTTTATTTTATCATTTACCATAAAATGACATTATTTTAGGAGAAATTTCACATTATCATAATATAAATATTTCGTATTTATATTTAAAAATACTTTTAATTCAAAAATTTAAACTTTAAGATAATAATTAACACAATACGATTTTTTCTAAAACATACTAATACTTTTTTTCCAGAAAGTATTAGCTATTTTCCTTCCAGTAATGCTTGAAATTATCTGTCGGATATTAAACGAATTTCAAAATTTATCTAAACAATAACATTGAATGTTATAAATATCGTCTGACGTCAAAAAGAATGTCAATTGAATTTTATTTAACACATACCATGAGAAGATATTCTGTTATACATAATTGCCTTAATTGAAATATTGACGGTTTCGTACGATATTTGAGACGCCATCCTCACTAAATTCAGTAATTGTAATGTTCCTGAACAGGTAGTAGCCCCCTCCAAAGATTCATGAAATAGATACGACGAAAAAGTCAGAATTTTGTAGATGATGCTACGAAGAAATCAGCAGACAAACAAGCAAACACGTTGACGCAACCCGCAACACGTGAAGCGGCGTTTACAAATGATACCGCCTATCCTATTAAAAAAAAGAGTTTTAACTTCCTAGCAGTATTACAGTTTTGTTACTTTCGGTGTAATGTATAAACTATTGTTTTAGAACTTTCTTTTATGTTTTTTGAGGTTTAGACTTACGATAACACTCTTCACAGCACATGTTTTCAGAAAACAACAGATTCTCAAAATCTATGTAATATAAAATTTGCTATTTGATATTCTGTGCAACTTAATTACACATGATAAAGACTTTCTGTTCTAGTAGTCGGTTAGATATTATTATTATTATTATTATTATTATTATTATTATTATTATTATTATTATTATTATTATATTAAATATTGAGGCACCCATCAAACAGGTTCTCTACGATGTTTTGGAGAGTTCAGATTCCGGCCATTTCAAAATGTATTCTAGTATCTACCAATATATTTAAAACATATATTTTCAAGAGCCAGCTATTTTTAAAAAGAAATTACGTAAATCACTACCCATACACCCGGAGAGTTTCTTAAATAAAACAAGGGTTCTCCTGTCTATTGTCTTCATTGCATGTATTGCATAAATATCTCTTTGACTCTCCATGATTCCGACGATGCCTTGAATTGGAAGCTGACCATGGCGCGTGCGTCCGCGTGTTGCAGCCGCGCCATCCTGAGCAACCAGGACGTGCTGCCGTCGACGCCGCTGTGGCGGCTGCTCACGGATGACTTCTGGGGCACGCCGCTGGCGCACAGCGGCAGCCACGGCTCGTACCGGCCGCTGTGCGTGCTGTCCTTCCGCCTCAACTACCTGGCGGGCGGGTTCCGCGCGGCGGGCTACCACGCCGTCAACGTGCTGCTGCACTGCCTGGCCACGGGGCTGGTGGTGCGCGTGGCGCGCGTGCTGTTCCCGGCCGGCGCGTCGCTGCCCGCCGCCGTCACGGGCCTGCTCTTCGCCGCGCACCCCATCCACACGGAGGCCGTGGCCGGGCTGGTGGGGCGCGCCGAGCTGGCCGCGTGCGTCTTCTACCTGCTGGCGTTCCTGTGCTACGCGTCGCACGTGCGCCACCGCGACGCCGCGCTCGCCGCCGCGGCGCGCCGCCTGCGCTCGCCGCCACCCGATGCCGCCGCCGCCGCCGCCTCCGCCTGCGTGCACACGTGCCACCGCTGCACCGACCGCTGGTTCGAGCGGCGCAGGGCCGGTGCGTGGCTGGAGGAGCGGCCCGCGCCGCCACCCAAGGGCCGCCCGCCCAAGGGCAAGGCGTCCGCGGCCCAGGCGTGCCCCAAGGCCCCCAAGGCGGACGCGCCCCCCGCGGTGGCGCGCTGCGAGTGCCGGCCCGCGCCCGCCCACAGCCCGCGCCTGCGCCAGTGGTTGTGGTTCGCCGGCTGCATCGTGTGCGCCGCCTGCGCCATCCTCAGCAAGGAGACCGGGGCCACCGTGCTGGCCCTGTGCGCCGTCTACGACGCGCTCGTGCATCTCGGCCGCTGGAGACGCTTGTCGCTGCACGAGATTTACAACAAGGTGAGTCCCAAAGCCCTCATCACGAACCAACAGCGCCCGAAATTTCGTGATTAGATCGGAAGTGGGTGCAATGTCTTAACCGAAAATCAAATTGCAGAATTTCCAGCTTCTAATATAATAAAATCGTATGAAATTAACGAGATATTTAACACGAAGCTACAAATACATTCACATACACGCACGGTATTCTTGTTTTTCAGTCATCACCTTGTTTAACATGCATACCGAACAGTTCAAGTGTAATTTTCATTGTGCTGTCAGATTTAATAGGATGTGACGCACGTGTCATAGTATTATTTTCAGCGTAATTCATTTGAATACTTCAGGCTGTCAACAATTTAATATGAGATCCACTTACTCTAGCATTTGATATTACTCTAGCTATAATTAAATTTTCTTAAAATGCAATACATCGTACCCAATTGTTTTGAAATTTATGAACTAATACTTTATTAAATGGAACGTCGATATGAGGCTTCAACATAAATTGAAATAAACGAAAATGATTTTTAGCACCAAGTAATTACGACGTTGAAATCTATTTTGATTCCATGTGAATTTTTACATCATTTCAGAAAAAAGTAATCTTTGGTGTAATGACATATCACTGAATAGAATATAACATTTCTTTCATTTTACTTATGTCTATGGCAAATCTCAGTGAACAATCTATAGCAAATATTCTTCATGAAATTGAATTAAAATGCTTTTGATTACTTAACCTATAGGCATTTGTCGTCTTAAATAATGTAATATAATTTTTCATTTTTTCAGTTTTTAATCTTTCTCTCTGGTAAGTTATTTTTTCCGTCAGTAATTTGTCCGTCTTTTATCGCTACGAATTGTGTACTTAACTAACTTAACTGGTTTATACTTTAACCTTATGGCGTTTTTAGCTTAAATCGAGTGCTACACTTTCTAAGAATACTTTCCATTCTTCCTCTCATTGTATAAAGCAGTATTTTTTCAACAGAATAACATGTAAAGGCTACGACACTCGTGCTCCATGCACGTTCTCCGAGGCTTAACCTACGGAGAAGACTGAATCACCTATCGTTGCAGAAATGAGATCGTGAATATACAGATTTCTCAGAATAAAAGTTACAATTTTTAAGGCATTTAGAGGGGGTATCTAGGAATTATGTAGATGGAGTTATAAGCATTTATATATCTGACATTTGTCCTTGATTGGTAGGCAGATTGTGTTTAGCATAATGTTCGATAGGTCCTACTTGAAATCTTGAAGTCTTGAAATCTTAAGTCAGCATTTGATCTGCAAAGCATCATTTATAAAAAGTTGCCTAAAATTTAGGGGGAAATGACACTTGACTTCATTGTATGAAATTTTCCACTTCATGCCGTTTGGCAACATATATAAAATTATGTAATATTCATTCTCAGTTTCGTTCGTGTATTTTCACGTACATTAGTCTTTACGTCGTACGCATACTCGTCTGTGCACCACGCGCAAACTGATAGTACTGCGGTACTGGCTTTCACTGCTACCAAGTTGTTGCGTTACACTGCACTCGTATGTCAGAGGAAAAGATGACATCATTTTTCATCTCACTGAAAAACAATCTTCTACACAACTGACGCAACTATGCATGTAGGATCCTCGACTGCGGAATGAGCCGAATAAATATACAATCTTTTACCAATTTCACTTTATTTATTAATCTTTACTTTTATTTTTCATCCTGTGCTTCACCTTCATTTTTTGGTAATTATTACTTTCTGTTTTTTTTGTCGGCTGTCAATTTGTGCGTGCACTCACGCCCATTAATTCTCGCTCCTGCCTTCCAATTCGTTTGAACGTTTTCTGCTCTTGGCCGACCCTCCCGCGCGCTCCACGTGTCATCTGCCGTCGCCGGCGTGTTTGCCCGCGCCTGCGGATTCCGCTGGGCACACAGCTGCGTGCGCGAGGGGCAGGCGCTGGGCGGGCGCCTATGCATAATTCCTTGTGCTGCTCCTCAGGACGTCACGGTGCGCGATTGAATGTTTAATGGCGCCGCCGGTTGTGCGAAAGAGGCGCTGCCCGCTGCAAACGGCTTATGGACGCTGGCCTCGGCGCTCTTGCACGCGCTCGTTCTAGCGGCGTGGCCCGGGCGCCGTGGACCGGCTCTCGCCGCGTTAGTGGCAGTGGGAGTGGTCACGTAGTACCGCGATTGGGAGGCGGAAAAGTAAGTGGGAACGTTCCTTTAGATGTTTTCGGTATTTGTTTTGACGACTTGACTCGTGTGCCAAGTGTCCAATGCTAGCAAAGGATTGGTTTATACCCAGGTCAATCTCACCTGCTTATAAGCAATTGAATCAAACGATTCAAACATTGTAATTCAGACTATGTGCACGTGGTTTTCTTTCATTATTCAAATACATTTACTTTGTAAATTTGTGTAAAGATTTTTTTCTGCGAAAACAACCAAACATTTTCGTACTTTTCGTACTTATGTACGAAAAAATCATTGAAATTTTTTTGAGTCAACAAGTGCTGAAACATATGAGAAAAAAGCAATTATACGCCCGAGAATAGTGAAACATCTGGGAAAGCATCTTAAAACAAAGCTAGACTGTCTGCTCTAATTGTAGTTATGAAATTGTATCACAAAACTCAAATGAAGAAATGTTAAACATTTTAATGACTGAACCTCGGAACTGTTGTTTTTATGGTTCTTGTGATGTTAGACGTTATTTTTATATCAGTTCCTTTTTGCTCTAATTTTAGGATATGAGACAAATATTCTAAATTCATTTTCTTCGCAAAAGCTCCATGTTACACATGAAATCACACCAAGTGATAGTTAAGTTCAGACAATTCATTATATAAAAATTTAATATATAATTGTCACCTTGCCCGTCACCTTGTTAGAGCAGCTGGGCGTAAACCAGAAGGCCCGGGTTCGTATCCCGGTCGGGGCAACCAATTCTTTGAACTAATTTAATTATTAAAATACATTTGTTACTCAGTAACATGGTCACAATTTGGATAGCTGTACGTCTGCGGAACATATTCTCCGAGCGTAAGTGCGTCCAACAAGGTGACGGGCAAGGTGACAATTATATATACATACAAGGAGCGATAATCGCGCTCGTGAAAACTGTTCAAAGGGTTGGTCGTCTCGGTAGCTTAGGGGTTAGAGCAGCTGGGCGTAAACCAGAAGGCCCGGGCTCGTATCCCGGTCGGGGCGACCAATTCTTTGAACTAATTTAATTATAAAAATTTAATATTTATTTTTCGTCGTATTGGTTTATTTAATAGTTTTATTTGAGTTTACTAACGTATTTATTCGTAAAATAGACAACTTAAGTATCACACAAGCATAGGAATTTCTTGACACATTCACTCGTGACTTTGCAAGTTGTGGATATATCAAAATTAATTAGATATTATGATAAAATATTTGAATGAATTTATTGGGTATTGGTGATGAATATGAAGCTACGTCAGTTTTGCCTGACGTCGTGTTGATTGCAATGAGATTTGTCATAGGGTAACGCTGTTGGGAGGCAAAGAAAAAATTGGGAATACTTTTCGATCTTTCGGTATTCATTTCGATAAATTATTTTATTAGTTGGGTGTGATTATTATCTTGAGCGACCTCAGTTACGCAGATGAGTTGCGATAACATCAAAATGTTGCTTCACAAATGTTGCTTCCATTATATTTGTTACAAGGGTTGCTGCTTCACAAATGTTGCTTCATTTGACACAGTTACGACGGTGAAAAGTTCTATTGAAGAAATGAAAAGTTCTATTGTAGAAGTCAATTAGGTTGTTATTTGCGTGTATCATTTCTGCTTTTCACATTTATCTGATTTCTTTGACAGTAAGATAATTAATAATAGAATATAAGTCACTGAAAGTAAAAAATGTTTTCAAAAGAAGCAGAAATGACAATTATTCTAAGTTTTTTTCCTATCTTTCCTTAACTTTCATACATCAACTGTTTCCACGTTTTCTGTATTTCCATTTGCTCACTTATGTTATTTAAATAAACAAATTTGTGACGTTGACACAGAATGATTAATGAAATTGATCAACAATGGTGTGCTGTTATCATTTCTCGTAGTTGTGTAGTTCATGTTCCCAAAAGCATGAAATTTCCGAAAAATAATTAATTTTATTTTTTTCGCAGATAATTTCAATTTCAAAACTTTGAACTTTAATGCACATTTATCTCACATATTTTACATTTGTAGATAATAAGAGGAGCGTTGGTATTTTTTTCATTCGTGAAAAAAGAATGTATTTGAATAAGTTTTGAGACGATTGAACACTCATTTTGTATCCTATTTATTCACTCGCGTTAAATTTACGTCATCAGTCAAATGAATATTTTAAATAAACCTTATGTTGGTATTCGATAACGTAATAATGGGGCAAAATTCAATTGGGCAAGAAGTATCTTTGAGAAGAAAACAGAACATTAAAACAAAACATGGTTTAGCATGCCACCCCACCAGGGTAAGCTCTAAAAAAGGTGACGAAATTCTGGCCCCCGGCTGCCTCCCGCTGCCCGTCCCGTTCGCCAGCGCTCCGCCGCCTGTGCCCTCGTCCTGGCCCCACCCCGCCCAGGCAGCACGCCCCACCTGCCGTTTTAATCGCTCCCGGCGGGCGAATTTCCACCGCAGGTCGCGGGTGCCCGTAATGCATGTAAATTACATTCGCAACGTGCTCCCCAATTTTCAAATTTTCGTGTAGCATGCTGCCAGCGCGGCGATATTATTTCCTTTTTCCTCTTTTTCTCTTTTGTCGTCTTACGCAGCGCCCGCGTGGCACGGCCCCCTGCAGCCGCTTCGGCTTCTCGCGTGCGGCGCATTTATTTTTGTCTCCGCAGCCCTAAATAAGGAATGGAAATGCATGGTGGATGCCTGACCTGAACATCAAACTGTGTTTTCTGGAAAACGTGCGGAATGCGATTATCCCGCGCGTCGCCGCCATCGTGGGAAAACGCACGCGCCAAGCGCTCGCATTAGTGTGACTCGGGGGGGGGGAGGTCGTGCCGTTGTGGAATGATTAAGATAACACGCACAAGCACACACACACACACGTGTACGCAATGTATGCGTAGACACGTTCGCGGAAATGACTTTTCGCGAAATGTAAATAATGTTTTGCATGTTTTACGGAACACACATACAATATCCATCAACAATTATGCCTTGTTTCTCTGAGCGTATGTGTTAGTCACAGAGTAGCAACGATGTGGTGGTTCCTATATGACACAGTAATTAAGGAATTTGATAGATTAGAAACTTATAAGTTGTTATAATATTTAAAATATTATCTACAAGTTCATGATTATGGTGTAAATAGTAAGTTAAAGTTAAAAAATAATAAAAATATATAGGATTAATTTCACGTGACAAATATTTCGTCGTAGAAAATTCATAGCTATTTTCAACTCATGAGAGTTTAGTTGCTGATGAAATATGTATTAAAGCACAGACAACGAAAACTCTCGTATTATCACTTGTTAAAATATGTAAACGCGAATCATTTCCGCGCGGTACAACGCGTTAATCATAGCTGAGAACGAGGCCCCGCCATAAATTACGCTTCCGTGACTCCACGTTGACTCTTACTTATATGCAAGCCCCCGCTCTGACGTAAGGCACTCCGATATTGACGAGATAGCGATTCTGGCGCGGGCGGTGAACATTTCATCGCTTTAATGTCCGCCCTCCCAAGGTAGCCCCGGCTTATCAACGTGTACGCGCCTGCCGCGTTCGCGTATAAAGTGTCTCCCCATAAAGCCCCCACGCCGCGTAATATCCCATAAAAGAGAGTGACTGCTTGATTTTATTACCCTGGGCCTGCGAGATAGAGATAAGCGAGAGAGGAGGGCACACAGCAAGAATGGTATTGAATTTCGGACATGCTATTCCGCCGATAAACTATTTTCTCCGCGTTTGATGGGGCGAAAACGAAGCGTGCATGGAACGCGAGATGAAAATGCACTATTTTTCTTTTTGAAGTTCTGTTATCTCTCAGTTTGGAGGGTTCGGTGTTGGGGTGTTTTGTATTCATGAAAGTGGTATTTGTCTGCCGGAGAGAACAAGCGCTTGACTTTCACTAACTGTGTTTATTGGATAAGGCGTTACGTGTACATGACTGCAATACTCCACCGTTCAAATGCTTCTGAGAAATTTCATTCTTTCCTAGTACCACAGTCATTCTCCACAGGAATGGACAACGTGTAGAGTGGCAACACGTTGGTTAATTTTAGAATTTTTGTAATTTTCTTTCATTTTTGGGCTTCTTATAGTCACTTATACACGTGACTGAGTTAATACTGTCTAAGTAATACTATAAATCGCATCGAATACAGAAAATTGTGGCCACGTAATTACATTATGTTTATAATGATGATTTAATTCACGCTGAAGTGTAATGATTTACGTTGTCTTTTTTCTCTTATACCAAACAACCCATCACTTCACTTATAATATTATCTTTATTCCAGTAATAATTGAAGTTTATATTAATTTATTAGGAAAATACGAATTGGGATGTGCCTCGTACATCAATCATACTGAAGTTTTACTTCCTTTGTGCTTATAGTAGTTCATAAGTACTAGTGTCAATTTGGCATAATTGTGATACCTTCATTACAGGATTGAGCCATCTCAGCAGAAGAGTACATGTAAAATGTAGCTCAATACCCAATACCAATGCAGAGATGACTTCATCCGCTCTCTGTGGGGCTGCCGCGCACGCGCCCAAGTGCAGTAAACGGCGCTCTCTCCGCCGGAGCCTTTCGCTCTCAGACAGTAAAACTTTCATCCCGTCCGCGAGTCTTCCGCGGGACCGAATTTCGTATTAACTCCCTGGAAACGGTGCTTACAGTTCACGCCGCCGCCGCCGCGCCGCGCGCTACCACGTCGTAATGAATTTGACAGAAGGAGGCAGCCCTCTCGCGCCGAAACTTGAACAAGACTTGGATTCTAATTTCCCACCAGTACATTCTATCATTTGAAATATACGCGGGGAAGGCTCCAGCCACGAATAATGTAACAGTGTTGCACGCTCTCTACTTTGCGCAGATTAAGTTTGAATAATTGAACGGTGACTCCCAGCAACAAGGCATAAGTCGTCTCGCTTTGGGCCAAGTGTACTGGAGTCAGTGTCGAGAAAGGCAGGAACTCTCGAAAAGTGGGTCAGGAGAGAAATGGTAATGCTGGCTGAGTTCTAATACTTAATTTAAGCGTCTCGTAGACACCTAGACTTGCATCATCATAAATTATACAACGAGAAGGCGTGATGTCTGCGTAACGGTGAATCGATTGAATCCCATTTGCCCGTTAAGCAAATAAATAATCAGTTGAGAGAATTTAATGGCTTGATCTCCATCACAAGAGCTCTAGCGCAAGATGCTGACTTCGAAATGGTCGAGATGTATGAATATTTAACAGATCTCGAATTTAAAGTAGAAAATCAGGATAACACGCGATAATTGTTGGTTCACAGCAATGTAAAGAATGGTATCAGCGCTGTGAAATTATTTGTGAATAATGTTAAAGAACGTGATTTATTTCACATACTTATATTCAATTCTTTCTTTTATACACTCTTTTAATTTTATTATTCAATTTTTAAATGTATTTTTCATTTGCAGATTTGAACATCTTTTTGCTTGTCAATTTTTTTCTTCTATTTACAAATTAATCTTTCTACCAAATTGTCCATTCTACCAAATTGTTTTAGTTACTGTGTACAGCACACAGGTCATTTAAAAAAAGTTATTTATTCTGTATAGATGTTCGGTGATACATATAATACAAACAACAGATTTTAATTCATAATACTAATTAAATGCACAAATGATTTAATATTTATAGTTTGACTTGGCAGAATACAAATATAATGGACTAATTAGATTTATATTAACATGATACAGACTAAAATATGTTGAACCAGCAAAACTAAACTAGAATTTTTTTTGGAAATAATTCCAAAATCCAGTTTTTCGCTAGAATCTTCCCAGCTTTCTATGACTTCACAATTCTTCATGGCTTTTCTTTTGCCTCTGCATACTGACAATACTCTTCCAGTAGTTAGAGATAACCGGAAATTATAATTTGTGAGCGGGGGAATCGTACTCTCGCCTTCCCTAAGGATGGAAGCAGGGACATGATTGATTCCGGGCGTTCGGTGGCACAGTTTCCTAAGTACTAAATTCGTCTGGAAATAATTGAAGGAAATCATAGAAAAGACCGATCAAAGCAACCGACCTCTAAAACACTCACAGACACTCACTCGATTCAGCTACTTACACTGGTGAAATTTTTTTTCGATCACATTTTGGCGCGAATTACAAATTTTTAAACTGATAAAATTGGTTTTATATTTTTTCACTATTGTCTACATTGTTTAAAAATCTGAAAAAATATATGTTTCAAAATGTTACGAGACACATTCTAAGGGGGAAACTGAGACCGTGCTCTAACGTTTTCACATCGAAAATCTATTTCACAAATTTATTTATTTTTTCTATTTGAAATTGGCGTCGCGGTGAATTGGTTGACAGAAATACCATCAAATTCAACTATCTTTTTACGTATCTGCAACTTTTTCAGCCTGCTACTTGGAATAAAAGCTGAGAAAAACAAAACATGAGAAACACGTTTTTCATATCTCTGCAACAGCTTTCCAGCATGCTGATTTTTTCGAAATACATGACTTTTTTATTCTTTTTCATATGAGTATCGCAATTATAGATTTAATTCGGGGGAACTCGTATATTCGGTTATATCCTTTTGAGTAAGGTTGAATTTGTTGGTCATACTATATTGTACACATTTCAACAGACGTCACTGGGGCATGTGTTTGGACTTGGGGCATGTGTTTGGACTTCGTGGGCGTTGCAGATATGCGAGCAGAGGTAGCTACACTCTCTATCAGGCCTTTTAAAATATTTAGTCTTTGCTACAGTTAGACGATCCAAGACAGTAAGATCAATGGTTTCTAGTGGTTTCTGGCAAATGAGACCATTATCATCGAGGGAAAGTTTGAGAACCGCTATATACGCTGGTATTTGCGAAAAATTGCAACACCCAAAATGAATGGTCGGAATCACTTAAAAATCGGTGGATGTGTAGAACAGAGTACCTATAAGAAGTGATTAAATTTGCATAGAGATGGCGTGCACTTTAGCCTCGCAGCGCCTTCCTTTGTATGACAGATCAGGTCAGTGTTACGCCACACTAAGTCGGTGGAGAACCGTCAAACGACGTGGAAACGTGCTAACACGTGCCAGTATGCCACGTCGACGCCAAAGCGAGCAATATCAGAATCTGAATGAGTTTGATCGGAGCAGAATAATCGGTCTCCGGGAAGCGGGTTTCTCGTACCGTGACATCGCGGCTCTAACGCGGCGCGCTGCAACGACAGTGATGCGTGTTTGGAACCAAAAGGGTTCAACATAGCAACGAGCGGGTACTGGACCACACGATGTGACCACTGCGCGAGATAATCGCCATCTTGTCCGCATGGCCGTAATCAACCGAACGGCGTCGTCCACAGTATTGGTTCGACTTTGGAGCACAGCAACGGGTTTGGTCATGTCTGCATCGCCGGCTCCACGCCGCCTGAAGAGGGCTGGGCTGGTGGCACGGATACCACTGCCTCGGATTGCGTTCACCAGAAACCACCAACACCTCAGACAGCAATAGGATGTGTTCATTGGCGTGCTGAGTGGCAACATTTAGTGTTTTCAGACGAGTCTGTGCTACAGAGATGGCCGCGTACGTATTCGACGCTACCGTGGTGATCGCAATCAGCCACCCTGCATTATTCCTCGCCATAGCGGGCAAACGCCAAGTGCGATGGTTTGGGGTGCAATTGGCTACAATGAGAGATCTCGCCTCGTACGTAGTGAGGGCAATCCTAACAGCAACCACTCCATCAGGGAGATTTTAGAGTTCGAGGTGCTGCGCCTCCTGCAAGCAGGACAATGCCCGACCGCATGTGGCGAAGAACGTGCAAGCTTTCTGCGAAGAACGACGGAGACCGCTGCTTCCCTAGCCTGCACGTTCGCCTGACATGTGGCCCATCGAACATGTATGGGATGTGATCGGTCGGCAACTTATTCGTTTTGGTCCTCCTGCAGCCACTGACGATGCTTTGTGATCAGGCATAGAAAACCGCGTGGAAGTGTGTTCCCCAGTAGCACATCCACGCTCTCTTTTATTCTATGCCACAACGTCTAGATGCTCTCACGCCAGCGCGTAGCGGCTTCACACTGTACTAAATGCTCAAGATCAAAATGCAGGTAAAATTCTTTAATTCTAATCATTTGTATATTGTGATATTCCTAATCTGTGAAATAAATTTCATTATAGTAGTATGCCTCCTTCTTGGTGTTGCAATTCCCCCAAACACCAGTGTAATAGAGTTGTGTTCTCAACGCCTGATCTTGGGCAGCTATTACAACTACTTAATATTCTGTCTCCTTTCTTCCCTTTTTAAGCCATATAAATAATTGATCTTTCTTGATCTTCACTTTGTCCATTATTCTTCGTTTATGTCCATGGAGTGATGTGTGTCTCCACGATTTCTTTAACAATTTTGTCTCAAATTTCAAGTTAAGAAGCATCAAACTTTCAGAGTGTGTGTGTGTGTGTGTGTGTGTGTGTTGTTCTGCGTGTCTTCCACACTTCTTCGCAATGCTCCTTGTAATGCTTCACTTACAATGTCTCTTGTTAATGCTTAGAAGTAGTCTTAAAAATAATAATTTTATGGGGGAGCAAGTCAGCGGAAAACTCGGATTTTTTCCTCTCATTACGAACAGCACTCATCTCCTGAAAATAGAACAATTAGGCTATCAGCACATTACAGGCTTTAGAATCGGTTTGCCAACTCTTAATATTTGAAGAACGATATTGGGTTTCACCTGTCCTGGTTTATTTCCACATTTCTTTAACAAACATCCACGTGGCTTACGTCGGATGGGATCAATGCTATGTGTATCGGGTCGATCAAGGAGTAAATTCACGTCGCAGCCAAAGACTTTTAATAATGTACTGAGACTCAAATAAATAATCGACGGCTTCGGACTATGTGAAAATGGTGTGTAATTTTATACATTGCACATGTGTTTTTGTAACATAATGCTTACATTAAAATAGTAGTTCGCAACGTTGCTAACGTGGTGTAGCACTGTCCACGCAAATGAATGCTCTAAAAGATTCTCAGAAAATGTAAATGCAAAAGAAGACGCGTTCGCTTGCATTGTTGAATCGCGAGAAGAATTTCACTGATTGCCGATCACTTCGCATGCAGTTCCGAAACTATTGGCAATGGTGTTCGCGGATATTTGGAACGAAGAAGTCTCTTAAACGAGTGTTTGAAATGATCAATCTTAGCCCGAATTTGTGCGAAGGAGAGCATATAATTGTTTATTTGGGGTTAGGCGCCCAATATAAATAAAATGCTGCTCAATGGGTTAACGCCTCTGTTTCCTATTCTTTGGACAGATTTAATGACTAGCCTCATTGGTGTGTAATCTTGGCGACTTATTATTTTCAGCTTATATTTTTAACCGCAAGATAATTCATTAAAATTCCCCCCAAAAACGGATGTGTCTAGTGATGAGAATCAAACATTCTTAAAGAGCGCGCAGAGAAGCAGCGGGTTTCTAAATGGCGCCGGGGCAACTGAACAAGCAGAAAAATCCCCATCCGGCCGCCTGCGCGTCCGAGCGAAGTTGGGAGGGCGCGGCCTCGCGCAGTTGGGAGCACGTCTCCGCGTCGCCCTCGCCGCCGCCAGGGGCGCTACGTGCCGGAGACCGGCGCTGGCGCAGCAGGCGCGCGTGCCCGCCCGGAAATTAGCGGACCGGAAGTTGCGACAGGGCAGGTCGAAGGGCGGAGGGCCGGCCGTGATCCCAGGGCCGCGCCGCGCCGCACCGCCCGCGCCGGCCTCAGTCGCTCCCGCCCCTACGCCTTCGCCCTTTCCGCCTCCCCCGCCCTCACGAGGACACGTCCTCCGCTGAGGACAAGTTGCTCCGCCGTGTTGGGGACGCTCCTGCCCCGCCCCCGCCAACATCCGTCACCTCCACCGCTTCTATTTAGTTCGGATCCCTTGCACTACTCTTGCTTGTACCTCTTGGCGTCTTCCATCCGCCTCCCTTCTTGGATGGAACTATTTCACGATCTAAGAACTCGTTCCTTTCATCCCTGTGAACAATCGACCATTTCCTTCCTTTCCAGCAGACGTTGCCACCACAGCATATGTTCTTACTATCTGTACGTTTTGTCATCCCTATTACAACGCAGTAGCCGCTGCATCGCAAATGGCCCATCTCCATCTCTCTTCAAGTGACCTAGTTTCACTCGGCGTAATCTCCCTGTTTTCATGGCAGCGGCTGAGAAGTTTGTCGTGCCATCACTGCTACATAATCACATGTCGTTTCAAATTTATGGTTTTTTTTTGTCTTTGTTCTCAAAGTGTCTATTTCTTATTCTTCTTTGGTGTTTAAATAAACCAATCGTTTTCTGTCGACATGCAGGACCACCATTTTCTCCACGTCAATTACCACACCGCCGATCCTCCCATCAATCATTGTCTTCCACCCACCATCTGTGGCCGACGTCGTCAGCATTAGCTCTGGGGCGTTCATCACCATTAGCACTTCTATTATCTCTCCGTTATCAGGGAAAATCTCTTCGACTTGAAGCCCTCGACTCCTTCCCACCCCAAAACTTGCATCCGTAAGCATTGTCATCTCCGCCACGGCATCACTCTCCTCCTCACGTTTGTGATTCCTCTTCCACCACTTGCATCCGCGCCCCTTCCCCCCGCCGCATCCGCATCCGCCTGCGCCTGCGGCGTCGCCGCGTTGGGCGCCACTTCTTCTTGCGGATGGCGCCTTCGGAAGAGGCGACGGCTGCGGAGACGGCGGCGGCGGCGGCGGCGGGCCCGGCGCCATGTGGCAACAATGGCCAACTTGTGAGAGACTTTCAATCTCGCTGCCGGCTCCGCTTGATTAAACTGTTCCCCTGCCGCTCCCCGCCTCCGCCCCGACGCCCGCGGCGCCCCACTTTGGCCTGCGCGCCGCCCCCCTCCGCGTCCCTCGGCGCCGCCGCCACCGCCGCCGACGGCGCTGTCGCCGCCCGCGTCGCCCCGCCCCCGAGCCCCCGCACCCCTTGCCCCGCCCCGCCCCGCCGCCCCGGCGAGGCTGCCACTTTCAAACGCCGCAACCACAATAATTACGCACACATTTATCACCATGCGGCCGGGCAGGGGTCTTGCGGGGGACATGATATTTGACGTAATGCTTGCCTCATGACGGCTTTGCATTTAACATTGCGGCGACGCTGGGATAACTAAATGCGTAACTGCTTACCAGTTGTGGTGGACGTAAATGCTTGTTGGCTATGTGGTGTATTGGTTTAACATTACGGTTTCTCATATCATGTCATTATAATACGATCTGAGTTTGGACATCAAACTCTTCAGATCACGTTCTTTAGATTCTAAAACAAGATTATATATATAATCACATTTCTACATACATTATTATTATTATTATTATTATTATTATTATTATTATTATTATTATTATTATTATTATTATTATTATTATTATTATTATTATTTCTACACACATGTAACGTATGTATAACAGTATATATAAAAGTGATGAAATATATTGTGCTTTTAAGAAAGACATAAAGTAGAAAGAATACTTAACGGATTCTTAAAAAATGATTTAGTGTATTTACTCGAACAATATTTGTTGTAAAATTCGATCTCATCTACATTTTATTGAATCTGCATATCTATTGCAGTGATCAATCTTGAATTCCCATTTGCATGAAAATTGTTTAAGTCTAATCAGTAAAGTTCAAATCCATTATACTACCTCAACCCACTTATCCCCAAATTAAAGCAGCACAACTGGAACAGGTAGTCTTGCGCTTTGCTTACTATGAATTCGCAGACTTTTGAATTCCGAATGGATAGTAATGACGGTAGTAATATTAGATATTCATTAAGTTTTTAAAGTTTGTAGAAGTTTAAAAATATTTTAACCGTTAAATATAAATAAGAATATATACGATTTACTTATTACAGTACAAACCTATGATTATCGGTTTCATTCAATCTATTTATTTACTAAATGCTTTTTAAATAAAATATAATTTATTTTATTAAATATAGAACATATATATCGCAACTACATTGCATATTGTGTTTCTTTTAAATCTAAAATTATAAAAGTATTCTTGAAAAGAAGCTTGGAAAGCAAAAGCTGATCATATACTCGTATTTGCATGTTTAAAGTTCTTTCTGTGAAGTATAAGTTCTTTATATATGCAACATACAATATACAAAAAATACCACTGATTATTTTCAAGCTAGATGTTAGTGAAGCTTCAGAGATGTCCTAATACTACCTTATTTCCAATTACCTTAATATAATTTCAGTAAAGTGCATTTATTTTTGATGAAAAAATAAATGTTTCTAAATTTGATTCGTTCACAGCAATGATCGATGATTCCGCACATATTGTTATTTTATTCAATCGATTTAACCGAAGTTGTTTTGCATGATTATCGTTAAATTCTAAAATCTCCCTATTTTACCGATTTACTTCCCTGAATTGCTTGTACAACACGCATATTTAACGTGAAAGAGATTATACATAAAATTGAATAAGTGCGGACTAAATTTGAAAATATTTTACCAAAGAAATCTTGAAGCGGGAAAGTTTTAGCAAAAACACGGACTTTTCTTCTCGCTCCTAATATAATAACGATTTTCCCAAAACGATTCAGCAAAAATACATTGTGTAATTGATCAGTCAGAAATTTTCAATCCAAACTTTGCATTAAAATTTTGTTCCTACAAAAATATTTATTCTATTATCTTACAAATGACGTACCCATAAACAAATTCACATTTGAAAGCTCTTATTCTCACTTTCAGAATTTTATCCTGGATTCATGCTACAAATTATTTTACATTTTTTATTCAAATTCCTTGGTTTCCGGAGACATTTTCATTCTATACTTTGAATCGTGGTTTAAATGAAGACAAACGTCCGTCATACGCCCACATCCGATTGGGACGCGCCAACAGCACAAATATCCGCATGTGTTGCGGCGCGCGGACGGGGCGGTGTGGCGTCGCGCTTTCGTGTGACGGCGCCGCAACCTGTCGCCCTCGGGGCTCGGTCGACCCCACCCTTCCCCCCTCCCCCCTCCCCCAGGGCGGCGATTTTTTGCCGCGGACGCGAGATTGCCGTAAAAGGCAAAATAGTCGCGCGATGGCCCGCGGTAAACATAAAACAGCCGTGAGCGACGGGCGCGACCGCTGCGATCAATTCCTGTCGAACACCTCCTCCCGTGCGCCCCGCCCCACCCCACCCCCGCTCACGCCCGCTGGACGTCTTTACGAGCGCCGGCCTTAAGCACAAGCCGCGGCCATTAACTACGCTCCATAAATAAAACACAAGTCACCCCGCCCCTTCCGCCCGCTCCGTTTTCCGCGCTGCAGGCCCCCGCCCGCCGCGCCACGCCGCCGTCGCCGCCGCCGCAAGATGATGTAGGTGCTGGTAAAGCGGCGTTTTATGCGCGGGGTTCGGTCACAACCGTTAAGCTCGCTGAGGGGATGATCGAAGTTGTATAGATCTGGTTTTGTATTCGGGAGGTGTCAGTTTCAAATCTGGAATAAGGGGTTTGTGGGGATAAACAAAATGTCCAGGAAAAGACACGCGGCTAAGATATACATTTTGAATTGAAGTTGATTTGGGTGAAGGATTCTTTCATAAAAATCTTTCGTAACTGCAGTTAAAGTTGGGATTGAAATCAAAGGTTTTTGTATGATATAGAAGAAAAAAATTTCGCTGAAAATGACCATTTACCAGCATAATTTTCATTATCTTATTAATTTCATGACGAAATTGTTAATGTTGTACATTTCCCAGAGTACCCGATATTTGTATCATGTTTGAAGATTCAAATTAGAAGTATAACACTGACAGGAGGCAATATATACCAAACTTACGAACCAATTAGCAAATAATCCAGATGACATATCTGTATGGTGGTAACCAGTAATTCAGGATAAAATCGGTAATTTACTATTTTATTCTTCCACAAGACACTTCATAGTCCAAAAGTTTTATATACGCTAGACTTTTCGATGCATGGAATTCATATGAGAAATCGAAATCTACTTAAGTGAAAACGATAAATATTCTAAAGCAACGATATTATTATAACAGGAAGTGACTTGTAATTATAGTTTCCAGTTCCATCCCAGTATTCTCAGGACGATTTGCATTCAATGTACCGTATACCTAGACCCTAATACATCCATTCACTTAGCGTTTGTTGAATTCAATGTACTATGAATTCACTTCGAATGTAATGACTTCAAAAGCGTGTTAGCTTTCTGTAGTTGAATTGTGTCCCAGATACTTGTATGAATGACTATGTTCTTAATTTAAATGACCTATTAGTCCCCAGAGCTTTTTACTTCACAACTCACACATTAATTTAACAATTAAGACTAAAAAACACGATATTATTCTAAAATAGTAGTTTATGCAACTATTGTATAATGGTAGGCCCTATTGCATGAGTACATGTTTTGAAAACGAGGATGCTAGTAGTAATATTTCAAATTTGTACGAATGCAATAAAGCAATATAAACACGAGTTGCCTACGCTATTTTACTAAATTAGCGTGATAAATGTATAAGAGAATCAAAGTTTATTTTGAGAAACAATTTTATTGTGTCGTCACGAGTATTTGACATCTGTGCGAGAAAACTGTGGACGGTCGTTCCGTTCACGGTTACCTCTTCACGATTCTCTTGCTGGAATTGGGTGCAAATATGATGTGGCAGTTATTCATTACATAAACGGTAAAATACGTCGAAATTTGTGCTGTAAGATGCCCTTTTATGAACGCTTTCTTGTAACGAAAAACATCGTTTGTAATGCTGGAATTTGTAATGTTGGAACAAATCATTTGGAGTATTGGAACAAATAACGAACAACGTCAAACTGTTACGAGAAAATAAAAATACAGACTATACTACATAGGTAGATTAGTTTTAATTTGCAATTATGTCTCTAACAGAACACCTTCTTTGCATTAATGTATACTTCATAGAATTAAAAAGCAATATATTATTCTCTGACCTTGATATTCTAGCGAAATTGCATCAGGTCCTCTTTACACAACCCTTAATCCTTCCATGTTTGTTGCAATAAAACGTCACCCATCCGTTGCATCCTTCCCTACACAAGTAATGTTTTTGCCCCTTTTGTCACTAGGGGCGCTACTGTCGCCACAAGAGGACCCAAGCGCCATCGCCCACACGGCCCCAACGCCGATAGGCCCCGCGCCGTCTCCTTCCCGGGGCGCGACCGCCCAATCGCGTCCGCGGGCAGACAACTAGTTCTGCGCTAACGCCATGAATAACGTAGCGCCTTATAAACATAAAACGCCGCCTCTAACGCGTTCAGAGCCGCTGCTGTTGCCAGTAGACACTTTGCCCCCGCGCCATTCGCTGCTCCGCTGTTGCGACTGGAGGCGAACGCCCTCCTTGCCGCGGCGCCTTCCCTTCCATAAAATTAGTAATGGCATGTTTCATTCCACCACGACTTTCAACTCGCCCGCTCGCCAGCCGTATTCGCGAGAATAGTGTCCATTCAAAGCGGTCTTATCTGGTCTTGCCTTATGTTCAGATTCTGCAAAATGGCGGAGGAGGTAGATACAGAAACTACAGGAATACACCGGGTCAGGCTTGCTCATGTGCACGTACAGGTATTATTCCCTTTTAGGGCTACTGGCCCTAAGTCTAGTCACAGATTTTTGAAAAATTACGCATAGCATCTTAAAGTTCCTACAGTGCCTTCAAAATGGTTGTTACTAAACAGAGTAAATATCATTTTAAAATACTTTCAGTGAGATCAAGGTAATTTGAGAATTTTTTAAAATCCCTGCGTTTTTTAATCACTCCATTAATTTATTTTCAGGCTTGGTAAATGTATCATCATTTACAATTTTCAGGTAGTATTTAAAAATAATTATTAATTAACCTTTGAATCGAAAAAGTTAAATTTTAAAATTAATACCAATAATTACTTTTTTCTACATTTCACAATCACAAAGAGTTCTAACTCCTAATAATTTGAATTTACCCCTGGAATGTTAGCTGCAATAAAAAATTGCATTTTCATGACGCGTTGCAAATTTTATCTCTTAAAAAACTTGCCAATCATCGTAGTTTTGTTTACAACTAATACTTTTTTTGTAATAGAAAATTTTGGATCGATAATATACATTCATTTGAGAACTTGAAGATAATAAATAACCTGATAATCATCTTTTATTCCACTACTGCATTAGATTTATTATCAGAATTGCGGATCATTCTATGAAATTGGTTAAGCCAATTTTGTTGCCTCAGTTATTACGTCTCTAAAAATTACTTTCATTCCATTAATAATGGAAAAACTCTGGAGCTGTTCTGGAAAACCGTCATAAATTCAAAACTTATGTGTCATACATACGATAGGTCAAACTTTATATGACACGAACATTCAATATTTCATGCTTTCCTCTTTATGCTGGGGTCTATAAAAGCTTTATTATTATTTTATATTGGTGACAATTATTGACTAAAAATGAAAACTACTGTTTCTCGATCTAAAAAGTTTCTCATCTCTTTCCAATAGCAACTAGTTCACCTGCCTCTGGCGCAGATAGTGCACCTGCGCGGCGGCGAGCCCAGGGCCTAGCCCCGATCGACGCGCCCCCAGCGGCGATCTGCGGTGTCAACGGCGCAAACGACCCTCTCGCGACCGGAGAGCGGCACTGCCGGCCGCGCGTCGCGTATAAATTATCCCCGGCGCGTGTATTCTGCCATTAACACGAGCTTTTTGCGCTTGTCCCGCGGACGAGTCTCTCTGGCGCGCTGTTTTGTTATTGCGCTGTCGAGCGTTTTGAAAATGTCCAAATATATGTTGTTTGGTTTCGTATACCTGCTCTCTCCGCGCATGAACGGCGTCCACAAACATGTGCTCCGTTTTCGCGACCGCTGCTCTTCGGAAGAGAAGTGTTACGCTTGAAAAATAGAAAATGTAAAACGAAATTGTTGCTCTCAGCTGAAAGAGGCGAGATTTATGAACATTAAAACGAACTTCTAAGATGCGATGTATATGTAGCACCGCCAATCCCACTGTAGATATACAGTCATCACAATCCAATTATATTTAAAATGTGTGGTAAAAATTTGAACGTCATCATATCAACTGATTCAATAGTGAATATTAGCAAAAAATATTGCTGATTTGATGACGTTTCCGTAGAGTTGTTTTGAACAGTTATGTTTCCGTTCTGTAGTTGTATATACAGTGATGATGATTATGATTGGTGATTATGATTGATGATGATTAGTGATGATGATGGTTATCTTTATCAATCAAGTAATTCTATAATTTGGATGATACTCTGCCCGGACTGATATTACAACATTAAGAAAATATCGTTTATTGTGCTTATAAAATGTTTTATGTTATCAATAATTTAAAACTCATTTCAATTACCCACAGCTCTGCGCCCTCATGGATCGTCGAGACTCGCAAACAACCAAGAATTTACTATTTTTTGCCGAGGTGAAAAAATTATCTGCATTGGAACACCGAGTACGTTCGAAAACGAATTTAGGGAATATGTAGCTGGCTGAGAACATTACTACATCTGCTGGACAAGCAGAAGACGACACGTAAAAACGTTACTTCTACACTACTGTGGATAGCAGACAATTACGACGAGAAACCTCCTACAATACTTACTCAACCTCTAACAATGTCTAAAAGGAGGTAGGCATTAGAAATATTGCGACGCGGTTTTCAGTACAGGTCATATGATTTCCACAAAGATTTTTGAATACGAGATTTATATTCATAGAATACTCAAAGGAAACCAGAAATAGAACACAATTGAGAAGGTTTTTAAGTTACATAAACTCTGACGCAGAATGTAATCTGATTATAAATTGTAATAAATTTTCTATTTTTTAGTGAAGGTATGAATTGCATGAAAGTGACCATGAATTTTATTACGAATGGATGTTTTCCCATAGAAAATTAATTTTTCTTTTGCTGTTGGAAATCGGTTAATGTTATCAAATTATCCCTGTCCCAGGGTGATAACAATAAGCTACGTCCACTGTATATTATATCTTAATTGTATTTACAACGGAGAGATATAGTTTTTAAATACACTGCCAAAAAATCGTCGAATGCAAATATTTTAAAAACTTGATTGTTGAATTGATAAATAAACGTAAAATAGCCTACACTCTCCACAATTACGTCCGAAGAAGAATATAACGAAAATCACCCTTCAAATGTACACTCATTGTGAGTCGATTAATGTTTCTTCACGCGTCCTTCAATAAGAGCTACCTATCGCCATCTCCCAAGAAATTAGTCTCACTTTACAACGATGTAAAAGCATTTGTGCGAGATAAAATGTAATTGCTATTAAACTACAGGTGCAATCTGCCAGGGTAATTCCGGCGGCCACCCGCCTTGCACCTGCCGCCTCGTCGCGCCGCGCCTCCCGGCCCGTCCTCGTCGCCGACGCGTTGTTTGAGCCATCGGCGACGCCGTCGCTTTAATTAGAGCCCTGTCCCGACGCTGCCTTGATTAATATTAAAATTATATTAGCCGCGTGGAGCCATCTGTACTGAAGAGCGCCGGCGGAAATTTCTAGAATTAATCAAGAGCCCCGCGCACCGGCCCAGGCGTGCACCGCCGCCACGGCGCGCCGGGGGCAGGGCGGGGCGCTGCGTGTCCCTCATTAGGTGCGATCAAGAAGGTGCTGGCGGGAAAGAACTGGAACTGTTCTAGTTTTCGGAGGCGTGCGTGCGTGGGGACGAGCGTTGCACATCGATTCTGGGCTTTGACGGTTTAACTGGTACATATTTTCGATTGTATTTTTAAGAGAGGTTATTTAAGTCGCATCAACATCTAGGTCTTTAGCGACCACTATTGAAGTTAACGGTATAGTAACGATGAAGATGAAACGATATGGTGATGTTAAGGGCTAAAATGACGAACACAAATACAACCATGCCCGAGGCGGGGCTCGAACCCGCGAGCCTTCGGCCCGAGATCGCTACGACACTACTGCCTTAGTGATATCGGCCACCAGATCAGCCGATTGTATTTTGATAGCCACAATTTGACCCCATTTAGGTGCTGACGTTTGACAAACGTTTCCGGAGTTTTACCAAACGCGCGCAGGCGCAGTGACACTTTGTGGTTTCCGAAGTCTCACTGCTTGTGAATGCGTTGAGATATTTTCCGGAAACGTTCATGAAAAGGAAGCGAATTAATTGCGTCTTCGACTATAAAAAGAAACGGACGTCTAGGTTTTGTTTCGGGTTGAAGTACACATCTCCAAACAGTCATCTCAGTTTAGCGAGGGATATGAAAACTAGGACAATTCTTAATTAAAAATATTGAAGATAGTATCAATATTTTAATATTACTACAATCAACAGGAGTTGGAAATAAGTAGAACCCGAACTCGTTGGCAGAAATTCTGTTCATTGGTAATGCAATCAAGGTGCAATCAAGAGGCTACACCTCTGCTCACAGTCATTCTGCAGTCTGAGCACGCCTATGACATGAGGTGAAAGATGTGTTCATTAATGGCAATAGTTATATGTTTTCACATTCGTACGCGTTTATTTAGAAAAACATATTTCGAAATAAAAACCGAAGAAATGCTTCGGGGATCATTTATTAATGACGTGTTCTAAGGTGGTTAATGTCATTGTGCATAGCACTTTGATTGAGAATTAAAGGCAACAAACAATTATTAATTTTGCAATCACTGTTATCTAAGACACTTTACTTACACTTACTTTATTTACTTACACTCACCTTACTTTACACTTTACCTAAGACCATTTACTTGTGAAATAGCATGTCCGTCTCTGTCAAAAAGGATACGCTACATTGGAGTAAACAGAGGCCAATTTTCAATTTTCCTCAAATAGCGTGGTACACAAATCTTTTAGGAGTTGAATGTCTGGGCATGATAGTTCTTGAAATTTTCTATTCGTTAAAAGTAGATGCTGAAATAAAAACATTAAAAAATAAATACTTAACAAACAACACCAACCCCATGTAGTAAAGATAACTTTTTCTTTTTTTTTCAATTCATAGTATTTCTTTTTTGTAGGGAATCAGATGACATTAAATGTAATACAACTCACCGGATATTCTGAGAAGGAATTGATGAAAAACTTTTGCAACATTCATGGCAATCGGAAATACTCTCAGCCTAGGAGTTACGCTGCACAAATCATGCTATTGTCAGCACTATTTCTTTTGCGGCGCGAGTGGAAACCACCCTGCATTAAAATTTTGTATCACGTAACCACAAACTGTATTACAAAAATTGACTTTCGATATGAACTATGTGGACTAATATTCTACGCAGAAAGAAACGAAAATACGGGAGCCCAAGCCAACCTAACGTATATAAGCTATTGCCAACTTACGATTAGATTTGTTCAAATATTTTTAATTCTTCAAAGATTCTTACACTATCTGGCCTTTAACTTACCAATGAATCGTAGTAGCTGTTAATGTTTTCTTCGGTTCAAAAATTACCAACACCCAATGGCCTTGTGTATTACCTCCATACGAGATATGAACTGGAAATATTGCCATTTTAAAATTATAATGTCCATAAAAATACTTGCAGGTATGAATAATGGGAATAGTCATACTAGAATTTTACGTTCTGTGATCTAATATGAACATAAATGATCACCTGTAAGCGGTTCTTCTACTTGATTCTCTATTCCTATTATAAGATCGTTCTCAATTACTTCAAGAAATTCACACTAAAAAGCTTGTACAACTACATTGGATTCCCCTGAGTTGCTTAACACATCTATGTTTTTGTCCCATAATTTTTGAAGATTTTAAAACTCCATAAATTCAGTCTGATTTGTGTTCAGAAGACGACATTTATATACACATTAAAATGCTATTTTGTATGTTTATGTGAATATTTTTCATTCATAGGAAATGTATTTTCTGTAGTATTATAGTTCTTACATTTCTGGTTTTCTTCTCATTTATTTCATATTCTTCTAATTCAATCTTCCAAGGGAATTTCCAAATTTATTACAAAAATACCAATGAAATACTTGCTTTAAATCTTCTGATCGGATCCGAAAACGAATTTCCCCATCATGAAATCGAAACGCGTCAAATGACACTTCAAATGTCTTGATTGGTACAAGGAAAAATGGTCTAGCCGTGAGTGACCAAACCACACATCCTAACATCCGCACACTCGGGAGTTACGCAAATACTGTATAGAGATAATTATTTAAATGCTACTTTCACGTTTGCCAGAATCTATTGTTAATCTATAAATATAATTAACAGAGCTCGGCCTTTACCTTCCCTCCCTCCCTCCCCCCTCTCTCTCCCCTAACCCCCTTCTCTGTCTCTGTAAATAGACAAATGGAAAGATAGATAGATAGATAGATAGATAGATAGATAGATAGATAGATAGATAGATAGATAGATAGATAGATGTAAATTGTTGAATATTTGACTAGTAATGGCATGAATATACTACCGTAATTATGCGAAAAGAAGCTCGCGGCGACAGTGTTGTTCTGGCTGTTAGTGAAAGGACGCGCTTTGGGAAGCAGGGGAACCATGCGTCTTCATTCAACAACGGCGGAGGAGTTCTGACCGCACTCTCTATCTCTGCAGCCCACACTTTAAAAGTGCGATGAGGATTTATCCCACCATTTCCAGGCGATTAATCTCCGTTTTTGTCGTTCAAAATAATTTGGAATTCATGTTAGTTTTTTTCTCCAAAATGATGGAGAGTCATCTAATTTTAATTTAAAGTACTTTAGTTGAATTTCTTATAACACTAATGTGAATATTTTGTTTGGATGAATATTATTACATAAATATGAAAAGAAATAGCTTAACATAAACAATATAAAATATAATTTCATTATCGAGAACAAGCTGTGAATTAGCTGAAATTTTGAAATAAAGGTAAATAGTGAATCACAATTCATAACATTAGTTAATAAAATTAATACGAGAGTCAAACAGAATACGATAATAACATACGTAGTACATTCAATTGGGTTGAGTCCAGAGCCTACATCTGACAATTTAAAGACGCCTACAAAAAAGAGGATAGGCAACTTTGCAATACACATGTGTGCTGCGGATGCGAATTCGTTCCTTCAAAAGTCTTATATTTGTTTTTCTACTCCCATTGCATAATTCTGTCATTTGATTGATTGATTGATTTTTTCGTGTTTCCGGGCGCGTCAACAGCTTCGGTCATTAGTCCCGTTAGTGTAGTGCATGTTCTTTTTTGGGGGGGAGATGGCGGTGATCTTTCCCCGCTGGATGGCGAGATCCGGCGCCGACCTACCGTCGGCTAGTGGAGTTTCCCCCTAACCAGGACTCTCCCACCAGCGGGGCACCGCCCAAGTCGGGACAAGCTCTAAGCTCCCGACCGGTCTCCCGGAATATGTGGTAGTGTAGTGCATGTTAGTGTAAGTGTGTGTAAGGGGGAGAGGATAGAACAAGGAAGAGGAAGGACAGATCGCGCGCGGTCCGTGGCCCGTTTGTTAGGGTACTGCTCCGGCATTCGCCTGGTGTTGATCGGAAAAAACACGGAAAACTACCGATCAGAGCAGCCGGCCTCTAGAATTCTCCTCCAGACAGCAGCTGAATTCGACCTAGCTGAAAAGCTAGTATCGAAAGTCCTGCCGCCGTCAGGACTCAAACCTAGGTCCTCCCGGTTAGAGGTGCTGCAGTGACACTATCATTTGATGTCTGCAACCCGTTGCATAATGATACTCATTACGATACATATTTCATTATGATACAGGTTCTTGACCAATCACAGAGAAGTTTACAAACTAAGTATTTACACTTAATTAATCATTGAGAATCTTTCTAGAAAATGTTTTGTTCTATTGTGTACATTAAAATTGCATTTAATATTGTATTATGCTAGTCAGTTTTAATTTCTTTTATTATTAGCGATTTTTACGTGGAAAATTATTTAAAATAAATTGGACCGTAATTTCACTTTGATCCTATTTGACTAGCGCAGTGATAGTTATTGGAGGGAATATTTGACTGACGTTAAAATTTGAACGCAAGTGATTTTGTGTTATATGTGGCTGACGTGTGGTTTCCTTAAAAGCCGGTCAATTCTTTAGTCTAAAATGTCTAGTGAATCAGAAGCGGAGTAGACAGAAATAAGAGAAAAAGCGAAAATGTTGAGACGGAATTATTACTGCAACTTTTGTACTCTCTCGCATGCTGACTGTAACACCAAAGGCATCTGAGGCAAGGGTAGCGAGCTGTCCGCTAGGTGACCTTGACTGAATCCTGCATGTCAACCGCTGCAAAATGTAAAATTGAATGTATTTGTTAAAAATTGAATGTAAAAGTTTAACTTATAAACGTTAGCATAAGTCGTAGAAAAAGTACTGTATGAAACTCGATGTCATGGGTATTAATACACTCGTGTGAAGTTTACGATACTCGCTCGCACCTCGTTCGTATCGTAATATCACACTCGTGTATTAATACCCATTATTACATCATCGTTTTATAATGTACTATTTGAAATCTGATAAATTTTATTGAAATAAATGAGCATTTGAAAGAAATTAATCATGGTAAAGGAAGAAAATTTATAAGTTTATAACTGTCATTCATGAGCTTTGAAGAGGGAGCATTAACTGCGAAATAACTTCCAAAAAATCGATTTTTCTGGGCTATGTCTCTATATAATAGTTCAAACAATAAGTACGTGATATTTTGAGTTTTGTAAGCGGCAAAATGCGAGAGGGGTTACAAATGTCCCAAAACGTGTTTCTCCCATTCTTTTCAGAAATCAGTGGAATGTAACCTCAAACAGCTCTTTAACAGATTTTTCAATTACAATTAATGTAAATAGTTTCAAATAAATTTTAAATTGATAAGTACACGTTTCTAATATATTGAAAACTAACTCAATATTATTCGGCATGGAACCTTTGCTATGTAGCTTGCTGATAGAAATTTGTTTCTTAGCTAGATGAAGACGTCGCTTGTGCTGCAAGTAAAAGCGCTGTATGCGTTGGCAAACGAGATTTATAACAGTTTAGCCAACACTAAGTCACGAAATTTTAATATAATGCAAAGCTCCTTGGTTCCTTGAGGGCAGCAGCTACATCATGATACATTGGCGACAGTGGAGTTGGGGAAAATTCAATACAGGAAATTAGAATCGTCCTGTAATGAACTTGTTTCTTGCCGTAAAACAGTACAACCATGAGGTACTTTCGAACGGTCTCGAAGAAAAAATATTTGTTCTTTCACAATTTATTGACGACATTTGACGTTTCTGAGGCATCGTTATTTAATAAATAAATAAAATATCTTTACAACACTATAAAACCGTCCTATAGCTTCAGCTGTACTTTCTATTGTTTTCTGGCTGTAAAGACTGGTGTCTTCTCGTTCTACTGTGAGATGTCTGGGTTATACTTTTTATATTTATTATATTTCCCATTTTCACCATTAATTATATTTCTCAGAAAATACCAAAGGTATCGATGTAATTTGTTTGTATTAGCGTCTAACCATCTATCAAAAACGTAATTAATTAGAATTCCATTTAATTTTATTAATATTATTTTTAGAAGACCTGGGTTTTAGCAAGAAAGATTTAAAGATCTACTTAATGAAACCACGCATAATGGTTTTCTGAAAAGTAGCACGCACACTTATCAAAAAACAACAAATAAAATACTCTGTTATAATACCGCAATAAAATAAATATTTTAACAAAAAATCTTCACGTATACTTTAATAACATAGTATGGTACGTAAACGTTTAGTACAATAAGTTTTTACGTATCAATAATATCAAAAAATCGATGTTCTATAACGTATCAGAGAATAGTAAATAATGTATTTAATGACGGACAGACTTGCTTCCTAATGACTTTAACTGTTTTGTAAGCAGAGTCGGGCTCATGGCAACAACTAATTTCACAGCAGTGTCTCTGACCGGGGGGTTCTAGGTTCGAGTTCCGACGGTGGCAGGATTTTCGACACTAGCTAGATTGCTAGGTCGAATTCAGTCGCTGTCTGGAGAAGAATATTAGCGGCCAACTGTCCTGATCGGTAGTTCTTCGTGGTTTCTCCGATAAATACCAGGCGAATGCCGGAGCAGTTCCCTAACTAACGGGCCCCTAACGGGACTTCGCACGATCTTTTCTTCCACTTCAGTGTCCTATCCTCATCCTTTACTTACACTTGCTTGCACTACACTACCACATACGCCGGGAGACCGGTCAGAAGCCTAGAACGTGTCCCGGTAGGGCGCTGCCCCGCTGGTGAGAGATAACTAGTTGAGGAAATCCCCGCTAACCGACAGGTAGGTCAGCTCTGGCTCTGACCATCCTGCAGGGGAAAGATAACTGCCACCTCGCGAAGAAGAAACTTGCACTACACGTCCCCACTAGCGTCCTCAGCAGTTGATGCCCCCGTAGTCACTACTCAGTCAACCGACATTATCTACCTCTCCTCCAAATCTCGTGCCCTTGAAAACGCACTTGTCCCCTTAAAACTCGTAAGCCCCGCGACACGAACACCTGACGTCAAGGGACTAAAATGCATTGGTTCCGAGTTACACGCGATATTAATGTACGAGAAGATTGCAGTAATGTGTTTTCTAGGTAATAATCCAAAAAGCTTTATTTTTTCTCTCTCAAATCCGATTGATGGAGTAATCCGACTGGTGAGTAATTATCTATTCTGCAGTAGCATACAAGGTTTAATGTCGATGGTTTCTTGTAAATTCTCAAAACCCGACATCCATTCTTAGCGTATTATATACAACAGATAAATAATTCCAAATGAATATATAAATATACACAAAAATGTATTCACGTAAAAAAACATTTCTTAAACTATGAATTTTCATATAATTCAATAATAACATAATTTTATTCATTCATTAATATTGCAACGTATAATTCAAAGACATATCTGAGAATGAAGCAATCGTATCTGAGTTGCTACAAATTCTGTTTGAAACGCCGGGTGGTGGTGGGGGAAATACTACAGCTGGTGAAGGAATTCGCAGACGAACCGCGAAGGCCGCTCACGAACACTCTGCAGTGGAGCCGCATTCCGAGAAAAAGGCCACGACGCATGCTCAAGTTTATTCCCCCGAGACGGAAAATGACCTCGGACCACGCAGCACTCAGACTCCTCCTCGCCACGGACCCCCCACTCCTTCCCCTCGTTTCCCCGCGCCGCCACCCCTCCCTTGCGAACGCTTCTCTGCACCGCGCTGCCCTCTCGGTCTGCTGAACGGCCTACGTTGCGCATTGTCATGGATCCTTGTGGAACGCCTTCTAGTTTATGCACCACTCCGGAAACTCTACTGTATTTTTAGCAATATCTCGATTCTCCTTCCCCTGAGACACTAGTGGAAATAGACATATTATTGAATATTACAAACTTCCTATCCTATAATTAGGACAATAAAATTGTGTCTCCATTCTGACAGATTCTTATGGTTTTAATTCAATTTACCTCCCTCTTCCTGCCCCTCTCTCTCTCTACCACGCACCCTCTCTCTTCAGTGAAGAATGTACACAATATTTCAAAAATCGTACAAGTAACCTATTGAGTTTATAGTTCAATAGATTTACTTTTGGATATTTATACTTATGTATATAACAATAGTTAATGAAATAATATATTTGTCTACATAATATTATTTCAATTTTTGTTACAATTTTTCTTTGTTTTTACGTTGAACTCTTTCACCTTTATTTCCACTCTTTAACTTTCACGTTCTCTGATTTCCTGTTTCAATTGTGATGTGAGGAGAATGTTGCATCGTGCACTCAAACTGCAGCTTCTCGAATCCCATTCTCTCAGCGCGTTTACCACCAAGCTCTTGTGGCTCCTCCACTCGGCCTCGTGCTCGACCCGCAGCCTCGCGGAAAAAGTCGGGCGCTGTTTTACAGTGCACGGGGGGCAGACTAAGGGGAACTTGCATGCTGTCGTGACGAGAGGCGCCGGTGCTGGAGTGTTCCCTGGGAGGACGACGATAACGCTTATGCCTCTCCTCGGTGGACCCGTGAAAAACGAAGGAGCTCCTCATCCGCCTCCTGCCCCTCCGGCTTCTTTCTCCGCGTTGCCGCGCGGGAAGTGTAGCCAGCCAGACGCACGCCCCGCCGCTATGCACGCACCGAAACCACCCGGACGGCAATTATCAGTCTTCATTCCAATTAGGGCCTCCTGAGGTCACCGGTTCCGGTCGCCATGGAGACGTAATTGGACAGGAAGTGCTGGCCTCCGGCGAGAAGAGCGCGCGGGGCGGGTCTTCAGGGAGGCAGGCTGGAGGAAGGCGCAAGGGAGGCACGTGATGCTTCGGCAGATTGCGCTCTTGGGGCTGGACCGCTTTGAGGTTCCGCTGCATCGCGCTGGGGTTTTGCAGACGATGCGGTGTAATTGTTTATGTGAAGAAAGCAACGGGGCCGACCTATTTTCAAGTACAATTCGAGCGTTATTTTTACATAATTTGACTGAAACTGTTTGGGCACTTCTTAATAGAGGATCACACATTCAAAAGGTGACATGTCCATTTGACGAAAAGTTAATTCTTCTGTTGTTTTTACCTAGAATTTTATTTCCAGAAAGAAACGTGAGATGTCTTACAATACATTAAGAAGTACTAAATTCGTTGACTTAAAGACTGTTGAAAAGTGTAATATTTGTGCTGTATTTGTTATTTTTATAGGAAAAGAGTAAAGTGGATCTGTCATGTTTTGAATGTTAGCTTAATATTATGTATGCTTATTACAATACTTTTTGTGACAATTTTATCCTTCATTTTGACGGCATAATAATAATAATAATAATAATAATAATAATAATAATAATAATAAACTTACTAATATCTGGGCATTGAAGAATGTGAGAACATCTTGCACGACACAATCAAAGAGAGAATTCGCAGGGAGTGTTACAGGAGAGTGAGACTTGTCTTGCACTCTGCTCTGAACTTCATGACTAAAATATCTGCATTGCGAATTTTGGCGGTGTCTGTAACCGAGTTCAGTTTCGAATTTGTGGGCTAGACTGGGCAAGAAATTCGAATCATGGGCCAAAAACGAGAAGGGCCAAAAACGGGTTTGAGTCGCGACGGTGGCAGGATTATCGACGCTAGCTACATGCCAGCTAGAATTCAGACGCTGATAGGAGAAAAATTCTTACGAACGGCTGCTCTGATTGATAGTATTCCGTAGTTTCTCCGATCAAAACCAGTAGAATGCTGGAGCAGCACTATAAAAACCGAGCCACGTACCGCGCGCGATCTTTCATTCCTCTTCTTTTTTCTATTCTCACCGCTTATTTACAGACTTAAACATTTCTTTATCACTAATCCATCTTTTTTTCGAGATACCATTAATTATTTTACAGTACTTTTTGTATGTCTCTTGCCATCTTCTTCAAAATTCACATTTCTCAGAATTTACGTAGTTTCACAAATCAGAGGGTAGCAAATGTAAAGTATTAACTACACCAAGAGCTTTAAATTTTTGGGCATTATTAATTAAAACAGTTGTCTAAAATTTGACAAAGTTATAGTATTTTGTAATGGTTCAGAGATTAGCACTCAAAATTTGAGATGATAATTTTTCGAATGAAATATAATTTATATATGCTTAAAAATGCTGTCGACGTGTGTGACATGCAACCGTTGTTTCTTAAAAAACATAAATTGTATTTAATATTTATTCTTCTGATCATAATTTTATTATTTGAACGTTGAATTACTACAGCGTTCAATGGTATTTTTCTCCCTATAATTTACAAAAACTCCACTTTACAACACCTACATTTCCGCTTAGATGCAGTGGTTTTCAAATATTTCTTTTGTTATTTTATTAATTATTTTCATTTTGTGGATTTTAACGAGAAAAACAATATTTTAAATTAAGGAAATAAATAACAATGTGAAATAGCGATGCAATCATTGATGGTACCTCTTCTCTTGTAGTAATGTTTTTCCCTTTCACTTCACCATACAGGCTAGCGCATTTTCTTTCAACGACCCGTGCGTGTTTAACCTGTGCCTTCCATGAAGGATCCCTCTCCCGTTTAGTGATGTGCCGGCATGCCGATTTGTGGCGCTCCAGCTACCTGAATGCTGGATTATTTAATACTCAAACAAGATTGCTTAACTTCCAGATCTCTCTTGCCCAAAGTCATGATCCTATACTCCGAAACAGCAACCTCCGGTTACGAGTTACGTACATGAGATACAATTTTTGACAACATCTTATCGGTACTGGGATTCGAAAGTTCCCGAGAAAACTTATTCTTTTTAACAGCATTTCTAGGGCCAGAAGATAACGGGTTAAAGTCAACACGAGCGGTAAATTAATCATATTATTTGTCGGGCTCATGTGACAAATTCTGTTGTACCTCAGTAGCGAGAGAGCTAAAAGTGTTGTCGAGTTGCAATAGGTTGAGTAATTTTGATTTTTAGATTCTGAACTGAATCCATAGTGAAAAAATCAAATTTCTACCATCCCATCTTTGTACTTTTTCCATCATATTGAAAAAAAGTTAAGAAAATATTATTTTAGTTTTTTCTCAATAACGTACTTCAAGTGAATTTTAGACAATATCTTTTTTGTCAATTTTAAAATGAGTAGCATTTCCTATAAGTTTTATATTTATGTCACTGAAAGTGCCTGAACAGGTATCAATATGCAACGTCATAAAAATATGAAAAAAATACGAAAAACAAAGGAAGTCAGATAAGACTTCCATTTATTTTTCCATAAGAAATTCTTATTTCCATAAGAAAACCATTTATTTTCTGCGCAGTTCGGTTAAAATGTTTTATAATAACCAGTTTTGTAAAATATTACATTTGCTATAAGACCTTTGTAATTACATTCAAATAATATAGAGAAATGTTGAAATAACAAGAGTAGTGAATGTCGTTGAAAGTATAAAGATTACTCTCTGTCGAAATTTTAGCATCTCTTTGATTTTGTCACATTACAACAATCTTTGAGTATTTCGTTGGAACGCCAAGTAAGAGCGACAGGTTCTTTCTACTTGTAGGTTTTTTTTCAGGGGGGAGGCTTGTACAGTGAATTGATAAACTACCATTGAAACATCGGGTAAAGGTCTGTCCTCTGACTATTGGAAATGTTGGGTTGAGACAATTATATTTTTAAGCGTCGTCCGTGTTGCGAAATTAGACAGTTCTCATGGCGTACAGGAAAGGTGCCCGGTGAGATAACTGGGAGAATGAGTCTCGGAGTTCGAGTCTCGATACGAAAAAAAATGTTTGCTTGTTAAAAACACTTTTGCAGATTCATTTAGTAGAATAATGTAGCAGAACAGTTAGAAATAATGCGAGAAAGTGTTTGCTGTGGTAGCACCACTAATTATTTTATGGAACTGAAAGCCTTAAAACTTTTAAATTCTTAAATTTCATTTTTATTGTTACGAGGCATTTTGTTTTCTGTTTGAAATTTTATTATGTACGTTTCATTAAATGGTTCATTTTTTCTCTTTTCAATGTAAATATTCAAATGCTCGGAACACACACACCATTTGTAAATGTAATTAATTTTTCATGTTGTGCATTTCTGTAATTCTGCAGGGACTAAACTGTTCTAGAAATTGCAGATGCTTCATGAACGTACCAAGCAGGATTTTGGAGACTATGTTCAAAACAGCTGTATACTATATCTGGAACGTATAAAAAATTTCATTGTAAGTAACATTTTCATACAATACGTCTTGGAAACGAATCGCTAATTCTAAAGATACGTACATTGATAATTTCTTAATTACAAACAAACCGACACAACAGCAACAAAAGTTCATTTTTGCCGGCTAAAGTCTTCCAATCTTTAGCCCGTGTCTTACACACATATTAATATAACGATGGAAAAGAGGATGATACTATAAATGTTATTTACCAAGGTGTGCTATCTGCCACTAAAATGCCATTAAAACCTTGTTTTCATAACTCGGATCATTTCACGCAAAAGAGTCTCCAGCTTTTGAATGATATTAAATTGCAGGACAGATGGGAGGTGTACGCAGGTGAACGGTTTAATATCTCCCAACTAAGAGTCAAAAATTTTAACATGTGTATTTTCTATTTTGTATACTATTGCATACACATGGGTCGATAGGTAGTGTAAAATGTAAAACATATTTTTGTATATGTCAATTCTTACCATTATGCCACACCTTCAGAAAACAATTCACTATCTTCTTGGTTTAAAAAATGTCGTTTGTATTTCATGGATATGTAGGCTTTTGTGTCTTTCCTTTCTGCAAGTTTTCATTAATTGGAGACTGATTTGTTTAACCTTTGAAATACTTGTAAAACACTCAGAATTTTTTTGAAAAGTAGTATTCAAAGACTTTTATAATTCAAAACATTTCATTAAAGGAAAATAAACTTACTAGTATCCATTTGAACACTACAAATTCCAAGGGACCGAAATAATCGGAGTTCGTGATATGAAAAATTGCTGCTATCTGAGTATTAGAAATGTCAGAATTACCGTAATCTCTTGCCGGGACCGAAGTGTTGTTCGTGTTACGGCGAAATTCGTGTTAAGCGAGTTCATGCTAACGATGGTTTACTGTATTACCATTACTTGACATCACAAATCAAACTACTAGTCATTCATTACTACTAGACATTCTGCAACATTTCCTTGTATTTGACATTCTACATGTTTCTTTGGACAAAGGGAGGTAATTGCCTCAAGTATATTCCAATTCTTCTCTTCGAATACGAAAGATTAGTGTTGCAAATGTTGGGAAGAAATTAAAAGAACGCCGAGCTTCAGATCATTTTAAAAGGTCATTGCCCTCTCATTCTCTTTCGGGAAACTCCACTCATCCGCTCGTTACCCGGACCGCTGAAGCTCGAGCTGGTAGGATGTCGCGCCCGGGTTTCCCGGGAAGACGTCTTTAGGTCGGGCCTCGTCGATCGCAGCACGCAAGAACGGGAGAGAGATCGTGCGAGCGAGAGTGAGAAGGGCGGAAGATGGAGGGAGAGGGAGAGTGTGAGAGAGGGAGAGCGAACAAAGCAGCGAGCGGGTGGTTGACGAGACGACACCGAAGAGGTGGAGACGGGAGATGTGGATGTAAAGAGCAGAAGGGGGAAAGGAGGGACAGCACCGCTCCTGCAGTATTCAGTAAATACGATCTGCTCTCCCTTCTGTGCCCTTTGTGGCGCGCTGCTTGGGAGACAATCCGGCGGGAAGCCAGGCGACGGCCAGGGCCGCGGCCAGCTCTGCGGGCAGGGGGGGGGGGGCGAACACTACGTTCACTCTGAAGAACGGGAAGAAGTGGCAGAAAGACGGGAGCGAAGATGAAAGAGGTCATAGAGGATTACAATGACAAAGAAACTGAGAAAGCAAACGAAAAACAATAGGAAAATATTCTATGACTGACGTAGGCAACCTAGTTAACCTACTCCAATAATTATATCAGGGGGAGTCCGTTGGGTATTTTACATGATTTTTCCGATCAATACCAGGTGAATGTCGGAGCAGTACCATAACAAACGGGTCGCAGACAGCGAGCAATCTTTCTCCCCTCTCTCTTGTTCTACTCTCACTTTACAAACACACACACACACACACTTACATGTACTACTCTACCACATATCGAGGAACAAGTCGGGAGCTTAAAGGCTGTCCAACCTGGCACGGTGCCCCACTGGTGTGAGAATATAGGTTGGGGGAAATTGCGCAAACTGGCGTGTAGGTCGGCGCCGGAGCTCACCAACCAGTGAGTTTATCCTCCCGTGATAAAACATGTACCAAACTAACGAGACTAATGCCCATAACAGTTGACGCGCCTGGAAACACGAAATAACCAATCAATTCAATAATTAGGAAATGAAGACAAGAATGACGAATTACACGAACTGGTAAAAGAAAGATGAAAACTAGTTGAAGGGACGACGAGTGAGACATTGTCGGGGAGGGATGCGGGGTAGATTGTGACGAAGTGAAGCATTAGGATGAGCGTGGGTGCAGGGGGAGGGGTGGGGGCTCGCTCAGTGAACTCCCCGGGTTGGGCAGGAGAAAGCGGGAGGGGAGGGAGAGCGGGAGAAGTCTGCGAGGCGAGGAGGCGAGCGCCTCGCCGGCTCGGCGCCCGACATCTGTAACGTATGTCGCCTCGGCCCCACAGTCACTTGAAAGGAACCTGCGACTTCTTTTCAGCCGAGTTTTAATCTTACGTTCATCTCTGAGGGGCGACCTCACCAGACGTCCCGAGGTGATTTTTCTTCTGGCTTTTCGTCATCTCCTTACGTTTTTCATCCGACCCCTCACGCCGTTATCTTCTTTCCAGGGGACGAAAGTTTCTCAAAATTTCTTTATTTCTTCAGCCAGTTGATCTTCTCACTTTTTACGACCAAGAATGTTTCTGACGTTGTTGTTCTCTCACCGGAATGATTGCATTGTATTCACCACTGCAGTCGGTTTTCCGTAAAGTTGGTTGTGTCTGCATTATTATTATTATTATTATTATTATTATTATTATTATTATTATTATTATTATTATCATCATTATCATTAATACTACTGTTATTATTAATACGTTATACTCACCGACTCGGGGTCAGATCATCAACTGATGGCAACGCAGTGCCTCTGACCGGGAGGTCCTAAGGTTCGTGTTTGGACGATGGTAGGAGATTTGACACAAGCCGGTGTTCAGCCGGAATTCGGAGGAGAATATTAGTGGCCGCCTGCTCTGATTAGTACTTCTCCTAGCAACACCACGCGAATGCCGGAGGAGAACCCTAACAAACAGGTCACGAATCTCGTGCGATCTTGTTTTATCCCCCACCCATTATTGACACACACATACATCTACTACACTATCACATATGTCGGGAGATCGCTTGGGGGCTTAGAGCTTCGCTGGTGGGAGATACCTGGATGGGAAAATCCCAACAGCCGACGTGTATGTTGGTACCGGATCTCACCATTCAGCGGGGAGAAACACTGCCACATCCCGAGATAAAACATGTGTTACACTTACGAGACTAATGCTCATATCAGTTGATGCGTCCGAGATCACGAAATAATCAATGAAGAAAAATCAAAGTATTGTCGAATTGAAAATAATTTTAATAACCTGAAAATGATTTACTTCATCACTAAGTTGTGTATTCTTATCAAAATTACCGTTATTTTTTGTGATGCCTAGTAATATTTTCCTTTCATTTCTTAAAAAACCTGCGAATATGTACAAAAAGTATGTGAACAATAATTCTACAACAACAAGCAATGAAAGTTCGTTATATTTTCTCCGAAGTATTCTATACCTTCCGGTACAGTTATATGAAATAGGTATCACATAACATTTTTCTTCTCTATTCACACAAAGTTTATCGGACTGGTATGAAATTTATAAAATGAGTCACATTTACATTCCTTATTTTTTACGTAAAGTAAAATAATAACCTGAAGGCAGCACTAAAACAGAAAATACCGTTTTTGCTCAGTCCTGGTCATGTACTTGTTATACAATTATTTGTCAACAAAAAAATTGAAAATAATTTTTTGATAATGTTTACAAAATAGTGCGCATTCCGTAAACCCTATATTTTAGTGCAAAACGTAAAAATATTTACTTATATTTTCCACTAGAAACGCAAATATTTTTTATGTTAAAAACGCAACTTCAAAAAAGTACTTTCCAGATGATACATAAACCATTCAGTGCGCCTATAAATATAAGAGACTAAGGGCCGAGAGGGAAGGAAGTATGGAAGTACGGAAACCAAGGGCGAAGGGGGCAGAAATTGGAGCGGAGATGTTCCGGAGGAAATATGAAGGCGCTGCATTGGACACAACACGAGACCTCTGGGGTCAGGCGGGAAACGGGCCCTGGAGCAGGCGCCGTAATATCGCACTGGAAACAGCCAACTGTTAGCGAATGGAGATGACTCTGCAAGGGGAAGGAAATCAAGTTTATAAAAGATAGGACTGAGGGGAGGGTTCTCCGCGAGCCCGAGGGAGAAGCCCTTATAGAACGGCGAGTTAAAGAAGATTCCGGGCGCTAAATTTATAGCACGGAAATACGTAGGTGATCTACAATTCTTCTTAGACTGCGTTCAGAAGCAAACTCCTTTTTACACATCTCACATATGTGAGACGTTTTTACATGAAACATCATATGGGATTATTGTTCACCAGAATTATTCTTTAATGGGATATTTAGTTTTATACATAGTTTGCTATCTATCTCTACTCTAATCTTGGAACCATTATTAACGATTCTAAAAAATTTGAAGTAAGTATTTTGCACTAACCTATTTTATACTAAAACGTGAATGGACCAAAGCCACCCTAACCATTGTTTAAGAAAAAATAAACAAAAATAGAATCATATATCTAATGTAAATAAATGTTGGGGTGATTCAACATTTGTTTTATTTGATTTTTTCTCAACGGGACATTTTTTACTTATTGGGAGTTGTACTTGTCATAAATAACTCTTCATATACTTAGATGAACTGATTTCTTGTATGCAATAACTGCTGTAATATGTTAGCATAAGGCGGGGCAGTTCGTATCTTCTTTAACGTCCGCGCTCTTTAGATTGCCTCAGGGGCAGGGCAAGGGCGACTGGCTGCGGCCTGCAACGCATTTCTGCCTTGTTTGCTTGGCTTTTGGGTATTAACAAACAGTTAGCGATGCCCTTGTTTATTTTTCATTATACTAGTGCCCTATTATGTACATATTGTAACGCGGATATGCGAGGCTGCAATAAATTGAAATTCCTGTTTGTAATATAGCTGTAAAATTAGCATTGTTTTGTTCATATTTCGCGAAGCAAAATTTGACTTTTATGGAAACGTTTTAAACATCTTCCTACACATATGCATTACGAATTGTTTTTAGTTAATTAGCGCAATTTGGAATTTGTATCAGAACAACGCTTTTTTGGGGTTGAATTTCATGAATAGGTCAACACCCTGTGAATTGTATTGCAATTCTCCCCTTTTGATGAGTATCACTGTTCAAGCGAAATATAGATAAATTAATTTAATGTCTACAATGCATGATGTTCGCAAAATGTTTATAATATTTATTTCTTAGTAATAATACGCTTTTGGTGTGATATGTGTTGAATTGCAATCAAATACTATTCTTGACTGGATATATCTAAAAATGTGTATTGTTATTCAATATGTAGTTGGTTGCAATATTTCGATGCTACCCTGACAACAAACAGAGTATTAATATTTACTCTGAGCTTACTTTCATTGTAAATATATACGTATTACAATATATTGAAGTTCTTCATTATCAACGGATAATTGAATTTATGAATGTGTTCAGTAATTATTACATTATTATATAATTATTATCTTCTGCGTTACCTAGTGCATATTTTGCCTAATATTCCTGTTTACTACATTCAGCAAAATTTACTTTCTCATGTACACAAAAAATATAAAATAATTTAATGTTTCAAAGAGATAGACTTACTGCTGGAGAAATTTTAATCAACAATAATGCGTAGGCTTTTACAAAACTTAATTTAGGTAATTACTTGTATGTGACCTATTACGAGAATCGTATCATAAACACAATTATAATATGAATATTAATACTTTTCCTATTTACGGTAAATGTGTGTGGGCCCATTTCGCATAGCCCTACACCCCACTCCTTCGCCTCGTCTCTGAATGGCGTCGATGAGAGCGCTGCCTCGCAGAGGTGCCGGGTGACGCACGTCTCAATCCCCCTGCAAATCGACGCCTCGGCGGCGGGCCGCCCCCCTTGCCCCGCCCCTCCCGCGCTGCCGGCGCCTTCTCGCGAAGATGATCCGTGGGCGGGCGAGGCGCCGCGCAGTGCCGGCACTCCAGCGCCGTCCGACGTCGTCAGCGCGGCGAGGGCGGCGGCGCGGACACGAGCGGTGCTCGTGGCGGAGGCGAGGGCAGCGATAGTGACGGGCGTGCGTGTAGTGACGGAAAGGATGCGGGATGGGGAGGTGGCGGTATAGGCTTGTGGTGGTTGAGATGTTATGGACAGAGCCGCGAGATTGGTGCGGGCGGGAAAACTGGGGGAGGAGTTGATAGAAGTGGGGTTTGCGAGGGCGGGGTTGGTAGGGCGGGGTTGGTGGGGCGGGGTTGGTAGGGCGGGGTTGGTAGGGCGGGGTTGGTAGGGTGGAGTTCGTAGGGCGAAGTTGCTAGTGCGGGGTTGGTAGTGCGGGGTTGGCAGGGAGGGGTTGGTATTGCGAAGTTGGTAGAGCGAGGTTGGTAGGGCGGGTTTGGTAGGGCGTGGCTAGTAGGGCAGGGTTGGTAGAGGGTTGATAGACCAGGGTTGTGAGGGCGGTTTCCATGGGGCCGAATTTCGTGGGGGTTGCGGTTGGTGGGCGCGTGATTGGGAGCGGGGTTGGTGGGGCAAGGAGGGCGGTGGCGACGTTGGCGGGGGCGGCGGTGGGCGGCGCCAGTGGCAGAGGCGGTGGCAGCCTCTTGTGTCGCACGGGGCATTGTCCGAGGCAGCTGCCGGAGGCACGAGCCCTTGCCGCTTCCGCCCCCGTCCCCGCCCCCGCCCTCGACCCCCACTCGCGCTTTCGCCGTCCCTGCCTACCCGCCTGCGCTCTTGCTCTCGGCCATTGTAGGCCTGGATGAGGACGACGTTCTATCCTATAACGATCCCTTCGCTCCTTGTCTCACGTCCTGCGCTGCGTCTCTCGGATGCAATATCTGCTCAGATAGCCTCTTCATCTCTCTCCATCTACAATGGTCCTTCACTCGCGCTTATTCATTTTTGTATTTGGCAGTTACGGCTGTTTAGTGCCGTTCAGTTACACCCTCAAGTCTTTAGAGCGTATGCGGCTATTTCACGTTTAGTTACATGTCCATACTTTGTTAAATAGTCTTCAATTCTTTTGCTTTAACTAAGTTTGAGTAATTCATATTGATTCAGTGGTGAGTTGTAGTTGACATTCACATAATTGAAATTATTGAAGGCGTTGTCATTGTCAACAATATTATTTATTATAGAAATAGCAGCTTTCGATGGCTTAGCTTTATATTATAAAGATCTAACTCTCCGTCCCCCCTTTCTTTCTTTCATTCTTTCTTTTTCTTTTCTTTTCTTTAATTGTTCTCCTTTCATTTCTTAAGATATTTTTAAAATTAGGTAACTATGTTAATTCTAATTTTATATTTTCTTGTACCAGGAAACTGATGATGATGGCTAAGCCATCGAAAGCTGCTATTTCTATAATAAATAATATTGTTGACAATGACAACGCCTTCAATAATTTCAATTGAGTAATTCATACCTGAAATTCTACTTTTAAAAGATATTGTATCTGGGCTACACAAACATTACATAACATCTGCGCAAAGGCGTCTCTTTTGTGTTTTTTAAAATAAAAACTATTCTTCGACAAGAAACAAGTCCCAATAGCAATGTAAATACAAGTTTTACAAGTACAAGTACCGTAAATGTACAAGTACAATACTTTGTAGTCGTATTTCGTATTTGCATTTCTCATTTGACCAGCGTGAAATCACTTCTAGACAAAACATCGCAAAGAATTAGGAGTGATTAATACTGTTTTATATAAAATTATGCACGGCACTGGTGTGTTAGAAACAAAAGCCTTGCAATATCACGTTTGAATAATATGGACGATGGTTCCTTCTAAATCAACAATTGTTGTCAGATGACACATATTTATTAAAAGACCTAGAATTTAAAGAATATATATATATATATATATATATATATATATATATATATATATATATATATATATATATATATATATATATATATATATAATACATATACACGCCGCAACCTATAAATCCTCCATTCGACCACCTTGGTTCCATGCCGCCATTCACCATTAGAGTATCCCTCCCACAGCCCCCCCGCTGCGGCCGGTACTCTCAAGAGCTCTCCGTTCTTCGGCGGCGCCTGAGCTGCAGCCCTTCCCGAAGCGCTTTGTGCGCGGGCGGCGCTTCACCCCCCCCCCCTTGCGTGTTTACCAGCAGCACGTGTTTTGCGTCCGACAACAACGCCTCTTCTTGCGCGTCCCCGAAACAAACTTTCTTCAAAGCGCTCGCGCCGGAGCAGCACCTTCGCGGGGCGCCTTTGCGGAGGCAACCACGCCCACGGCCACGCCCTGGCTCACACCCACGCCCACGCTTATAGTCACATCCTCTCCCACGCCCACACTCAGCTCCATGTCCACGTTTACGCTTACACCCACGCCCATTCGTATAGTCACGTCTTCTCCCACGTCCACACAGCCTATGTCCACGTTTACGCTCACATCTACACCCACACTCATAGTCACGTCCACTCCCACGCCCACACTCAGCCCATGTCCACGTTCACGCTCACACCCACGCCCACGCTTAATGTCACGTCCACTCCCACGTCGGTCCCATGCCCACACTCAGCCCCATGTCCACGTTTACGCTTATACCCACGCCCACTTTTGGGTCTACGTCTACACTCACACTCATGCCTGCGGCCATACCCGCACGTGAACCCACGCTCATTCCCATGTTTATGCCCACGATATCTTCCACGCCCATGCACGATCACATATAAATGTATTCAAACAGAAACCTTCATTTGGTGTTTATTTGTATATAAAATAGATTGCTGATAAAATATTGATGGTACTCTTTGCAATGATAAGCCTCACTCATGATAGGTCAACTTTCCAAAGCCCCACTGTAGAACCCCTTTTTATACAAGAAGGAAGCCAAGTTTTCCTCTCTGATTTTACAATGATATAACTTATATGCAAAAGGTCAATCCCTCAATCAAACATACTGTGCGCGTACAAAGTCACAGTATAACGTAGTTGCACTTTTGACTAGGCTAAGCAGTGTAAGCTCTGTGACGAACCTATAAGTAGTGGCTCATTTGACTAGGGTAGTGGGGGTAGAAGCTTGAGAGAAGAGCACGAAGGCATTTGGGTAGTGGAAGGTGCGACGAGTGCGTCTGGTGGTGTCTGAGAGAAAGGCGCTGCTTGGAACCAGGAACCGGCCGACAATACTCTGGACTTCGTCTACCAGCATTCTAACATCGTCACCGATAATTAAACGTGTTCACTTTTGCTTAATGCCAGTGTTTTTGTTTTTGTTTTTTTGTGAAAATGAGATCGGATCAAGCCAGTTGACTTTAGGATACTGAAGGATTGTTCGGCAGCGAGATTATTTCACAATAGCCTCTGAGTGAGGGCGTGCAGTACGGCGACATTATTGGTGCTACCACAACCAGTGAAGTTAATGTAGGAATTGTAGTCCACAGACAAACAATTTTATGCTGACTGATTAAGCTTTAGAAATTGGGAGTCTGCCTTTTTCTTAGAATGTGGGAGAAAGTGGTTAAGAAGATTCATCTCAGTGGTTTTCATTGTAAATGAGAGTTTTTAGTTGTTGCATGTTGAACAGTGGACGTAAATGTTTGTTAAATTAGTTGTCTTTACTTCTCAGAGGTATGAAAGGTTATTGCTGCAAGTCAGAGCCTTTTGTTAATCATTATCAAGCTTCCAATATATTGTGAAACCAATTTTGGGGTTTGATATTACTTGTATTTACAGTAAGTGTGGTGATCAGTAATTGAAATCACATGTTAATCATTATCAAGCTTTCACTATATTGTGAAACCAATTTTGGGTTTGATATCACGTGTACTTATAGTAAATGTATGGTGATCATGAATTAGAAACACCTATAAAGGATTCTCATGCTTTCACTATATTGTTAAACAAGTTTTTGGTGGAGACAAATGTGAAAGAAGTCATGGTGGATAGAATGTAGGATAATTTTTGCAATTTTTTTTTTTGTGGAAAGAGTGAAAATATATTTAATTTGTATACAATCTAGTGTGTGAGTATGACTGATAACCTATGAATCAAGATCCCAAAGCCAAGAGATTAGACAGATTCATTGGCTCAAGTTTGGAATGAGAATAAGATATTTTAGGCATAACAGAAAGTTAAGTTATAGTGTGTACACATCCCGGAATATAGAGGGATGGATGCACGGTTACAGTACATAATCATAAACGAATCATAATTAATTTAATATTACATCTTACTATGATGAAATGTTTATCAGTTGTAACTCAACAATATGCAATAACTACCAACTACCTAACATATTTATGTTGTAATTCCACGTTGTGACAAAAATTATTTCAACTGACGCTGGGAAAATGTAACGAAAGTGCTATAAATATTTGTTTTACTCATGATGAGGTAAAATACTATTTATAAACTTTTAGTTAAGGGCACTTGATTGTGAACGCAATAGAAATAATGGTCAAAATTGACCGAAACCTCAATTTCTAGAAAACTTTGATACCGATGTAAATTAAAATTGTGTCGCAGTATGAATTAGTTCTTCAGAATAATTTAATACCATGTTCACATTAATATCTTTACTGTATTTTTGTTATTAATATTTTAGTTTATTATGATTTTTTATTTTGATCTTTAACGAATTTAGTTTATGTTCATTGAAACTGGAGAAAGTAGATAAATCAGATTTGGCAGTCTTATAGACCATATAATTATCTATTAGACTACTTTAAAATAATTTGCAGTAATATTTTTTTGAGAAATATTTTTCTAATTGCTTAAAAATTGAAACTTTTTTAAAGTTTAAGACGGACATTTTCGATTTTTTTTAATGAGGACATACTGCAGTCCACGTTATTGTAAATAGTGTTTTGAACCTAATGTAAAAACATCAGCTTTCTGTCTTATATATGTTTTCTATAAAAGATTTATATAATAAAATGTAACTTTCGGGAATTTCACTTTTATATTTGGCAGTGACTTCGCAAAAACTCTGACCAATCTTCAACAAATGGATACTAAAATGTAAATGCAGAACTCACAGGAAAGCTTCACAAAATTCTGCTGGCACAAAACTCTAGCAGAGCTACCAACGGTTGACACAAAATGTATTCCATCAAAAACCTTCAATAGAACAAAAAAAATGGAACAAAATTTGACATTTAAAAGGGACGCCACTTGACACGAAATTGTAAAAGAGCTTTTTAAAATCTTTTCAAAATGTTACACATACAAAACATACATAATTTTATTCAGAAAATATAACAGATATTTTATATGTACAATTAAAATAGATTTTCTCAAAATATTCACATACATGTGCCATTATTTCATCACAATTGCAATAATAAATCTTCAGACAGAAAATATTCACAAAATTCCTCTTTGGAGGTCTCTGAGAATGTTATTAACACGTCAAAAACCGTTCCTTGTATAACCATTAACCCTCGACAGCAGTAAACTTAACGAAAACAATCCACCCTCCACCCCCCAAAAAATTCTAGCCTGTCAACCCTTCCGCCACTAACCTCAAAACTCCCATCAACATTGAAGGCCGAGTTACTACCTTTAAATACCGGCTGCCTCGTGCAGTGCCACAATGCTCCTGCTCCTCGCAAACGCTTCTCAACTTGAAGTAATTCGGTATTGTGATACTTCCGTCCGCCAGAGCTTCTTTATTCCTGCCAAGTCTGCACGAGATGTCCTTAACAGTGACAAGGCACGCCCGCGCTAAGTATAGCTCCGCCCGCGAAGCCGCGTCGCCTTTACCTTGTTCGTTTTTGCGTCGCTGTCCGTTGGAGGTGTCAGACGTCTTCTCCGTTCCCATTAAGAGATCTCCCAACGGCCTCCAGAAAGTTCTCTCACTTCTGCAGAGACGTGATCGAGGAGGTGCTGCTGAGTCGTAGAAGTTCCCGTATATTTCCGTTTGCTGCTTTCAGGAACCGTCGAAAACAAATGGGCGTATCCAATGAACATATCTGTACAAATAATTTCTCTCAAAGTAAATTTCCAGTGTCAGGAAAGCAAAAGGCACAGTGACACGATAACGCTAGCGGGAAATGACTCTATAAATCTGAATTGAAAGTTCTAGGATTTGAAAGGTCGTATTGTCGCATTAAAGAAGAAAATATTGTCGTGCGAGGATGTTTTTTGAAATCTCTATAAACATGAGACAGCTAAATGTCATCCTCATTTTACAATCATAATTGTGCAGAAATGATCTCAATAGGTAATACAATCACTTTCTGAAAGGTCGTATTGTCGCATTAAAGAAGAAAATATTGTCGTGCGAGGATGTTTTTTGAAATCTCTATAAACATGAGACAGCTAAATGTCATCCTCATTTTACAATCATAATTGTGCAGAAATGATCTCAATAGGTAATACAATCACTTTCTGGCAATAAAAGGTCGTATTGTCGCATTAAAGAAGAAAATATTGTTGTGCGAGGATGTTTTTTGAAATCTCTATAAACATGAGACAGCTAAATGTCATCCTTATTTTACGATCATAATTGTGCAGAAATGATCTCAATAAGTAATACAATCACATTCTCTACATTATCTTTTAAAGAAAAATAATGAGTTGCGGACATATTATTCACAGAGGAAATTTGATGACTTCTGAAGATATTATATAATTATATAAAATCATGATAAACATTATATTATTTAATGTCTTTATATTCTACTCATCTTACAAGGGCGTAAATACGTAATATCTTTCTTCAAGAATGCTCGGAATTTTTTTCCTTTGGCTGCCTCCGCGTTCTCAACGAGCTAAGAAGTGTTCAGATTTTCTACAGAAACTGTACTTTTTTTCTGATTCTTTCCCTCGCCTTTATCTTGTTTCTTCGAAGACGGTACAAACCCGTCGACTATAACCTCTTGGAGATAATGGTTTTCTCGATCCAACAAACATCGACCCTCGAGACACTTCCGAAGGTCAGTGACTTTTCTTCTTCCTTCCGGAGACCCACATCCCTTAGCCCACCATCGCAGCCAGCGAACATCCTTCCCCTGCGCCTGGCAGATCACGTGCGCTTGGCCTGTGCTACTGCTGTCTTATTATTACTGCCGTACCTATTATTAGTGCAAGTTTCATGACATACATTAGCGTACATTATTTTGTAAGTCAAGAAACGCAAATGTAATGTTGCTTCGAGCAGGCATGATTTCTATAATTTATTTACAACTAATTTGAAAGTGAAGAATTAGGTTTTTGTAAGAAATGTACATATAAAGTATTGAAGAGTAACTAGAAAGAAAAAAAAGAATTTCATAACTTTAATAGTAACCGAGAAATGTGCATTCCAAAATGGGATGAATTTATGACCGTCCGGATTCTTATAAATCTCTCATTTTTGTGCGGTTTGTACATAATAATGGGTTAGAAAATATCAAAATAGAGTATAATATATTAATCATTGGACATTTTTCTGTTCACATGTTCTTGAATGAAGCAAATCAGATAATTTTGAAAAATTGATTTTTGTCCTTTTTTTTCGCCTTTCAAACCACCGTGCGTCGGCGCCATCCCACACCCCTCCCCTCCCCTCCTCTCCCCGGCTGCGTAGCCGGCGTCCACTAATTTTGACCTCCCTCATGAACGACCGCTCGGACCACGCGTGGCCCTCGCGCCATTTCACACCGCAATCGCCAGCCCTCGCCCCTCTGGGATTCCTTCCCCAAATCGCCCCCTAAATTGCCTTTGACGTCACCCTTAGCTCTCCAAAATCCTCTCCCTCACACACTCTTCTCCACGTAACACTCACTCTTTTAAGACTGTCCAAAATATTCATTGGTATTGCTTACCGTGTGTTTCCTTGACAGTCACACCGTCTTTTAGTTCATACGCCAAGCATTATGCACCTCATTCTTCTCAGTTCTACAGCTGAACTGAAGCATTTGCTTGTCATCTTCAAAATTGCCGTTTTTCCAGACTGTTACTAAATCTTATGACATGGGTTTGGGAGATCAGCACATCCTCCAGCCCTACAGAGTGTAGAAGCGAAATGATCGCTGGTGGTCCGCTGTCCTTCGGGTAAGATACTGCTTTTAGATTAGAACTGCCGGTCACTAGAAATCTCAACTGAGTAGACATTACGAATCTACTAACCCATTACCCCCCAATATCTTTGCTGCCTTCACCCGCAAACTGGTCATCCCCGAATTACTCACACCAATCCCTCGCTTCACCCGTCCCTCCCCTCCTTGCTTCCTGCACGCGGTATCACAGCTCCCGTAGCTTCCCGGCGCTCCAATCGATGTGGAGCCAATGAGTCATAACGGTGCTCGTTGGCCTGTCCAATGCCGGCCACAGATAGAGATTAAACTGCCATTGGAACTTGAAAAGCTCGACGTTAAATATAGCTTGATGACTTTCTATCGATTTCCAATTTACTACGTCATTTACAGCAAATTTCCACGCCGCCCAGGCCACCTCCGCCTGCGCTTCCTTGCGACTTCCTCGTTTTCTCGCTCGGTTTCTCGGCTGCCGAGAGGAGGAAGAAACGCGCCGGTGCCCGAGGCGAAAGGCCGCTGAGGAGCCGGTGATGCGGGTTGGCGGCTGAAGCTGGGCCGTATCGCTCTGGTCTTCCCCCTCTCTCTCACTCTCTTACTCTCTTCGACTCGCACTAAAGGAGACCACGAGATTTCTTCAGGTTGTGTAGAAAGCGCCAGATATGAGATTTTTCAGGTTGATGATTTCTTGCGGATATGACGCATGTATCCTACTTCTGGATGGTTTAGTACCAAAGCTATGATTCCTTTGTTGGATTGGCTACGTTTGGGAAAGATTGAAGCTGACTGTGAGAGTAGTTGTAAAGATGTCTCTGACAATGAGTCGGTGTCTTCAAAATATTACTAAAGCAATAAAATAATGTTAAAACACTTTAAAATACCATTATTGAAGTTCCTGTTTTAGATATTTGTATTTCTTTCCACTTTTCATACTCACTTTGAGCAATTTTTATTTTTGATGTACTTTAAAATGAAAGAACATACTAAAGACTATTTTCTTACATATTGTCAAAGTACTTAACATTATTGAATTTTTCCTCGATGTATTTAATTTTTCCAAAGTTACGTACCAAAGAGCGCAATGAATGCAATGAAGAACTATAGGGACTAGTAACATTTTTAAATTTCCGAGAGTTATATAACGTTTCTCTGGGGGTATGTGAAAAAATTAAATGAATCCCGTGTTAAGAAAGCTGACAAATTAGTTGGAAGCAAACAAGTCTAATTAGCTTGTGTACATTGTATGCAGACTGGAGTGCTTGGGTACACCAATTAGGGAGCTAAATATTGAAAGATAAACAGTCACAATTCTCATTCTTAATTAACTCCTAGAATTACTGTGATGTAATATGAAAGAGAGAAATACGATGGCGTTCTGTACGTTGAACATGCATGATCTAACGTCGTGAGTTTTTATCTGTAAGTAAATATTTCATTAAAATAAAAATGAATATGTGCAGGAGCAGTCAATTATAATAAATGGGAGTTTTGAAAATAATATGATGTTTCTGGTTAAATCAGCAAAACGTTATTTCCACATATATATGTGTATATATATATATATATATATATATATATATATATCTATTTATCTCGTCTCTTCTAATATTTCTTACTATTGTAGATCGTATTTCAACAAACATCTAATACTATGAAGGGGATTACTTCCACTGCTCTTGTTAATATTGTTATTTCTACCGTTGCCCTGCTATGCTCACAAATTCTCTCAATAACACTAATTTATTACATTTACTTACAATTTAATCATGGGTTCGACATAGAACATATTCCTTACTTTGTTGCATGTGGACGTGTAATTTTACACAGAATCACGATTCCTGGAAATTCTAATGATTGAAACCAACCAACCATGATTGAAGCCAACCAAAGATTGATGGCAACTAATATAAATTATCAGCCTTTTGTAACAATAAAAAATTAACACTTATTCTATATATATATATATATATATATATATATATATATATATATATATATATATATATATATATTACAAATTCTATTGATCTCATGAGAATTACTGTTTCAATGTAGAACATTAAAACATTGTACGGGTTTGAATTTAGTGCGTAAGATTACTACAGTATCTTGATAGATGGTTTCTCGGCTGTCTAGCAGAATATTGCCTATAGATTCCTTGGTATACCAATTGTCGTGTTCTCCTATTAAGTATGAAACTTTTAATTGTTCTATTTCCTAAAACAATATTCATAATAAGTGTACCATATTTTCGAAACAATTAATTTCGTAGAAAAATAATATGCTCAGATGAATCTGTATTCATCTAAAAAATAAGTGTAATTTTTACTATTGATTTACCCGTATATCCTTAAATATATGTTTCATCCGTGCAGTATGAGAATGATGTGCTTTCAAATTAGCGAATTAAGTGAAACTGTAGTTGATGTTAATTGAATTAAAGTAAAATTATGGCCTACTCATACATCTCATTACATCTGGAACGAATATGAAATTGATGTGTTGCAGTGAGGAATGCTATTCATTGTGTCGATATGAACAAATAATGATGTGAAAATATCAGAGAAATATCTCCCATGCCGTAGTAAATATTCAGTTTGCATTGCCACAAATGCAGGCAAGAAACCGAAGCCAATTCCGCCCGCTGCATCAACGTCTTCCCCCTCGCCGTTCGGGCCACGCGAGCCGCTCGCCCAGCGATAACATCTCCTGGACGCGCCTCCCCGCACCCCGCGCCCCGCACGCACATTAGCCCCGCGGGAGGCGCCGACGCCACGTTTCCTTAAACGCCCCCTGATAATTTCGACCGCGCAAATGGATTGCGCGGGCAGGCAGCGGGGCGGCCGGCCCCCTCGCCGATGCCCTCGCGGGGGGCATCCCGGGCCCTCCCCCCTTGGGGCATCTCAGCGAATAAAAATTGCTCATTTATGCGGTGCTCCCCTCGGCGGCGCAGTGTATATAGAAGGCGTTACGCGACGCAATCAACGCGGCCCCGCGGCCGCCGCCCGGAGCGTTGGTGCCGCATCTCGCCCCCCCCCCCTCCGCCGGCGCCGCCGCGAGGTTTAATGCCAATTCCGCGATAGCTCCTATCTGCGCCGGAAGGCCCCGCTAATCTGCCGGCATCAGCCGCCGTCGCGGCGCGCCCTTCTTCCTGCCGCCGTTGGCGTCGTCAGCGTCTCCGTTGGCGCTGCCGTCGTTCGGCCTACATGGCGTCGTTGGGGCCATCGCTCACGCACTCGCCACCCCGTCCTTGCCCCATTCTGATGTTACTCTCGATTCGCTTCTGTTCTATTGCTTCCTCCAAGCCCCTGCCGCCGACGCAGGGTCGTGAGTGCGTTCGTGTCGATTCTTTGGCAGTATTGTTCCTCCTCGTCTTCTCAGTGGTATTATCGTGCGTGCTAGTGGACAGAAGACTGTTTCGTCAGGCACATTTACGAGACTATTCCGCCAAATATCTGATTGTAGAAACCTGGAGCTACTGCAGGCTGGAGAAATTGACAATTACGTACAAAAATGATTGAATTAATGATGAAACCTTCTAAATCGTGGTTCAAATGTATAGGTTTTATTAAAGTAAATAAAAAAATGTTTATTCACATAACATTTTCCACTTTAGTATTTCACAATAATGTCTATCAAGAATGACGCATCTATAATGTATTTATTTTTCTAAAGAAACACACACTAATGTGTTTGGTGTATATATGTATTATATTCATAGCTAAGAACCAGTTCAAGTAAAATTTCATTACTGAGAATATATTTTATGAAAGAGAGAATATTGTCCTATCTTGAAGGAATTTTCTAAAAATATTGGCCATTCTGACAATATTTATGCTGATACACTTTTTTGAATTCCACAATAATAACATGTATCATTTATATGTATAATGATAATATATACATAAATGTTGCTATTTTCGGGAATGATGCCATATTTTTCTGGTTTTTAGTGATGGTGTGTGAAATTTGTTAATATCTATTCACTGATCTGACAATGACAGATATTTTCGTAAAACAGATATTTGTGAGCAATGTGTTCCGGAACATGTAAAAATTGCAAATATTGTATCTGAGCAACATCACCTAAACAACAGTATGAAGTGGAAAGGGAAAATCCCGGTTATAAACCTCACTTAGTCCTGCCGAATGAGGGATTCAAAACCTCATTTCATCGTTCTGTTCGCCGCTCGATGTGCAACCGCCCTTTTGCCCCGAGTAATCCACAACGAAGATAATTCTGTAAAATATATAGAGGATACAAGTAAAATAATGAATAAACTACGAGGATAAAACGGATTGTCCGTCGACGCCCGAATGTGCGAATGGCTTGGAGATCGAATTTTCTGGTATTAGGGCAACGACAGCCAATGAAATAACTGATCGGTACAAATTGCTGTTACTCATGAGCGAAATTTGTCACAGTCAGCACATGCTTATCACTAAATGGATGTGCATTTTCTCTTAAAATTCCAGTATTCCAAATCGAAAGGATTTAACTAGATCTGTGGTCATTTCTGTGTCACTTTCGAGTAATGTTGCTTCTATGGAAATGAAGCCTCGTTTATTTTATTCATTTCGTTCCGTAAAGCTTCATATCGCAGTGATTCTGCAGTGCATTAACAAACTAAAAACGCGCTAAAAGAAAATGTTGAGTTTAAGTTCATGATTTGAGATTTCATTTGTTACTAATGCTGATTTTAATAGAATGAAAAATTCATACGGTAATTTCTGAACGTTACCACTCTTATTTTCTTTCTTGAAGTCGCTCATTTCCTCAAAATAAATCAATTTGGTTCTGTTACTTGTAAGAAGATTTTATAGTTGGTATGCTATTTCATAAACATTGCTATTTACACATATTTCATTATTAAATTTAATATTTGCTAATATTATATATAAATGAAAATAATGGAAATAGCTGTTATTTTTTAAGTAGTATTTTTTGTAATTTGTCACAGTTATTGCAGAAATCAACCTCAAAACCAATAATTTTTTCATATTGTAATAATCCCTTCCCCCATCATGTCGAGAATGGAGGATTATTAATTGAGTTTGCACTGTCTTCATGTATGCGAAAAAAAAAGGTATATTACATACATGAAAAGGTCTCCCCCTATTGGATCATAGTTCATATAATATGGAACAAATGTGTGACGCTTACATTGCCAGTGTGCGGCTCGCCGAGAATTCGTTCCATTTGAACGAAACGTATCGGAGTGTGGTAAAACTTTGTCCAATCAAATATCGGCGAACGCCCGTTTAAATTATTTGAAAGTGTCTAGCCTTCCCAAAGTGGTAATGTTCCAATAATTTCTTTCTGGGAAGGATCTATGCCCTGGTATCCGGTAATAGTCTTGGCCAAGCGGTTTAAGTTGTTGAGAGACTATCAGAATCCTTTCCAAATTTCCTCGTTCAATCCTCGGGGGGTGATAGGCGGGTCTTTCTGCGCTCGCATGCATAGTGTATTCCCGTCTGCCGCGTGTTTTCGCGTTTAATGGCGTGCATGGATGTATTTTTACCATATGTTTACCATAGCTTCCATGTTGATTGAGTTTAATGTTGATTTTTGCAATAACTGACATAAATGATCAAAAATGTTTTTAAATACCATTCATTTCCATTACTTCCATTTATTAATAACATCAAAACAAAATATATAGAAATTTGGGATGTAAGACGGGAGGAGAACAAGTTTTCTCGTAGGATGTATTTCAATTCATACAAATATAAGAAGCAAACTTTTGTATTATTTATGTCTTTCAAGAAATTATAGATTAAGAGATGTTTGTGATAAAAACTGAGAGTATTTGTGTTCATAATACTAACTTAAACGATAGTAATTCTTGAGAAACATTTCCCAGATTATATATTTTCCTTTTCACTCTTGTTCACATTTTTTTTTATATTAGTCCTGAAGTCTTTGATTCAATAAAAGGACAGTACACAATATATTAAATAAAATCAACAATTGTTATTTTCTAATCACGGTCATCAATGAATAAAAGCAGATCCAAAATCATCATGAAACAAAAATTTGTCAATCGACTCCAGTTATTGAAAAAAAAAAATATGTCGAAATATTTAGATTAACTAGGCAATTTTTAGTACCCGATATTTGTTGTAGAGTTTTCTATCCTAGTATGGAGAAATTGGGTTCTTGGTCAGATTTCATGGCGATTTCACACTATCTTTTTTTTCAAAGAGAGTTCAGAATCCCCAATTTTACGGTTGTAATGTAATTTTCACACACCTTAGACCAATGTTTACAACTTTTAACAACGCGATTGGTAGTAAAGGGGGGGAATTACTCTCGACAATGTAAGTAGGGATTAAATATTTTCTCTTTCGTATCTGCGCTAAAAAATGTAAATGCAACAAAAGCTAATATTATCATTTCTCCGTGCATCTATTCAATTCCTATGTGTGATTGCTTGTCTCACAAAACCCCAAATTTCGCATGTAGGCTTACTGTAGCCATCACTCCCCCATCACGGTCCCTATCTAGCAGTGGCTAATCAACGTCAACCCCGCGCACCCGTCGCTGCTTGCTATTGGCTCGCACGGTATAAAACGCTGCGCTGCGCCGCGCCGCGCAGGGCGACTGTTAACTCGCGATATTGAAAATCGCTCAACGGTGCGATTAAAGCACTGACCCCCAAATAATATCTCTCACCGCATCGCTCGCCCGTCGCCAACGCACCTACGCCCAACCGCCCGCACGTGCACATCCGCCCACGCATCTCCGCGCGCTTTCAGCTTACGCACGCCCACTCATCCACCCACATGCTTTAGCTCACCCACTTACTCATGCAACCAATGCCTACACTCCTCAGGCCATTCGAGGCCGTTTGGCGCATCCGCCCGCCCATGCATCTCCGTACGCTTCCAGCCTACACTTTTTGTCATGCTCACCTGCCCACCCACCTACACCCTCAATTCAACGCACTCCCTTATGAGCGCCTATGGTCACTCGAGTACGTTCGCCCTCTTGGTCGCCCACGTGAATACGCCCACCACTTTCATTCCAAGCGCGCGTGCGCCTCCTGCTCGTCAGCCAGCAGTCGCCCCTTACCCCTCGCGCCACATTGAGCCGCCCCTCCTTTCAAAGGAATTCAAATTTTGAGGCCCGCGCTTCCCAGAAGACACGAGAGCTTCAACGTAATTTTTGAGATACCAATCTATAAATCGATTTCAAGAAGATAATATGTGTAATATTACGTTAGTCAAGGCACGAAAGCAAAGTTTCCACAAAATTCTCTTTAATTTGGGAAGAAAAATATTTATCGGGACTCACCAACATGTAAAAAAATTTAAAACGCCGAGCATTGTATAATTATGGATTTATTTCACAATCGTCACTACACATTGTCACTTCGTATTTTCTTTACTAGCAGCAAACTCTTTAATTTATATTTTTCCATCACTAATATCTCAGTCGCACGACACTTTATTTTGGTGAATTGTTTGTTAAATGTAATATCCCGATGCATCCGCCCGAAGGCACGGTTGAAGGACAGCTTTGAAATCTGAAAATGAACACCCATTTTGTTGTATATTTGGCTAAAGCGAAAAACTAGGTACTATTGACCATTCTTTTCGATTCATGACAAATGGGCCTGTATTAACTAAGCACTAAATTCCCTTAGATTTCCTTGATACTTGACTCATGTAGACTACTTGAACTTTATAAAGGATACGATTTTCAATATTCCTTCTGTTCATTGCAGTAATTTATGCAAATTTCTTTTTTTTCCGGGTGTCATTAAGCCTCGTCTACAAGACACACATTTGCTTCCATCTCTGGCAATTTCTTCCCTCTGATCACTCCAACTTCCTTCGCTTCCTACTCCTCTACTTCGACTTGTCGGCCATTGGCTTGCAGGCGACGCGGCGTGGCGCCGCCGATAGAAGCAGTATTTTTTTCATTACGCCGTTAAGCAGCGCGCGGTGTGGGAGTAACAGTCTCGTGCGTGTTTCCACGGATAAGCTCTGCCGCCTCGCCGCGTCGCGCCACTGCGCTTTCATTACCGCGCCTGCCTACGCCATATCGGATTACGACGGGCGTTAAAAATGAATTCGTAGATTCTGTCGGACCGATAGACAAAAATTTCCGTTCGTTTGTTATTTCCGTTTCCCAGCGTCCTGGTGGCGTAAGACTATTTAAAAACTCTGTGACAACTTTGTGATATCACCTGAAGAGTGTTATGTTTTGAAACGTTTGGTAAGTAAAATTCTTCTGGAGCGGATATTTAGAAGCTTTGATCAATTTTCATGATGTTGTAATATTATTTTGGTATCGGAAAATGAATTACCGAAAAAGAGACCGCATGGAGGTTTGTAAACCTGATGGATTTAAATATTAAATTTAATATAAACCTGTATTCTGGGAAATGCGAAAATGTCCAGCAATTCGTAACAAATAAAAGAGGTTAATGCGTGGTAAATGTATAATAGTTTTATCAACACGGCGTGTTTGATAATATTTCATAGCTTTTAACGCGACACATTGTGACATTAAAACTATTTTGGTGCTTTGGGGTCATCCGAATCAAAACCTCGCTCTGACAGCAATGCCGTTAAAGCCTTATTTACCGAAGATTCGCCATGGGGGATACATCATTATTATAAAAACAGAGTTGAATTTTTAAAAGTTCCGAATACGTGGCCGGACAATCCCAGGGCGCGGAGGTTATAAAAGCGAGTTTGTTTTTACGAGGACGTATGGAGGGTGTTCGTGGCCGGCCGCCGCGCTGCGCCGCGAGGGCTGCGGCGGAGCTCTCGAGACGGAGCAGCGAGGGGCGACGCGCGGGGGGCGGCAGGGCGGGAAGAGGGCGCGGATGTTGGTTGGGAATGTGCGGAGAGGGGAGGGGGAGTTCCGAGTGTGGCAGCGTTGGCAACGCGGGGGAAAGGGGATCGGAGCAGCACGGAGCGCATTGCGGAGCGCGGCGAGGTGGGGTGGAGGTGGCCGGGCTGAGACAAGGGGGGCAACGGTGGGGTTGGGAGAGTATTAGATGGGAATGTAAGGAGAGGGGGTTGTCTCGTAGTGTGACAGTGGGTGGCAAATCGAGAAAAGGGGTTGGTGGAGCGGGTCGTGGCGCTGCGGAGTTCGATGGGGTCGGGTAGGATGAGGCGGAGTATAAGGAGAAAGGAAAGGAGGGTTTGGTTGAGTGGGTGTGGGAAAGGAATGTGCGAAAAAGAAAGGGGCGGCCTGGAGTGTAGCGACGTGTAGCAGCGCGCGGAAGGGGTTTTGTGGAGTGGGACGCGGCAGAGCGGGGTGGGGCGGAGCGACAGAAGGGCGTGGAGGCGCAGGAGCGGAATGTGAGGAGAGGGGAGGGGCCGCTCAGAGTGTGGTAGCTTTGGTGAAACAGGACGAGCACGGAGAGAGGAGGCAGGGCGACGCTAGACGGGATGAGGAAGGGCGGGGCGAGGCTGGGCCTGGCGGGGCAAGATCTAGTGAGGCGGGGCATGGCGGGGCTAGGCGGGAGGGGAGGCGGCGCGAGGCGGGGTGAGACCGCAGCGAGGTGCGTGAGAGACGGGGCGAGGTGGAGCGAGGTAGCTCTAGGCGGGGCGGGGCGAGGAGGGGCGAGGCGGAGTGAGGCCGGAGCGAGACGGGGAGAGACGGGGCGAGGCGGGACGAGGTGGCGCGAGTCGGAAAAAGGCGGGGCGAGGCCGGACGAGGTGGAGCGAGGCGGGGCGAGACGGGACGTGGTGCAGCGAGGCAGAGCGAGGCAGAGCGAGGCAGAGCGAGGCAGAGCGAGGCAGAGCGAGGCAGAGCGAGGCAGAGCGAGGCAGAGCGAGGCAGAGCGAGGCAGGGCGAGGCAGGGCGAGGCAGGGCGAGGCAGGGCGAGGCAGGGCGAGGCGGGGCGAGACGGAGTGAGACGGAGTGAGACGGGGCGGGACGAGTCGGGACGAGGTGGAGTGAGGCGAGGCGGAGGCAACCGCACCAGGGTCAACGCAGGCGGGCGCGAGTGACGTGAGTAGTGGTGGGTCTTGCGGGGCTGCCGGCGAGACAGGCAGGGGTCGCAGAGGAAATGGAACCTCGCGAAGCGGGTGTTGCTGCAGTTTAAATAGGTGGTCGACGAAAAGAAATGAGGCTGTCGGGAGTAGCAATATTGATAGGGTGGCAGAAAGGAAAGAGAGAGAGGGAGATGATATATTTAGAGCGTGTGAAAGAGACAACAGTTTTCTTCTAATGAAGGTGGTAGAACACTTAGGGAGGGTTAGAATGTTTAGGAGATTGAAATAATAAAGAAATAGATACAGGAGGGAAGTTGAATCAGGCGAATGAACCGAAATAAATGTTAGCAGTACAAATAACGTGTTTAGTATTTTAATAAAAGTGAAACCGTTTACAGCACGTAATACTACAACCTTTTTTGTTTGTTTTGATTGCAATAACAAGATAAAAATAAGTGCCTAAAAATATTACAAAGCATTTGGAGAAATAAAATTATATTTTATTGAAGAAGCTGTAAGGGTACAGTTTTTAATTTAGGCTATAAGAATTAGACTTCAGAAGTATCACGATTGTCAAAATGAGAGAGGTCAAAACACTAAAATTTCATGTTCACATAAATAACATCCCAAATTAATATATATTTCAAAGAATATCAATAAAAAACATTTTTTCAGAAACGGATGATGGGATATTTCACTTTCACTCACTGGACCTACAAAGGCATAGAAATAGGTCATCGAGCAAATGAATGTATAAATGTCATGGCAAAGTATGACGCAATGAAGTGAAGGCGGCATAAGAGGAAAATTCTGGAACAATGCAAAGCGGGGCGTGAGAAACAGCGCAGGCGGCGGCGTGGCGTGGCGTGGCGGGGGCGGGCGTGGCGTGGCGGGGAGCGCCAAGGCGCAAGGACGGAGAGCGCCGGCGCTTCCGTGTCTGCCTGCGCGGAGTCGTGGAACAGGCGCTCCTCGGAGAGCCACAACTCGGCGGCGGGCCTGGGGGTCACGTCTCGCTAATAACAGCGCTGCCCCGCCCGGTCCCCATTCTCCTTCTACCCCACCCCAGCTGCCCCTCAACGCCCCTCCCCCCGACCCATGCCCAGCGCCGACCCGCCCCTCCCCGCACATCTGCCCGAGACTCCCTCTTCTCGCCCCCTCTTGCTCCTTTCACCCCGAATCGCTCGTCCCTCCCCACTCCATCTCAGCTTCCCTTCAACACCACCCTCGACCCGCCCAGCCCCAAGTCTCCACGTCTTACTCAGTCCCGCTCCGCCCCTCCATGTCTCCCCGCTCGCTTCTCCTCACCCTGACTCAACCACCCCAACCAACCCCATCTCAGCTATCCATCAGCACCACCCCCGCTTCGACAGTCTCACTCCCCAACCCTCATGCCAGCCCCACCCTTCCCCGCCCTGACCCCCGCCTCGCTTTTCCTCATCCCGCTGCCCATCCCTCCCCTCCCGACCCCGACCTCCTCGACCGCTGCGCTGCAGAGCCCGGTGGGCGGCAGTTCCCGGAACGCGCCCCGCGGCGGCGCCGCGGCCAAAGGCAGAGTAATTCTTACGAGGTTAGCGTCGGGAGATAGCGTGCGGGAGAACCAAGGAATAAAGGAAACGGGAGACCTCGGCCGCTCCCGTTGCCGAGCACCATATCCGCCACCTTCCGTCCCCTCCCACCGCCCACCCTCTTCCACTACTCACACGAAATTACAACACGCACATTTAAAAAAATACAAATACATTTTATGTATTTTAATCTTGTAATTTATTTCGAAACGTGAACAGCATCCCTGATACAAAGATGTTAAATCTGAACTGTGAGGTCTGCTATTCTATATCATAGTATAGATGTCACAAAGTATTGTAATGCAAACATTTATCTTCAATCATCATAGTACCACACATAACAGTGATACTGTAAAGAAAAGTATTAAATAAGTGAATTATATTTACCATTGCCCACTTGATAGCTGCCTGCTTAACTGTCTTTCAGAATTATGGGACTAGCTACCCCTATCCTCTCACCATCATCACTGATCTAAACTGTTCTCTCATTTATGATTCTAAGTACACTACCGTGTTCTCGTCCTCTCACACTCTCTTCTCCGTCCCCCCTCCCAGGGCCTCCTGCCTCTCTTAAAGTGAGATTCTCTACCACTCCATGCTTCTACTGCCTTCAACAAACCATCCCCACCGCATTCATTGCCTTTTCTCACAATTTCTCAGCCTACCCCACCTTCAAGTGCCCCTTCTGTCGCCTGACCTCAACGTAACCGTTCCCGCCTGCGCCATCGTGTTGAGTTATCCACGCAGAGGGACTGGCGAAGCCTTCGGGTGAGAAAGCTAGTCAGGATAATGGAAGAGAACAAAGACGGGCAAAAAAAGTGGTGAGAAAAGCAGCGTGCGTGAACGCGCATTCCCTCAAGGACCTTCCGACGAGACGTCAGGTGCGTAAGTGGAAGCATGAGATATGCGAAGGACAGCCCATTTCCATGTGGCCCGAGGTCGTAAAACGAGGTTGAAAGAAAGACCTATTGTTACAAGAACCCACTAGAGAAAATGTTGAAGTATGTTGTTAAAATAACTACTTTGCCGGCAGGGGCTGGAATTGCAGAAATGCAATTTTCTTCTTAGATTAATGCAAAGGCTGCAAGAGAATGTTCATGTGCATTTCCATGGCAACATACATTAAATAAAATTTGCAGACTTCTGTTTTGTGCTTGCATTTCTTTATTAAAAAACATGCAATTTATGCGTTTTTCATCATATCTTTCTTACGCACTGCAATGACGCCCGCAAAGGTCTGGAGATAACTCATTGTAACGTGTTAAGTTCACACATACTACTTAGCGGATTGTTGCATCATACAAGAATTTACATGAAATTAAATTTCAAGAATTAATTATGCACTATCAAATATGTTAAATCTAATACATCGTATATCAATACGTATTTTATTTATAGTAGTATTTGTGATGTTAGATTCTAATCGCCGTGTGGCATTCCTTGCGAATTCGCTCCAATGGAAAATCTTAAGGACAAAGCTATGACTCGTTTTATTAAAACGTGTTTTGGTACAATCTACATCAATATTCTTTCTTCCATCAAGTACATTCGTGCTTTGAATGTAGTTATCACAGTTTTTAATTTAATATGTGCTTCGTATTTTCAGAATTATATATAAAGTTTCTTAAAGTAAGACAATCATATTTTTAAGTGATTCATTTTTGAAATGATAAATTATTTAAATTGTATACTAAAACTATTCAACAATATTGTTCTACCTTCCATAATAACTACTTTACATAATGTTGAGTTTATTACTTCATGATAAAATGGACAAGAGAAGCTAAACTGATGTATATCGGGATCAGTAATAACGACTCTACAAGCATATTGAACTGCTTGCCTTGATCAGAGATAGCGAGCAGACAACAGCAGCTGAAGATGATATCCACGCTGCAAGGATCCGTCCATCCGGCTTGAGCTTCAGAAATGAAAGAAGGCAGCAAAGAAGGCGCAGGAAAATTAAAGCCAGCTCGCCGCTGCGACCAGTCTGTGTACACAGGCGCCCCACCGGACCCCCTTTCACTTCTCCACCGCTTCCCCAGTGCGAACCCCCACTCCCTCGCCGCTGTCTGCACCCTCCTCGGCGTTTCCTCTGCTCTGTCCCCCTCCGCCATCCCTGCCAACCCCCGACCACCCCGCCTTCCTTGAAACCCCCTCTAACCCTCCACCTTTAACACCCCTGCGAATCCAGGCGTCCCCGCCATCCTCCGTCCCGTCCGTTCCCCTCCTTCCGCCTACCCACTGCCCCTATCACGCGACAATTCCCCATGACGCCTTGCAAATCCTTAACAACTCCGCCGTCTGCCCTGCCTCTACAACCTTCACCTCCACAGTCCCCGCCAACCACACAGCCTTCGTCGCTTCCATAATCGTTACCGTCCCCACCACCGTCGTCATATCTACACACCCAGCTGCTTTCACCACTCCTGTCCCATCTTCCCCCAGCAGTCACGCCGCATCCGACGCCTTCACAGCCCTCTGGTACCTGCAGCGTCCACCGCATCTACAACCCTCAGCTGCCTTCGCCGTCCCCGCCCCGCCCCCCACTCCGCCTGCACTGCTGCTGATATTACTTGCCGGCGGGGCGTCCGGCGAGGGTCGGCTGCTCGGCCTCTGGGGCAACGCCGTCGCTCGCCTCGACGAAACTGCTTTTGAACATAAAACTGCGCTGTGGGATTCGTCGCGCGTTTGGATTTTTGATAATTATAATTTTATTAAATATCCGTTACCAGATGTTACAAAATTGTCTAATAGAAAGATATCGCATTGAGTTTGATGCGTTCTAATGATGACATCGTAACTCTTAGGGCTCTAAACCAATTTTGCGTAGAATGAGTGAAGTCGGCTGAAAATTAATTTATGGGCAATCAAATGAAAATTCCATTTCTTTGTTTCATTATCTAATTTCGTAATGTGAAGAAATAGAAACGCCACTTAATCAACTTGTAAATATCTTGGATAGTAATTTACTTGAAATACTGAAAAAAGTGTGTTTCCATCAATACAAAATGTGTTTCCATCAACAAGTTTTTATTGTATTTTTTGGAAAGATTTCTACCTCTCTATTTTATGTTTCATATAAAACTTTATTCGAGCATGTTTTATCACCGAATTCACTCTATTGTCAATTCCGTTTCACGATCGTCAACAAGTCAAGTACGGAGTACAGGACTTCTCGCAAGTACTTCCAAACCACGATCCCGCAGATCTGCAGTGTGAATACGGACTTCGTGGAAAACGTCGGCACTTCGCCGCCTTGCAGGGAGAGTTGTTCGATGCCCTGTTGCGGCCATCCGGTGAGGCGCGAAACCGCCGGCAAACGCGGTGAGAAGCATTGCCTGGCACGGCGGTTGCGTTGCCAGTTTCCGTCGCCACGCTGCGCTGCCTGCTCCTACGAGCACTTAACCTAATTGTGCACCCGTCCTGCGCTGCGCCGCGCCGTGCCGCGTCGCGTCTTGCGCCGGATTCAATCTAGGTGGTGCTGGCGACCGTCTGCTGGCGATGCGCCGGTGTTTTATTGCACGCGTTCCGTGCGCCAAAGTGCGGAATAAAACGCACGGAAATGCCTCGCCTCTGAACAGGAACGCGCGCCTGCGAGTCTGCTGGTAGTTCGGAAGCAACTTGAATGACTGTTTCTGTGTTATGTCTGCAGGCGTGTCCGCCAACTTTACGATAATAGAGGTAGTACGGAGTCGTGCGAGTGCATTTTTTATTGTCACAAGAAATATACGGTTAATCATGTTATGTTTTTAAAAGTTGAATACTGGCCCTAAGTACAGTTATTATTGTTTGGTTAATAAAATAAACGGTAAACTTAATTTATGTGTAAATATATGTTGTGTAATTAATACCTATTTATAAATGCATTGCATTAATTTGTTCATTTATGTATTTATTAAAGAACCAACTTTTCTTATCAATTGAAATATGAACTCCCTACATTGTTGGACCGTGTTTGCACCATTATTTATTCAATCTAAGTCCCTTCTAGTCATTCCTTAAGAAACGCAGTCTCTAAAGATATGATTAACGATTCTTTGCACACAAATATTATGAATAGAAAGATCAGTGCTTAAGAGCATATATTGATTTCTATGATTGACTATAAAGTGATCCAATTCAGAACCACATATATCAATGATAAATAATCTACATGTAGTTTATTACAAAATTAGTTAGTTAATGCCTTATTTTACGTGGCGAGACTCGGGCCATCAGGACCGCTCTTCCGTCTAACCACGCAAATTTTGCTACGCTCCTTTCACCACCTAGCGGAGAAAGGATGTGTTATCTTGGGCGACGAAACAGGCGGATCCCAATTTCGCTCACAGGCTTCTTTTAGGCTTGAGGATCTTTCACATGCAGTAAATCTACTACATGGGCCAGCCGGCTTTACTTCCCCTCCGAAGGAAGGCGTACGGATTTTTTTCGCCCTTAAAAATCCACGACTTCGATCGGGTTTGACCCCGCAAATTCGGATACAACAGTCCGGTACGCTCACCGTCATACCACCAAATCCGGGAAATTATGTTGTGAATTAAGTAACAAAATTGAATTGCATTTACATTCAGACGAATCAAATCGATAGTTACTGAAACGTCAAATATTTGCATTTTGATTACGAGTAGAGGAAAATCGTTGTTTCGTGAAATTCGTAAAGCTTAATTTTTTCTCAAAGTCGTGAGTTGTCGTTTTCCCACCCTTAAATTGTTTTCCTGTCCCGAGATCCTAATAATTCAACATCCAAGACGCGTGGCGAGCCTCGAGTTTGCCGTGTGGAGCCTCGAAAAAGCAGTTGCGCGCACCGCCGCCCCTAGCGCCAGCGTCGCGTGGAGCGGCGTCAAGGAGAAGCGCCGGCGCCCGAAGGCCTCCGGGAGAGAAGCTCCGTGTGGAGGGGGAGGGGCTGCCTCAAAGCACCACGGGTGCCCCCGCCGCACCGTTCGCATTGTTAGCCCCTGAATAGCTCGTTTAATATTTACGCATGCTTGTTGTAATGAATTTCAACGGAGTTATCCTACTTGTTGAATACTCATGTGCCTCGCTCCTCGCCATGAATATCTTAGACCGCCTTGAATGAGACGTCTTCATTTATTATGGACGATATGTTCGCAAACTTTAGTAGGCGATGCGGCCGCCCGTCGGGAGGGCCTGGGTGGGGGTGCGAGCGGCACGGGGGCAAGGCGGGAAGGCGGAGGGGTTGTGGGAGTAGGTGGGTGCTGTCAGGGGCCAAGGATTTTCACGGCGACAACGAGAAACAAGAATTTCGGGCTGGAAAGAAGTTCCGCGGGAAACGAACTTTCTGGCGGAAAGAAGCCCCGCGTCGTATGCATAACACGTTCCCAACTGTGACTCTCAGGGCACGGACATTTTATTAATAATTATGTGGTAGCTCCCTGAATTGCTAAAGAAGCAATTACTGGTAAAAAAAATTCCACTTTCAAATATAGCCCAAATCTTATTTAACCATCAATTCCCAGAGAATGTATCTATTAATTCTAAAAATCGTATATTATAGAAGTATTTCATACTTAATGAAAATCTCAAAGTAATTAGTCCGTACCTGCTACATTGCAGAAAAAGCTTATGCCTAGAGAAATGAACATTATGAATGTAAAAGAGGAAAACAATATTGACACAACTTTGTCGACAATAAAATCTAATTTCATTGTTAAAGGGAAACGAAAATCCTTCTTTACACACACAGTACTATAAATTGAAGGTTTCTTTATTTTTTAAGTAATTGGTACTTTTTTCTTCATTCGTTTGACTATGCTCAGTTAACAGAAACTTATTAAAACATTCTAGTTGCTAAATATACCGGTTAATTCTCTGCTTTCCTCTCCTATTAAATTACTGTGCAATAAGATTATTTGAGAGAAGTAGAAGAACGTTCTGAGTGATGTTCATAGAAGGGCTGAGTAATTCTAAATATTATTATTTCATAAAATTATGAAGCGAACACTGCATTGCAAGACAAATTGGAACATTTATATTTACTTATTAAATTCTGCAAAATACACCATTTGGCGGAATCATTCTATGTGCACTCTTTTCATCACTGCTGAGAGGCATTCCCTTTTGCATGAATATTTCAATTACAAAATTTGGAAACGCAATATTGCAGCTACTCCTAACCATAAGACTAAGAAATTCACTTGTAAGCAAATTAATGTTAGCTTATTACGACACTTTGTACTGTCAAAGTACAGTCTTATTTCCAAACTCTCTCGCTTTTTGAATTATAACTTTCTGTTTACCTTTGAAAGACTCTTACCTCGCCTTAGGCGATATGTGTAGAGTTCTACACAAGTCTGTTTTCTTCTTACTGGCATTTCCGCTTGTGAATAGGTTCTTGCACAAACGATTGCTTTGACTCTGATGCATATTCCTCTGTACCGCAAAAGAATGACACCATTCACACGTCTCTCGAGGGTGCAGCTTTAGATGGCAGCTAATTTAGAATCCCATTTTACATTTGTTTCTCGGAAGTGGCATTCCACTTCGCATCAAACGGCACTGATTTCAACATCCAAACTCTGAATTCGTGCGTCTTATGCTTCTCCATGCATTCAAGTCAAGTGAAATTCGACCTCACGGTTTGCTTAACATCCTCGGTTTCAACCGTTATCATTAGGGAACGACGTTTAATAAACGAATTAATTAATTTCCTTTTGAGGCGACCTTCTCGCCGGATAAAGACAACGGCGAAGCGCCTTTGAAATTCATTCGCTCGGCGCGTTCGCCCGCGCGCACGCGAATGAGGTAGGGCGCGCTCGGGGCGTGGGCGGTGGGCGGTGGGCGGATGGGAAACAGCCAGGGCTGCTCCTCCGGAGAGAAAGCGATGGAAATGGCAGGGATGTGGGGTCACGGGAGGCACGTAATAATGCAATGGAGAGGTGGGTGGTGTAAATACGTAGGTAGCGGTGCGTGTGAGTGGCCCTTTTGCAATGGAACACTTCTACTGGGGCGCAAAAGGAAAAGGGAGGTGTGAGGGCCAGGGGCTCCAGCACGTGCAGCCGACACTCTTGTCGCGCTTTGTAGTGGCTCTCATGTGCGAACACACAGGAGCCTTCACTACTCTGAGCATTGGAATGAGAGGAACAATTGAAAAGTGTGCATTAAAGTAGGAAATGTGAGTTTTTACAAAGTAGTACTAAGAATTTGTTATTTAACTGACTTCCCTATTCAAAATGGAAAAAAAGGGTCATAAAGCCAGAAACATGAAAGGCAGAAAGGAACGCCTTCTCTAAAACCATAGTCTCAACGAAGTAGTTTCCACATGTTCATGACAACGATTTCATGTAATGTGGACCAATAACACTTGCGTTTTGATTGAAGCGTCACCCCGAAGCCCAAAGTCTATTAAAAAATATGTTAAAAATCTATTGTTATTATAATAAACTAAAAGTTGTAATCGCATGGCGGTTTAAAAGGCGAGGACTCACATAAGATGTAATACGGTTCAACTTGGCGTGATATCTGTGCCGGGTGTTGGATGGCTGTGATGCTGTTGTTTTGCCACACAATTTACCAAGAGGTCCTAGAGTAGACTTTCCGACAGTGGCAGTTATTCGGCACTGTCTACTAGAGCAATGTATTCTGTGAAAAAACAACCGCCCGCATCCGACAGGAGACCTGCCGCCTAGCAGTGAACGCTGGAGCGCCTTATAGTATAATCAGTCGGTCGCCGCCGGTCGAGCACCGTCAACCGTTCGGGCGACCGCTCACACTGGCACCCTTCAGTGCACGGGCAGCTGCCGCCACTCCCCTCCCCAGTTGGGATGAACCGTTTGCGGACTATTCGCACTGGCATTCATGACGTTGCCACGGACCATTTTTGGCAGTATTTATTAAATAAAACAGACTGAAATTGCATAATATCTTCCGGAAACTTCCTGCGGTTATACTTCACTGATTCCTCGAGGATGGGTATAAGCATTTCGCTATTTAATTAATATTAGTATAATTCCCTCATTTTTTATTTTTGCTTCTTCATTCAAAGGTAGTTTGGAATGAAAGAAATTACGGAAAAGATCAATAATCATTTCTTTTCTTAAATGTGGTACTATATAAGCATATTTTGTGAATATTTACAAAAAGATTTTGACTTATTTTGCAAAATAGTCATAATTTTAATGCCAAAGTTTAATAATAAATATTCGTTTTAGTTCGTTTTAAAGACGTACTAGTTTCACGCGACCTTACTAGAATCTTCTCTCCATTGCAATGTCCTAATTTCTGTTTTCTACTCTCATTGTATAATTCTGTCATTTGATAGTTGCAACCCATCAATACGATACAGACTTCATTATGATATAGGTTCTTGACCAATCATAAAAAATTTTACAGACCAAGAATTGACACTAATCATTGAGAATCGTTCCAGTAAATGTTTCGTTCAATTGTGTACATTAAAATTGCATTTAATATTGTATAATGCTTGTCAGTTTTAATTTCTATCATTATTAGTCATTTTTACGTAGAATATTATTTAAAATAAATTGAATCACAATTTCACGTTGATCCTATTTGAATAGCGCAGTGGTAAAGAAAAGCCACCTGGGGTAGGGGAGGCAGGGAGTTGTTCACTAGGTGGCCTTGGCTGAACCCTGCATATCAACTGCCATGAAATGATTCAATGTAAACGTTTAGCTTATAAATGTTTCGACGAGTCGTTGGAAAAGTACCGTATGAAACCGTACCGTATTCGATGTAATGGGTATTAATACACTCGTGTGAAGTTTACGACACTCGCTCGTTCTTCGCTCGTATCGTAATATCACACTAGTGTAATAACATCCTTCATTTCCTAATCGTACTTAATGTCTATTTATACCAGGCACTTCGAACCACGCCCGCACGAGCTACTTACCTGCCTGGGTAGCCCGGCGCTCCTACTGGTACGGACAACTTCCCCTGACTTGGCACTTATTTCCCTTAAACTCCAGAAAGGGGTTTACAAGCGCAAGCTAAAGCGGCGCGAGGCAGTGAACAGAGGCTTCGTAGGAAATATGTTTGCCAGATTTTTTCTCTCAAATAATCAAGAATTGTATTATGTTTATATTCTTTACTACTTATTACTATTGCTGTTTATTTTCTTCCTCAATTCTTTCTTATATAAACATATTTGCAAGGTGACCGAAATATTTTTGAATGTCGAATTCTTTCCTTGTTTTCGTTTTGTGTTGTGATATTAAATTATTCCGTAATTTATTATTTTGAGCAATAATATTATTGCTTACGGACGGACAGAGCTTTTAACAGTAAAAAATATTAGTCTGTTAAATTTTCTAATCTGAACGTAGAAATAGTACGCTTTCATATCACTCTTCAGTAAACAGGATTACAAAATCAAGATACTTGGGATTTAAATTTTCTAATTTTACTCTCAATTGAGAATTAATTGAATATTTAAATTCGTACTAATGTATTATTTCATTTTAATGGATCATTCCTTTGCCTTAAAGAAAAAACGGAAATTAATATAGGTATATTTGAGACAATAACCATTAAAAAACTTCTCCAAAAGAATGTCAAGACCAGGTATCCAGTGACGTAACGCCACGCCGTAGCATTTGTACAACTCTTACATTTAAATCTTGCGCCACTTTCTTTGGACGCAGTTTACACGAGCTCAGGAAAACATGTTACCTTGCCTGCGACCTTAACATGCCTGATTTATACTGTATGGATTCAAAGCCATTTTCGCACTGCTAATTTTATTTCAAGGTTACCCAGCGAATGTGAACAGCGAGCATGATGCTGCAAAGGGCAGTTCAGTCAATTCGAAAGACTTTTGCATTTTCAGAATCCTTTGAAAGCGCCTCGAGCAAGTGACCTTGCACTTCACCGGGCCCCGAACTTCACTTCAGCGACGGCTGGTCCCCGCTCCCTAGTGGCTTCCAGATTCACAACAGCGGCGTGCGCGACCCCTTCCCGGCCTTACGCCTAGCGCTCACTAGGGGAGGGCGAGAGTGGAGGTCGATTGTCTTCTGCAAACGCACTGCTCAACTAGCTAAACATCTAGGTCGAATTCAGTCGCTGTCTGGAGAACAATTCTAGCAACCGGCTGCTCTGATGGCTGATTTTCAGTGGTTTCTCCGATGAATACCAGGCGAATGCCGGAGCAGTAGCCTAAAAAACTGGACATCGACTATCTTTCTTTTTCTTGTCCTATCGTCACCCACTTGCACTAACATGCACTACACTACCACACATGCCCAGAGACCAGTCTGGGACTTAGAACTTATCCCCGCTAGGGCGCACCCCGCTTGGGGAGACACTCGGCGAGGAAAACCGCGCGACCGCGAGCGGTAGCTCAGTGCATCAACTGATGTCACTGGGGCGGTGCCCCGCTGGTGGGAGAGTCCTGGTTAGGAGGAAACCCCACTAGCCGAGCATCCAGCGGGGGAAGATCACCGCCAGCTCCCGAGAAAAAAAAAGTATGCACTACACTAACGGGACTAATGACCAAAGCACTTGACGCGCCCGGAAACACGAAAAAACCAAACCAAACCGAAACCGCGCAAGCGGACGTGTAGTTCGGCGCGGGATCTCACGTTCCAGCGGGGCGCCCTTGATTCTCGAGAGGAACGAGCGCCGAGCGATCTGCGGTCCCCCGCCGCGGGAGCGCTGCAACTGCCGCGCGCAGCTGTGGCGAAGGACTCGGCGCTGTAACTGGATCTTTGCGCATCGCTTTCCGCGGTTCCTTTGTTTCGCGGCGCTGCGCTGCGCTGGAGAGGGCTGCCGCCGGCGCCTTCCTTCCCTGCGGTGAGTCTTTGGGTGTAGGTTTTACACCGCCCTTCGGCGTGACGTAAACGCCGTGTTCTTGTTTTGCTTGTTTCCTGCGCAGCCGAACAGGAGATTCCGACGCCGTTGGCTGAAGTCCGATCGAATGAGCGCCCTGCGAGTTGGGGGTACTTCGCTCTCACACTGTATTGTACTCTTAGTTGTGTGTTGCTGAAAACCGAAACTTTTCTTTATAGTGCATTGAGAATTGGAAAAGTTCATCACGTAATTTGTCAATACATCTGGTAAACAAATCTCTTCAATGAGTTTGTTGAAAGAGTTTTTAACGCTTCTTTAAAGAGATGCAATGTCTGAAAGACTACAACAAAAGTATGAACGATGCAAAGTACAAATCAATTACTTTCATCTATTATTACACAGGTTTGATGCAATCGTCGCTCTGAGTTGAACAGCATTAATGACATGTTGAGGACTGAAATGAAAAATATCAGGTCATTCCTAATAGTCAACCATATTCTTCCCCCAAACTCGAATGTATGATGAAATCTTAATATTATTGTGAAATTTGTTCTTAATAATTTTCCTTACTGAATGAATGAGGAAATATGTTACGAAACCTCGTCGGTTTGCAATCATTAAGTACATTAAGGAAATCATTTTAGAAGGAATTTTCATTCCAATATTTCACTTGAAGTCCAATTGAAAAATATTTACTTATGCACTAATAGAGATGTAGATTTGTAATTTTGCGACACAAGAAGGAATTGCAAGTATGGTTTAAAAATACGTATTGCATGGTTTGTATTCCTGAATTGACGTACGTAAAACCAGTTTTGAATCATTGAAGCGACATTTCACTCTTTAACGAGATTTCTGTACACTACTTTCAGGAGGAAAGAAATAAACCGAAGCATGTTCCCAGGAAGAAAAATGAAAGCCATACCTCTGCATGCGAGTTCGTCATAAGTTGGGCGTATCCTTCGTGCCCCAGGCCACGTGGCAGCGTGGGCGCGCGCCACCTGAAGGGCGTGGGTCGGGCGAAGGGCCGGTGGGCGGGGCGGCGCTGCGAGGCACTCTAGACGCGCCATCACTCACACGCCGCCCTGCCCTGCCCCGATTACCATTAATAAATACACAACGCGGAACACAGCGGCGCCCTGCATTACGCAACAACAAAAGGTCATCGGCTCGATAAAAGCGAAGCGGAAAAGAAAAGCGGAGCGACGGAGACGAGGCGGCATTTGAATAAGATAGCTAGCCATCCCGCCTCCCAACGCAGCGTCTTCAAAAGCCCGTAGGAGAAGTACAGGGCCATCCATTATATTTGATCAATTTTTAAAGGGGTAGGAGCAGCAGTTTCGTTACGGCTGCAGACGAGGGTATAAAGAATGGCGTGCGGAATACAGGCGGGCGGGCGGGAGGCGAGTAATGAATGCCCTGATGCCCCGTCTGCCGAGGGCGGAGCCGCGGGCGCCAGGGGTGAAAAAGCTGCGAGCGGGAGGGCGCATTTTAAAAAGGAGCGCTCGCGACGCCGGGCACGGGGCAGGGGGGGGGCGGATCTCTCGAGAGCGAGCGGCCGGGCACCGCCGCGCCGCGTTCTTGCGGTAGGTCGCGCGCAGTCGCCCCGCGATAACAAATGAGAAACGTTCGCTAATGTGCCAGATAAAAATAATATAGCTACTCCGGGATTGTGCTGTTCGGTACATCGTACATTTACTTTCTACCCTGAGATGACACGCGTGGCGGAAGGGATGACATTTTAACGTACTTGTTTTTGGATTGACGGTATTCAGATTTCAAAGTTACTCGTAATTAACATGAACGCTGGTACATACTCTTATTTAACCGGAGCGCTGCTAAGCAAAATAGTGTTGCATTATTTAGACAAAAATTCTTAATTTATTCGTTTTACTCAAGTTAACGTATACGTAAAATACTATTTTTGCTAGATATTCTGAATAAGAGAATTTTATATTAGGCTTTCAAGGAGTCCTCTACTTTATTTCACGTGCTGTTTTTACAGATGAAATAAAAAATGGAACTCTTCATGGTTTCAACTTGACATTGATGACACTCCGTCTACAAAAAACATTAAAATTGTACAAATGTGTTTATATTATACATCTCATCCAAGCACAAAGTCAAGATTTACAATTATTTATTTATAAAAGATTTTCACAATTTGAATATTATTTTTATCGTTTTTGAACCTTCTTTTAGACACTGTACCTCTTGAAATGTGAACTCTTACCACTGTTGATACTTAAACCGAAATCACAAAATAATGGACCTTCTTGCTTTCTTTAACCTATATTTACATTTAATTTTTCCTCCTCTTTTATTTTTACCGCCCTAGAGGCCACTCTACTCCGTCTCCGTCTTCTAATTTTAGATGCAGCGCAAGGGTTTCCACGAATGCCCCACTTGACAGCGTGACATCTGAATGACTGCGGGCTCACTCTGCGCAAATATCAGGGAAGAGAGTGCTCCTTCACAGAGAAAGCAAGTGGGGGCGAGAGATGTTCCAAGAAAGCGAGACATTGCGGAAAGCACCGCCTGGCGGGAGGAGCGAGTAACAGCGGGCGGGCTTGCTCGGTCCTGTCGACAGCAGCGCCGACGGGCGCGACGGAAAGCCGGTCCCGTTCGGCGCGCCCCGGCCCGGCCCGGCCCGACCCGACGCGGAGCCGGGAGAAGAAAGAAATGAGATACAGAATAATGTACAGGCTAGCGGGGATCATTTTTCAAGCGCCTGGCAACGAGCCGTTAGTAATGGTATATATACTGTAAAGCTTGAAGCAAACTGGAGGAGGGTGGGTTCCAGTCGTGTTACGCCATTTCATAGCAGATTTTTAGCATTAGCTTTCCCCGTCTCGCGCGATTCTTACTATTTCTCAGCGCGCGCCATGTTTCATCAGGGTCGAGAGAGCGGCGACCGCAGCGAGAGTGTGTGCGCGCTCGCAGACGGCGGCGACGGGGATGGCGCAGGGCGGGGGCGGGGCCGGAGCGGGGGCGGAGCGGGTCAGGGGTGGGGGCGGCTCTTGCGTCGTTTCGCGTGGAGAGAGTCCGCCTCGCACTACATCAATGGATCTGCTCGCTGGACTTTATGAGCTTGAAATTGGGTATTCTTTGGCACGAGTCCTTTGTCATTCCCAGCACGTTTGTCAAGGAATATTGAAGGATGTTTTTTTAAAAAAAATAAGGTTTTTGGTTAGAAGAGTTGAGTTTCGGAGAAAGAAGGAGGTAGTTACTTAAGACTATCAACAATCCCTTTACAATGAACTACGTTTCTTGATTATTTTTGTTTTTCTCAATAAGAATGAAATATTATATTTTGTGGTTAGAATTTTGCTTTTTAAATTGGTCAATTTTGTATTATTTTGCGTCAAATTTGCAAACAACATGTGCACAATATGTATGTATACCAAAAATAAATGCTAACCTCAGCGTTTCATTGAAAAATCGAGTGATGAAAAAAGAGAATTACTGGAAGTGACACTGAAACTAAAATTAAATATTCAACGGGATGTATTTAATTAGAAAATTGACTGAATAAAAGTATGTTTTTAAATTTATAAGGATTTTACAAACATGATTTGTATTAAATTGTTATGAGAATTCCTTAGATAATGCCAGAAATAAAGTCCTTATTTTTTATTACCCACAATCAGATTTAATGTTTTAATGTTCTTCATTAATGTGAATGAACATATTTAATAAACCGTCCATGCGTTTCCATTTTATGAACAATGTCGTAATCATATTAAGTTAAATCAATGTTCTTAGAACTCGTCCAGATGGAATAAATTCATGAACAGACTATCACTCTTGAAATTATGTTAGTTTATTGATTATTTTTGTAATCTGAAGTTGGTAGTCTGAGTATTTTGTAAATCTTGGTAGGTCTATCTTCCTAAACTAGGCAATGAGATGATAATTTTATAATTTATTAATTTTTTGGTATTAAAAAGCTCTTCAAATGCTAATTTCACTGAGTTCGAAGAACGATTATAAGAGCGAGAATAATAACGAGAATTACGAGAATATTATTATTATTATTATTATTATTATTATTATTATTATTATTATTATTATTATTATTATTATTATTAAGTATATTAATTTTAAGGCTCAGACCATAGACTGCTCTTGCTCGTAACCACTTGGTTGATAGTATATTTATACACGCGTTGAAACATTTTAAAGTGGGGGAATGGCTGTACATTTACGACTGAGAGTGCAACATAGGGACCATTCCGACACACGCCTTCAGCGATTGTGTGAACTCAGAAAAAATACAATGAGGATGGCGGCTATTGCCAAACACTAAAATTGATGATAATCATATAACTATTATGAGTAGATAATAGCAATAATGATGGAAAAGTGAATGATAATGGAGAAATGACGGAGAGAGAGGGAGAGAGGGGGGAGGGAGAGAGAACCGGGAAAAGAACGGGGCAGCCAACCGAGAGCTTCACAACAAATTCTACACCGATTGGCCGGGGATCGAACCTGTGCCGCAGCAGTGAAAGGCGGATGTGCTATCCATTGCATTCCCCAGTCCTCCCCAGACGAACACGAATATTTCAAACATAGAGAGCCTTTTGAAGTTTACTCATGCTGAACACACATCGTCGCTTTTGTTCACGCTCCCGTTATCTGCGTTGTTCAACATTATTTTAACGCCGTTTCACAGAGCCCTTTCCGTGTTGTATTCAAAGAGGGTCATCGACAACGAAGCTGAGATACGCTTTAGGAAGCGAGCGTTGGGAGGTGCGAGGGGGAGGGGGGCTGTGAGAAATCAAATGTCATTGTCGCGGTCAGTGAGCTCACTGTGCGCGCGCCGAAGCAGCGGAAATGGCAAGGGCAGCGGCAGCGGCGGGCCTGCGCTATTTATGGCACGAGGCAATGGGAAGGGGAAACGAGCACAGCGGTGCAACGAAGATACGTGAGAAAGATTGATTAAATGATGATCGTTGGCACCTCAACTGGTGAGGACATTGGTCCCGTAAGTGTAGTGTATGGTTTTCTTTAGTGTGGCGGCGGTGCTATTTTCTCGTTGGAGGATGAGATGTGGCGCCGACCCACACGTTGGCTCGCGAGGGTTTTCCCCCAAACTCGGGGTTCTCCCAAACTCGGGGCACCACCCCAGCCGGGACAAGCGCTCAGCTCAACCATTGCGGTAGGGCAGTGCATGTGAATGTGTGTTTAAGGAATGAGGATAGGGCAAGGAAGAGGAAGGAAAGATTACGCGCGGTCCTTGGCGCGTTAGTTAGGGCATAGAGTGAAGATTTATTTCTTTAGTCTATGGTTAGGGTGCCACTCCGGCATTCGCATGGTGTTGATGGGAGAAATTTCGGAAAAGTTCCGATCAGAGCAGCCGGCTACTAGAACATTTTTCAAACAGCGGCTGAATTCAATCTGTCTAGCTAGTGACGAAAATCCTGTCACCATCGGGACTCGAACTCTAGGACCTCCCAGACATAGGCACTGCAGTGACATCAATTGAAGCTCTGAGCCATCTATGCCGGTGTGGCTGGAAGCAAGAAGAAATATAGAAAGTGGTGGGAAAGAGAGGGGGAAAGTAAGATTCACTAAGAAATGATAACGATTACGTTGGGGAGACGTGCTATACATCTTCGGCATTTGGTAAGAAACGAGGAACTACTCGCCGAATCCCGCGAGGCTGAAGTACTCGGCTAAAGTTCTCTCCCTTTCATATGATTAAAAGACCGACACACTCATGGAGGGCGTGCGTAGAATGTTTTGCGCTAGGCAAACAGCAATGACCCTATTCCCACTAGCTCGGTGTTGGGCAAACGGACTCTCTCTCTACACGCTCAAAGCAGACTGTGTTGAGTCACTAGCAGAGACGTGTTTGTAAATACCACGAAAATTGACTGTTTTTTAAGATATTGCATCATTTTGTGAAGGATCTAATCAACTGATATAAGAAGTATACGTATTGTTGTGACGTATTGGACGAATTATATTGTAACTAGTGTATCCGTGCGAGACCACTTGCATGTAAACACCTTCATCCAAATTTTTCCATTTCCATATTAAGCCTGTAAAATATATTTTTCTTCAAAACGCTTTTATCCTCCATCACTTGTTCTGCATGTCTCTTTGTAATTGATAACGATACAATACAGCCTTAGCAATGCAAACTATTGTTATTTAACTTTATTGCCGAGCAGAGAGGTACTCCCGTGAAATTTAATCAAGTAGAATATCAAGTAATTAGTTTAATTTCACATTCAGTTGCAGGTTCCGCACGCCTATTTTTAGCGGGTGAGGTAATATCGAGAAGCTTCAGACTAGCAAAAATATAACAGTGTTCAAGAAGGTCTCGTCCTATAAATTACCGTGTAAGGAACGTTTTTTAGGCGTTTTGCCTCAAAATTTTAGTTTTGAAGGTCCTACAACGCTTCGTTTAGGAGTTATTTAACGAGGTAGATTCAAAACTCCGGGCGAGAGTTGCGGGTTGCATTTCACATGAATATTTAGATGCGTTTTTTGTCAAAGTGAAATTCTCCTTCTTTAGAGACCTCATTTATAAAGATTGGTTGCATGTGAGATCCGCAAAAAGTATGTATACAACTGAAATAATATAGGAGACGATATGAAACGAAAGGTCACTACTCCTGGCACAGATATTGAAAAGATGCAAAGACGTTAAAAGCTTATCAGTTTCTCCACCGATAGTGGCTTCAAAATGCAAGTGTCTGAGCAACAAGAAGACTGGAACGTGTGCAATATATACAGAGGAGAAGAACGCATTTCAGTCATGGAATGCCGAATGAAGACCAAACAGAACGTGAAAATGGAATGAGAAAGCGCGAAAAGTAATATTGCTTGAAACGTTTCTTATAGAATTCACAAAACAGAAATAACGATCAAAATAGAAAAGAACAGTGAGCACAAGAGAACGACCAGAATAGTATGCGCTAGGAAATGGCTAAGAGCAGGAAACAGCTGTTGCCAATGGAACAGCTGGAGCGGTGGTCGGTGGCAACGGGGGCGGGGACCCCGCGCGTGCGGACGAGTCGACTCGGGCGGGAGGAGGGGAGGGGAGGGGCGGAACGAGACGGCGCGAACGGAGGCGGTGAGGCGCAGTAAAACGCTGCGGGGGAACGAGCTGGGAAGAGCGTGACGTAGCGGGGTGGGTGGCCGAAAGCGATGAGGCTGGCAGGAGCGACTCCGGGCGGGAATGAATGAGGCTGGGAGGACTGCGGCGCAGGGAACGCGGCCGGGGGACGGACAGCAAGGGCATCGGGGGCGGTGAGGGAGATGAGGAGGCGCTGGGGCGATGGCGGGGTGGCGGGGGCGACGGCTAGCCGCCTGCCGCCGCCGCTCGATACTGGCGCGGCGCTGCTTCAGAGGTGCGGGCCCACGCGGGGCGCAGGGGGCGGGGCAGGGCGGGAAGGGCAGGGGAGGGGCAGAACGCCGGAACGCCGCCGCTTCTCGCCCAAAACGGCGGACAATTTCCCGTCGCTCCGACAGCCTGCGCTCCGCGTCGCGAGGCCGGCGGATGGCGCGGCGAAGGGGCGGAGGAGGAGGAAGTGAGAGGCGACGGGTTTTAAGGCGGCGGAGGAGGAGGAGATAGCGGTCAGACGAGGTCACTGGAAATGGCGGGAACTACACTGTTTCGACGAGACGAGGAAGTAGCTCTCCGTGTGTCTCGCTAGACATTGATGCAAAAGGAATATTTTGTACGATGTGTCAAAACTTTTATTTTAAACATTTAGCAACTAGCGCATCGTTTTCAAAAAAAAATATTAATGTATGGCGAAGAAAAATAATATTCCATCTTGCATGTAAAGGATTTTATTCTTCAATACTTTTTATCTGAGACACAGAAATATAGGAGCCTGAGAGTCAGAAATACCTTCAGTAGATGTTAGCAAATAAATAACCATTCGCATTACGGTGATGTCTTCGAAGCGAGACAGCCTTTCCGAAGGACTCAGAGACGCCGTGGAAAGATGCAAGTTGACAGAGGTGACGCCGCTGCAGGAGGGGCGAGGGTAGTAGGTCAAAGGGAACCGCGCAGCGCGAGAGGGGCGGCGGCGGTGGCAAAGACGGCGACAAAGCGAAGGTTCCTGGAAGTGGCGAGGTCAGCGTCGGAGGCGAGGGAAGGAGATCTGCTGCTGGAGCTGGCGACCGAAGATACCGCGTGGGCGGGACACAGGGAGATTAGCGGCCGCCTCGGCCACAATGGGGCCAAGGGGCGGGGCGGGGCGGCGGGGCGGGGAGGGCGAGGCGAAGGGCCGCGCTCGCGGAGGTCGATCGCAGCTGCCGATGCTCAGCCAAGCGACGCGCCGCAACCCTCCGCTCGCGACTTCTCACGTTGCCAAACCGACTCGACCGAACCGCTCGCCCGCGCCGCCCCCACCAGCCGCACGGGGGCGCTCAACAGACGACAAACCTGCTCCGGAGGGTTAGCACATCCTACCAAAAAATGTATTCACCTTCGGCTGGAAACAGGAATTGAGTATACGAACGGCAATAGTCATCCTCACATTTAGAAGTGGCCATACACATATGGTCTGTGCTTTATGACAGAATCAACGACAAGATTTGCGAGACATTCTTGGCGCGTCATTATTTACAAACTCAGAAATGTACCCCTACAATAGATTGAAAGAATTAATATTTCAATAGTTAAGCCATGTTGCATTAACCTACATTCTGACGAATAAAAAGTATGTATATAACAAGTGTTAACTTACCATATTCCGTAACTGTTAACTAACCTTCGAAGTCTATACTTTCTTTGCACATATTATGACTGCATGCTTTAATGATCTCAGTTCGACATATCGAAACATCACGAATGAGGGCATATAATTTGTTTAGATATAAAACTAAGAAAAACCTATAAAAAAGTAATAGTAGTGAGTAATGACGAAATTAAAAGTTTGTGTTAAGGGATATAGCCGTTAGTCTTCACTGAATATTTGTTGACAGTTCGTCGCAGGTTCTATTTGTGGCTATGGGCGTTTTTTGACACCAATTGATCATCAGGCTAAAGCACATGATCATTGAAAATACAAGACAACGGCTACTATGATTCTTCGTTCTTGTGGGTTCCTTCAATTAGTTCCAAATGAATGTTCAAGTACTATAAACAACGAGCCACCAATTTCGCGCGATCCTTACTTCCCCGTTTTACTCCCACTTTCTTTCTCTGGACCTGACCTCAGGACTGCCGATTGATGAATTAATACACATCCTCTTTATGGGCCATTCCCTAAGCTAAAGCTCGAAAAGGGTCAGTGTGTCTGCGGGACAGTAGAAAGAGGTTTACTTGTCAGCGAGCAACTGTGACCAGACCTTTGATCTCTCCCACTCCACCCCCTCCCCCCCCTCCTCTCCCCTCCCCCTCTCCCCTCCCCCCTCTCCCACTCTCCCCCCCCCTCTCCCCCTCCCCCCTCTCCCACTCCCCCCTCCACTCCTCCCCCCTCCTCCTCCCTCCCCTCTCTCCCCCCTCCTCCCTCCCCTCCCTCCCCCCCACTCCCTCCCCCTCCCCCTCCCTCCCCTCCCCCTCCCTCCCTCCCCCCTCCCTCCCCCCCCCTCCCACTCCCCCTCTCCCCCCCCTCCCTCCCACCCCCTCTCCCAACCCCTCCCTCCCCCTCTCCCCTCCCCACCTCTCCACCTCCCTCCCCCTCTCCCTCCCCCTCTCTCCCACTCCCCCTCTCCCACTCCCCCTCCCTCTCCCCTCCCCCTCTCCCCTCCCCTCTCCCACTCCCCTCTCTCCACTCCCCCTCTCTCCCTCCCCTCTCTCCCCTCCCTCTCTCCCTCCCCCTCCTCCCCTCCCTCCCCCTCTCTCCCACCCCTCTCTCTCCCCCTCCCCTCTCTCCCACTCCCTCTCTCCCACTCCCCTCTCTCCCTCCCTCTCCCTCCTCCCCCTCTCTCCTCTCCCTCCCCTCTCTCCCACTCCCTCTCTTTCCCACTCCCTCTCTCTCCCACTCCCTCTCTCTCCCACTCCCTCTCTCTCCCACACTCTCCCTCTCCCACACCCTCTCTCACTCTCTCTCACTCTGTCCCGCTCCCTCTTTGCCTCCTGGAGGAAGCGGAACCAAATGGAAGGGTTTTGCAGGCCAAGAGCAAGAAGCGCGGGCTTGAGGGGCCATCGAACGCGCAATGGCAGCGCTCCTCCCTCCCCGCTCTCTTTGCGACCGACCTCTGTGCCCGTTCGGTTTTCTCGGTTATGTTTGCTTAACCGAATTACAGGCGGGCGGCCAGGACGAAACGCTCCCCGGAAGCCCCTATCACGCTCTGCAGCAGGGACGCGAAGGATTTCTACGGCTCTCCTGCGTTGTTCTCGTTGCGCTCCATTTCGCTAAGTGAACTTCACAATCAGGTCCGGCGCACGGAGCTTTGGAAGTGAATTCGCTGCTCTCGCTCTCTTCTATACTTTCGGAAGAGTTCGAGGAGCGAAGCAATATACGCAAGCTCCCGGCGCTCGTGAGAATCCCCTCACCATGTGGTGTTTGACGATCACTTGCACTCTGCAGTTGCTCAGAGAAAAAAGGAATTTAATTTGGATGTAATGGAACTTAAATAGAAAGTTTGAAAAAAATGTTACTTTCTGCTTCATATTGTATTGAAAGGTAATACATGGGAATTAATGGTATACAATAAATATTGCTTTGTTTTTCTTTAAAGCTCACAATATATTCGACGGGTCTTAGAAAATTCATAGAATTTAAATACGTAGTTAGCTGTATTTCTGGAGGCTGTTGTGCCAGGAAATTGTGACAAAAAATCTTTAAACTTGTTCTGAAACTTATCTTCTCAATACAATAATCAATTTGCATTGAGCAACAAGTGTTCTATATCAGTGTTTTTCTTACTTACCGACGCTTTAGCGAGATTAATCATTGAATTAATGTTCATGTCCATTTATTTATGTGTTTATCTGAGCACCGTCATCTCACTGTTTTCTGTGACAAATCAGTTTTGAGTGATTTTTTGAGTGAAACGGTACTGTTATGATTAATTTATTCCTGATGATTTTTAATGTAGTACTTGAAAGTGCAGAATCAAGTTGTAGGGAGTTTCCAGCTGAAAGCTTACTAAGTAATTTAATTTTATATTAGAACGTATGTTTAAAAATACGGCATTTTAAAATACTCGTAATGTGATTCGCCACCTGTGTAGGTAGATTTTTGAGCTTGTGCAATGGCACTCTGAGAAAAAAATAGTAATTTCTTACGAAGTTCTATATCTATTCATTTAATCTCACATTCGTGTGCGCCCTTTTTTCGTTTATAAGCTCCTTAGAGAATTCACTTCAAAAATTTTCCCCTACGAAACTAGGAAAGAATTTGGAAATAAGATGCAAAAGATTTTGTTATTCAAAGAATTCATCATGAATAAAATCGTATCGAAGATAATTATACTTGCATCTCAACACATCTCAGAACATTATTTCGGGGAACGCACTAGTTTATAACATTTTATTCCCAACTTTTAGAATCCTTCTCTGCAGCGAAATCCTCTTTCGTGCGTCGCAGAATCTTGCCTGCTTGAGCCAGGCAGCGGCGCAGTTCGCGAGCGGCAGCCCGATCGAACAAGAGGACGCGAGAGCAACATCCGCCGCCGCACGCGCTGGGCGCAGCGTGTAAACAGACCCCGTTAAATCCCAAGCACAGTGCCTTGAAATGAAGCTCCCACTGGTCAAAGATACCCACCGGTTTCGCACTCCTGCTGTTTTATTTCACGAGACTCGTATTATCCACTATTAAATCTGTACTAGACTTCATTGTCTTTGTTTTTGTTGGAATACCACGAACGTTCTAAATACACCTTAGAATAGAAGGTTCCGTAAAGAGATAATACTGCGAAAATACTTATGGGTTTACCCAATACAAGCTATTTCATTAGTAGTGCTCCTTCTCTCTCTCTCTTCCTCTCTCTCTCTCTTCCTCTCTCTCCTTCTCTCCCCCTCTCTCTCCTTCTCTCCCCCTCTCTCTCCTTCTCTCCCCCTCTCTCTCCTTCTCTCACCCTCTCTCTCCTTCTCTCTCCCTCTCTCTCCCTCTCTTTCCTTCTCTCTCCCTCTCTCTCCTTCTCTCTCCCTCTCTCTCCCTCTCTCCTTCTCTCTCTCTCTCTCTCTCCCTCACTCTCCTTCTGTCTCTCTCTAATCGATTTGAAAAAAATGTTTTCATCAATTTTCCCAGATTTTAGTTTCATTATTTAATATACACTATTGGAGACCAATGTTCATTGCTAATGTAAACTCCATAATAAAATGTATCAACTTGGTAATGTTTTATTAAAATATCTTGTGTTATAAATTTATACAAAAGTTTGAAATAATAGAATATAATCCCAGAAAAATATGGTTTGGAGCAAATATTAGAAACCAACACCATTATTCATCTCCTTCTTTCAAATGAAGAAATTTATCAGACTCATTGTATGTGATTTTATGTTATTCGCGGGTCACAGTTTCACAAACAGTTCAGACGGGGACACTCTGAAGTTGTGTGTCTGCACGTAATGTCCTAGTACACCTCGTTCTCGACCACTGTGCGTCAGGGATCCGCCACCGGCGCTGCCGCTCAGCGACGCGAAGAGGCGGGGCGAGGGGGGGCGGGGCGGGGGGCGGTGGAGGCGAGAGCGCAGCGGAGCGCGGAGAAGTGTGGCGGGAAACAAGTGCGCGTTGGGTGGCGCCGATGTTAGCAGCGCCTCTGCGCGAATACCGAGTGGGCGGCGGCTAACGGCGAAGCGCGCTTGTTGTTTGGGATGCGAACAAAGGTCTCGAAAGGTATTGCGCGACGCTCAAGGGGCCGCGCTGGAGCGGCATGGAACGGGGCGGGGAGGGGCGCAGAGGTGTTGCGACAGGTGGGGAAGGGCTGGGTGGGTGGGTGGGTGGGTGGGGAAAAACGATATGCGGCGGAGCGGCTTGGAATGGGACGGAGTGAAGCGGTGAAGTCAGGGCGGGGACGGCTGCGTGGAGCGGGGAAAAGCAGGTCGGGGTGGTTCTGTGCGGGGTGGGCCGGAGCGGGGAAGAGTGAGGAAGAGCGGAAAACGGCGGCGTGGAGCGGGGCGGGATGGAACCGTTAGCGAGAAAGGGTTAAGAGCTCGCGAGCGAAAATGTCGGGGCTGAGGGCAATGTGAAGAGAGCTCTGCCAGGAACGTGTGTTAGGATTCGCTTTATATTGTGGAGCACGCAGGAAAGCTTAGTGCGTCTTCATGTTGTTGAGAACAAGGTTGAATAAATACCCCGCTGTTGTAGAAGTGGAGAACAACGATATGATCATCAGTTGAACACTGAAGACGTAAAGAAATTCCGTTCCATTGGCCGTTTAATAACTACAATATGGATATAAATTTGTGCCAAAAGATATTGTGAATTGAAAATATCAATAAAGAAATACAAAAGTATTATTTATGAATATATTTTCATTAAACATTACTTACACCCTTTTACAGTCTTTTACTTGTTAATACAGAGTATAATAGCAATTCACAACAGAATTCGACTAATGTCAGTTGTAACAGCAACAACGCAACATTGAATGAGAGGCATAGGATAATGTCTTAAAGGTGGGTTAATAAAATAATAGTTACATGTAGATTTAAAATATCAGGGGGATATTTAAGTGTTATGTGTTATATCTGTGTATGTCCCAGAAGAAGGTAGGAAAGACGACTCCAGTAACTTCTATGAATGCTTATAGAACGTCATTGATTTCATAAATAAAAATGACTACATGGTAATATCAGGATATTTTAATGCTAGAACAGGATGATATCCCATCAAAAACCTAAATAAAAAATCGAACTAATTAAGAAATCATAATAAATCAAAACGGAAAAATGCGTAGAGATTTTGTTAACATTAACTCGCTGAGAGTAGAAAACACCTTTCCTAGACAAAAGGAAATTTACAAATTTACCTGGACAGTCCGTGGTAATAGATCATTAATAATTACTGAAAAACAAATGAAAAATGAGTAAATTATTCCAGGACATAAAAGCGATGAGAGGAATGGATGTAGGTTCCAACCACTTCTTGTTAAAAGCTAAAATAGTACTCAAAACAAAAATGGGCAAAAACATAAAGGAAAAAAGATGCAACTGAAACAGTATGGAAAATAAATCTGCTTGAGAATAAGTGAATCAGAAACCTTTACCAATCGCGGGTCAGGTTATATATGGTGAAAGAACCACTGAGGATGGATATAGAGGTAAAATGGCAGAAACTAACACAACTATTAGAAAAGATTGCAACTGAAACACTTGGTAAAAAGAGAAAATATAAAACAAGAAAAGGACTTAATATCTGGAACGAACACCTAAATTGCGCGGTACAAGATACCATACTTACAATGGCTCGCAATAAAAACACCATAGGCGTTAGAAGAATACAAAACCCAAAGAAAGGAGACCAAGGAGCTAGTAAAAGCTGATCATAGAGAAAGTTGGAAGAAATATGTCTCAAACAATGAAAATGATGTACATGGACACCAGCCTTCTGCTTTTAAAATAATGAAATATCTTAATAGAGAAGAAAGAGATATAGCAAATTTATAACTTATAAAAAAAGAGGGTTGGCTGAAATTCTGTAAAAATCTATGGTCTGAAGAACAAATAGAACATGAATACGAGGGGTATGAAGATAATGAGAAATATCAGTTTCAAATAGATAGAATAGAATATCTGGAACTCAAAGAGGATTTACAAATCTGTAAAAATTGAAGAGCACCGGGAACAGATAATTTAAATATAAAATTATACAAATGTTTCCCTGAATAAGCTAAACATATGTTCTTGGACTTTGTAAATCAATGTTGGCAGCAAAGCAGCATGCCAAATGAATGAAAGAGAGCAATGGTAGTTCTTGCCTTTAAAAAACGCCCGAGAACACAGCGAGAATTACAGAGGAATAAGCGTATTAAACACGGTGAGAAAGTATATGCAAAAATTATTTCAAACAGTCTGAGAAACATAGACAGCATATTATAAGAGGAACAATCTGGATTTCCAACAGGAAGGTCCTGCTTAGACAATGTGTTTTCCTTCATGGTTGAAAAGAGACGAAAATATAATAGGAAGACATACATGGTGTTCATTGACTACAGATAAGCATTTTATAGCGTCAATAGAAGGAAATTGTGGAAAGTTTTTGAGACAAGAGTTATTCCACGCCACCTAATAAAAACTATTCTAAACATGTACTCAGGTACGCAGATTGGCGTAAGATTAAAATTTGGAACTGTTATACAGGTAACCATAAATAAGTATCTTAGACAATAGTGTTCTCTGTCACCGATACTTTTTAATTTATATCTTGACAACGTGGTACGTGAATAAAAGAAACGGATTTTAGATCTTAATATAGTACACGATTTTAAGGGAATATTTTTATGAAAACTCTTATTTTTGGTGATGACCAAGTTATAGTTGCCGACAACAAAGACAACTTACAGAGAGCCATATACAAACTCCATTAAATAACAAAGTCGTATAATTTTAAAGTATCCACAAGTAAAACCAAATCCACGGTTTCCAAGGACTCCAACCTTTAAAATGCAAACTCGTTCTAGAAGATAGAATAATAGAACAAGTCAACACCTTTACATTTTTAGGGTGTGATATATTTCATCTCAGCGAGGCAGATGTGGACAGGAAGATTGAAAAATTCAATCTGATGTGTGGCACGATTAAAAGAACTCTCAAAGGTAAAGTTAGGAGGGATATATTGCTCAAGTTCTATAAAGTGATGGCAGTGTCCTGTGGATTATATGGTAGTGAAAACTGGACACAGAATTCTAGGACTTGTATCAGAATCCAGGCAGAAGAGATAAGATTTTTAAGATCCATTTTAGGAGTAACGAGAAGGAAGAGAATGGAAAACGAACGCATCAGGAGGACCCTTGGAATCTACAACCTGAATAATAAAATTGAAGAATATAAGAAGAAATGGAAAGATCACATAGTAAGAATGAATGATGAACGCATTCTAAAGCAAAGTCCTATACTATACACCCAGAGGAGAAAGGAATATCGGTAGACACAAGAGAAGATGGATCGATCAACGAGTCGCAATGGACCAACCGATCTAATGCTAGAAGGAGAAGGAGAAGATGGGAGTAGTTCGATTACATTAAATAATAATGAAAATAGTGGAAATAATTATATGGATATAGAGATGTTGTATAGTACAGGTGCTGGTGATGTACACTACGAGTGTTGTACATAATGACAGCAGCATACGTAACTGTTTTGTGTACACCAGAAGATTTCCAGGCTTCAGAGATGGACACTGAGTTCTTTGCCCAATATCTGGACACACAGGAACGTAATGCTGTTTAAGCACCGCAACTTATAACCCGGGTGGAGTCGCTTTGTCAGCTCGAAGTTTACCAGCTCTCCAGGCTAGAATCGAAGCCATACGGTCGCCTGAGCGGGGCAAGTCTCTCCCCAATTTCTCCCGAGTGAAGGGCGCTGCCACTGCAAAGACGAGGCCCAGCTGGAACCAAAGAACTGAGACAATTCGACGGGCGTGAGGTCGCCACCTCCCTTCTCACTGCGTCATGATATTATCGATGTGAGACCGAGAAACTGAGCAACCGGGCGGGGGATTCTAATTTCCCTCCAGGTCCACCACTACATGCAGCACGAAGGTCCCAATCTGCCTGTCACAAGACGGTACCGGGGAGGGTAGTGCGTAATAGTTGATATTACCTGTATTTTGGGTGTATCATACACTATCCTACTTTTTATTGTTGTCAATTATAAAGGTATAGTCTTCTAAACACAATACAATTTTCATTAAACATGGTCATGATTGAAAACCAAGTAAAACAAACTGTTGGCCGCTATGAAGAAGGAAATTTGATTACTTAACTTTCATGTGAAACCAACAGTATACTATTATGTAATGAACCATTAAACTTGAATCAAAATAAACATTTTAAGTAGAATCGACATTGTTACGCGACACATCTCGCATCTTATTTTTAAAAGGTAGCATTTATCAACTTATGATTTACCCTCCATGCGGCTGTATCTCTATTTTTTTGAGACGAGCAAATTACAAGGAAGCCTTTCTCGTCGGCATGATTATGCACTTTTCGGAGAAGCGAAACGCGGATACACGGAAAGCTCTTCCAACTCCCATGGAGTTTCTCGCTCCCAAGTCGTGACCGGGTGTGAAAAGAAGTAGCCGTCGCAAGTTCGCGGTGGGCGGCGGCGAGGGCGACGGGGGCGGCGCCGGGCGGAGTTGGCGCTGCTGCATAATAGAGAGCGCCGCGGGCCGACTCAGATATTCCATTAGTCCTCGGGTGCGCGCGTGCTTAATGATTCACGCCCCGCGGCGCGACGCGAGCAGCTTCTGTCGCGCCGAACGCAACGCGCGCGCTCGCGCTGCCGCCCCCCTCTCCCTCTCCCCCTCCCCCTTGCCCGCACGCCCGCACGCTGCGTCGGGTAATAGTGGTGGAGCCAAAGAGGCTGGCGGAGCGGCGGCTGATAGTTACGAGCTGATCGAGTCAAGGAACGATGGAGAAGAGAAGGCAAAACATACATATCCACACACACACACACACACACACACACACACACACACACACACACACATAAAATACATATTGCACTAAGTGCTGTTATACATTTTAATGAAAAGAAATGCAGAGTAGATAGATAGGTGTATAGAAAGATAGATACTATTGCTGCAGGTAGGTATTTGCAACCTGGTTGAAGAACTACAATTTACAAAACATTACAATTAAAAATATTAATACCATGTAACTTTAAATTATTTTAAAAAATATTCAGATATTTTAAAGTAATAAATGCATGACGTTTTTACTATATTGCACTCTACTTCACTTTTCAACAAACCACCACACATCAATATTAATACTACAATCATTATGATTATATTGTGTATTTCATGAAGCAATTAGTAATAATAATAGTAATAATAGTAATGAATAATAATAACAAAAAATGATAATAATAAATAATAATAACAATAATAAATAATAACTTTTAATAACAATAACTTATTAATTAATACAGTTTACAAATATCATTAGTTACTTTAAATTCTTGAACACCTAGCGTAAAGGGCATAATGCAAACAACTGCAAATTTGAGGTATAAAGAACACCTATTTACATTGCTTGTTTTACGTACACATCTCCAAACGTCCGTTAAAAGAATCAAAGCCTTCGGCTTCAAACAAAATCATTATCCATGCCTAAGGGTAACAGGTGTACATTTATGATGCTTGTTGGCCATCTGGTTGTTCAGGTCTAAATTTCCTGGATTAAAAATTGTATTTAATGGTTTCAAAAGGGACTTTACAACACAGAGAGTCCAAAGGCAGTCTTGAGGACTACAGGAGTCGAATGAGAAAAATGTATATTTCGTGTAAAGGACAGTATTTCAACCCAACTTAAAATACATAATCGTCCATTTATTTGGCAATTACTTGATTTTGAGGGACAATTTGTGAATATAGAGTACTTGCTTTGTAGGCGAATAAAATTAGTTATGAGTTTATAAAACTTCCAAAAATATATTTCCCCTCTTTGCTACGTTGGATGTTTATCGTAGGAGCTATGCGGTTCTGAGAAGGAGAAAAAATGTTCTCCAATTAAGAACTCTGGCATAAAGTAAAAAGATGTTTTACTGATGAAATCAACATTGAATACTAGCAAACAACTAAAGATTAAACTTATTCCTATAGTTACATATAATGTGTGTACAGATTATGAAAAAAACCTTTCACTGAAAAATGAAGAAAAGTTGTGAAAAAATAAAAGTTACAAGAATAGAAGTCATAATGTTTGCTCGGATGTTTTGATTTTGTTGTTTATAAATCCTCATTCAGATTATCGAATCTAAAACACGACAATCGCCTATTAATTTTACAGCATATTAAAATTACTAGAATTCTTTGAATACTTCAATACTCTCTTTAAAAAAATAAAAGCTTGGTCCCAAAAACACTAGTTTATGTCTAGATATGTAAAGAATTAAACGATATTTTAAAACCTTTAGAAGCTTTAAGACTTACATTAATTGAGACACGATTTCTCGTGCATACTATTTTCGCGAACAATCATTTTAATTTGCACAAGGAATAAAGTGATTCAAAAGAATAATTACTAACTTAAACAGGGCTTACTTTTTTCTTCAATTATTCAAAGTCTTTTGTCTCATGAAAACCATTTATCAAAACGCTTTCGGTTGAAAAGTTATTGGACCCGTTTAAAAGCGCACTTGCCCTGCAGATACGTACAAAAAATGCTCCAAAGGTAGGATCTATCCGCATTTCATATAAGAGGTGATTAAGATATTGCTAAATGCGGTGGGTAGCTAACGATGTAATCATCAATGACAAGTAGAATGTTTCTCTCATTATGAGAGCGGAAATCGCAGGAAATCGAGAGACAAATGATCATGCGACTAACTAATTGTGGCAATTAACACGGGGCGAGGCTTGAAAATGAAAGAGGGCGACGACTAATATCGCGGAGAATCCCGTCAGAGGCAGTGGCTTGCAGGACGAGGCTGAGTAGAGAAGGGGCGGAACAAGGAAAATGGCGATGGAGAAGGAGGGAGAGGCGGGGGAAAAATAAAATTTTCTTTACGATGGAAACTGTTTAGTAGTAACGGGATGTGAGTAACAAAAAATTAATAGTAGAAGACAATTTAGTACTCCTTAAAAATGATTATATTTAATTTATAATTCTCAAATAATAATTTAAGAGATCTTTAAAAAACATGTCGAACCCCATACAACTTATTAATTTTTTACTGCAGCGCAAAACAATATTTTACAATAAGAGTATCAGAATCTTACTTTCATCACTTCAAATTTAAAATGTCCGTCCTCACCTCCTTTTTAAAATATAAAATAAATTAATAAAAAACATAAACAGAAATGAAATGCTCTTGAAAAGAAATTTTCTCGATAAGAAATACACGTGAAAGTATAACTTTCAGTAGTTTACAAGATAACAAATCAATAGTAAATGTTCATGCACATTTAAAATACAGATTCCCACCATTTGGTTCTCTATTGGCCCCTTTCATGGCGGCCAGAGGTAATGAACAGACTTCAGAAACTCTGACCCGAGAGGGTGTGTCCGCGTCTGTGGGACGAGATGGGCCTCCTGCGAGGATGGGCGAACTCCGTGCCCTTCGGCATCCCTGTCCTCGTCCCCACCCTCTCCCTTCCTCTCTCTGTCTCCCTCTTTCTCTGTCTCTCTCTCTCTCTCGGTCCTTCGCATGCGCGCATCGCGTTCCTGTGCCTCCAGAAAGCGGATGAACCAATTAACGGACGCGCTCGCAATCAGGAACCCAAATTAGAAAACGGCAGGCGTTTTCCAGTCTGGGTAATTCCTACCCTCGTTGGGCGCGTGATAAAAATTTCACGCTCTACATTTCGATTTCTGCACTAATCTTGCTGTAATGGGGAACGTTCCGCGACTATTTTCTTCTGCATATTAAATTGCACTGTTATGTGTTTAACTTTGTAATACCGTTTTGTAGCATTTGCAATATTCAGCACTATTTAGATATTGAAAAATAAACTATTTAAACGGTTTAAAACATTTAATATAAGATGACGTAAATGGGCTGTTCAATATTTATTTAAGTAATTGCACGGCACTCACCTACCAAACTGAACAACAGTATTTACTCTCTTGTAATGTATGATTGTGCACAATATTTAGTACTTGTAATTACTTATTTTTGTCTCTAGAAATCATTCTTGGACAGGGTGTGCATTTGATTTCCTAGAAAAGATGTTCTCAGATCATCACTTCATATTTATAAAAGTGATGTTTTTCTTTCTATAGTTTTCCTTTCGTCTCAGAAATGGAGGTATTTTCTTTTTATTGTCAATTTTCCCATTATTTTTCTTTAATATTACATCTCACATCGCCTAATACTTGGTTCCTTTCATTCTTCAAAAATAAATTAAATGGAAATAGGTTCGTAGGAATCATAAAAACTTATTTAAAGTCTCTGACCCTAGTTAAGGTTCCTCTACATCAAACAGAATAATAATTCACAAAAATAAGTCGTTTCCGCGTCAGTGTCATCATCGCCACATGAACCCTCGAATTTAATTTTTCTGATTAATTTGTCCAGGGGCGCAATAATCTACAAAGTAAATAATTCATAACGCTCCTCCCTCGCGTCAACAAAGCTTCCGTGTGCGGGAGAGCGCCCTCCACCCACCGCCCTCACTTGAGCGTTCACGCCACTCGACCTTTTGATATTCCCATCCACGGCCATCCCCAGGCCCCGCCCGGGGCACCGCGAACGAGGGGCGGGAGACGAAGTAGCGTGCAAAGGACGGGGGACACTCCAGTGAGAAGTAAAGAGGAGAGGGCTAGAAAATTGAAAGCTGTTCAACATGACGGAGATATAGCGGTGGTTTTGAAGAGGGGAATGAAAATGTGTATAAACAACACAGGTAACTGAGGGAAAGAGTACAAAATTGGAACAAGGATAAGAAGAAAGCATAGGAGAAGAGAAGAGTGTGCCTGTTAAATATTTTACTAAGACAAAGAGGGGGAATACTACGAATTATTCCTGTATGCTGAAAATGAGAAATTAAACACTCGGAGAGAGAGATTTTCAACCACCGTGAAACACGGGAGTGGAGAAAAAGAAATGCAGAAACAAAACAGTGCGGGTAGCAAACGGGTGTGTCCCAGCCGAAAGCACGGGCAACGCTTGGCAAGGTGGGTGGCGCGTCGAAAGATGCTCTAGAGGGGGGAGGGGCAGGGAGCAGGGGGCGTTTCTTCGCGACCTGGCGACCCGCGCCCGCCCGCAGGCGATTGCGCGAGTGCCCTTCAAACCCAACGCCGCCGCTCGATAAGCGCGCCCGGGGCGGGGCGCGGGCGAGCGCGGGCGTGGGCGAGGGCGAGGGCGAGGGCGGAGGCGCAGGCGAGGATGAGGGCGAGGATGAGGGCGAGGATGAGGGCGAGGATGAGGGCGAGGATGAGGGCGAGGATGAGGGCGAGGATGAGGGCGAGGGTGAGGGCGAGGATGAGGGCGAGGATGAGGGCGAGGAGGAGGGCGAGGAGGAGGGCGAGGAGGAGGGCGAGGAGGAGGGCGTGGAGGAGGGCGAGGAGGAGGGCGAGGAGGAGGGCGAGGAGGAGGGCGAGGAGGAGCCGAGCGGGGTTCCCAGCGCGTAATTATTTGAAGCGGCGCGTCGGAGCCGGGGGCACTTAGGCGCGATAACAAGACGGCGCCGGCGGCGGCCGGCGCGGCGCGGCACGGCGGGCGCTGCGGGCAAGGCAAGGCACGGCAGGGCAGGGCGGGGCACGGCATGCCAGAGTGGGCAGGGGGCAGCGGGGGCGAAGGAGTTGGTTCGAGGAAGAGACGGGCTGTGTTGGGAGGATGGAAAGGGAAGGGAGGGGCCTGGGGTTGCCGAAGTGGAGTGGGGAGCGGCGGGGAGGAAAGGGATAGGTTCCGGGAAGCGATGGACTGAAGAGTCTAGCAGAGGGAGTGAGTAGGGTACGGGGCCTAGCAGGGAGAGCGCTGGTTTGGTGGGGTGGGGGAGAGAGGCGCGGCGCGGCGCACGCAAGCCGTTGCTCGCTTTGATAACCGTTTCCGCCGGGCGGACGCGCTGAATTACCGCCCCGCGAAGCTCCTCCCACCCTGCCCGCCTCAGCCCAGGTCATCGCTTGCTGCCTCCCAAGGCCATTCCTACCCATTCAGTTCCGCCCTGGCCGGCCATGGCCGCCCGTTCAGAGCTCTAAGCTCCTACTCAACTGTAACCGTTAGGCGTTGTGCTCGCTCGTGCCAACAGAGCGTTCTCCTTAATATGCAGCCATGAAGTTTCAACAAATCGATGTTTAAAATCGTGATTTGCTCAATTATCTGTTTTCTTCGTGTTTTTGACTTACTTCCTCTCGAGTAGTTACTAGTCAATAGTTTATCTCACCGTTTCTAGCAGTATATTAACTTTTGCTTTGTTTTCACAACACGTAGAGTTAAGTAAAAGAACCCCGCAACACCAAAGAGTTTGCCTCCTTTGCCTCCGCCTTTGCTTCCTAATCGTTTGAATTTAACTATAATAAATCTTTCACTGCACGAAAATTTCTCTATGTGAGTTTGAATGGGCAACGTTAAATCCTTAACACAGCCAAAATTAAACCGCCCATTTATTGGAAAAACTGGCATTCATTTTCCTCCGCGATGTGTAGTTTACATTACGCGACACACACATTTATCATCGAAGTATGTATTCCTGCGCCATCTCCAACTAAGCATCCCCCACACTAATACCATTTTTATTTCGTCGGTGCCCTCAACAACCTTCATCAGCTCTTTCTGCCGGCGCTGCCGCCACGCCCTGTCCCGGCGCTGGCCGCGGGGAGCCATCTTGTTTGCGCCGCGTCCAGCCTCCGCACTTTGGCGTAACTACTTTATAATGTGCGCGCTCGCGCCGCCGCCCCTCGGTGAGTCATAACCCCATTTGGGCGCGCGCGGCGCGGCCTCAGCGCAGGAAATGATTCGCGTGGCTCGCTCGACCCGTGCGAACTCCACCCCCCCCCCCGGCGGAGCTACTCCACGCTCGCCACTGCGTCCAAGGCCCCGCAACTGCCGGCTGCTCCTCGCACCCTCGCGACGGAGCGGGATGGGGGGGAGGGTTCTCGGAGAAGGAAGCGGTGTTTGTAGCTAGTTTGTATGTGTGCTAGTGCTTGATGAATAAGTTTAATAAAGGAGGTTGAGGAACTCTAGGAGATGGAAATGTGAAAGGGTAATTGAAACAATGAGGATGAAATGCTGAAGAAATAAAGGAAGAAGAATGTAAGAGAGTTCACAGTGAGAAGTAATGTTAAATGCTATGAGTATCTGTATCGGTCGTACCTGTAAAAGAAAGCTGAGCAAGTGAATGATAATGATGACTATTTGTGTAGCTGATGTTTAACTTACCTGAGGAAGGGGATGGAATGAATGAATGGATAATTAATACATTGGGCGAGTATTAAATCTTTCCCGGCGCGTCAGCAACTTGGATAGTAGTCTCGTCACACTTCAAATGAAAACTGTGAACATTAAGCGAATTTTATCATTTAATTAGGAATAATCTCGTTTTATTAGCGGAACTTCAAACGTGTTTTATCTTTTTCATATTTTTTAATTAAATGATTTATTAATAAATCAATGAATGATATGGCGGTTATAAACGAACGCTCTTTAAAAAGTGTTAAAACGTTAAACATGCAGTGAAATTTTGAGTAATGAAAGAAAGGAAAGAAAAACAAAAGTGTGAGTCATTCTTACCAAAACATAAGAAACATGATGCAAAGGAACAAGAAGAAACAAATTACTCGTACGTATCGTAGTTATTTTAATGACCTGTTTATGAATGTTAAGAAGCAAAGCCTTAAGAACACCAAACTGAAAACTTGGAATCTGTCAATCGAAACCCCAAACATTGAGTATCATTTGTGCAGCAAAGGTACGCAACCGTCGAAACGTTTCTGGAGAGATGTTTGCAGCTGGAAAAAGCAGCAGGGCTGGAAGAGGGTCGCGACAGCCCGATATTTGTCTTTGCGTCTCTCAATTACCCTCTCGATGCCGCCAACAGGAGGACGTCCCTTCCACTGCAAATACTGCGATGTAGAGACGGCAGAGCGCTGAGGCCGCAAAGACGCCGGCGTTCATTGGCCGAGGGCTTCACAGCGAATATCAGAGGCGGACTCCCCCTACCTCACTAACTTTACTCAGCTATTGGTGTTTCTGTTTTCATATTTGCGCCACCGTTTTGAGCATTTTCCATTCGGGTTAATTTCAGATGTTCATAACAATTCTTTTATTTCTCATTCTTTATAGATAAGGCTGAAACATTTTTACACCCTTCATCATCTATTATCCATCATTACACAGATTCTACTTAAAAACTTACCCTACCCTCACACATTTCCCTCCCATTATTTCCCCATCGTTTCCTCGGCAGTTCCCTGTTCACATCCCAATCTCTTAAACGACGTTTACATTTACAGAAATATTAAAATTCATTCGGAAAGTCACTACATCACTTCTCCAAACCTAATCTATAATCATAAATTTGATATTATTTTATCACAAACCAAATAACTATCGCCATTATATCAAATATCATATTCGAAGATACTCGTATATATCTTGCAGTGATGTGATGTGATGTGATCGTTGTAATAATTGATTATAAAAAGTTTCAACTAATCTTCACCAATTTACTGTTATCATCCAACTTTTAAAAAATATTAATATATCTCCTTTTTACTTCTTCTTCGAGTGATCTTTTATAATGTTATATTATTTACACTGTATTTGTTACTTCATCTTTCCGCCGTAATGTCTTTTCCACTTGTTCCGTGATTTTGTAACATTCTCTTATCAACTTTTATGTACCAACCCGTTCCCTGTCAATTTCTATGCTCTCTCTCTGCCTTTCGAATTCTAAAAATACATTGCATTTTAATTACATAAAATAATTACTTAAGGTATTCTCGATTGCCTTTGTCATTTCAGCATTAACAAGTACTTTCATCGAATCCAGTCGTTGTCTGGAGGAGAATTCGAGCGGCCGGCTGCTTTGATCGATAGTTTTCCGTGGTTTCTCCGATCAACGCCAGGCGAATGCCGAAGCAGTACCCTAACAAACGGGCAACTGACCGCAGGCGATCTTTCCTTCCTCTTCCTTGTCCCTTTACACATACACTTACACTAACATACACTACACTACCACATACTCCGGGAGACCGGTCGGGAACTTGTCCCGGCTGGGGCTGTGCCCCGCTGGTGGGAGAGTCCTGGTTAGAGGGAAACCCCGCTAACCGACGGTAAGTCGGCGCCGGATCTCGCGATCCAGCGGGGCAAGATCACCGCCATCTCACGAGACGCAAACATGCACTACACTTACGGGACTAATGACCTAATCTATTGACGCGCCCGGAATCACTAACAACCAATCAATCAAGTACTTTAATTGCTGGACACGAAGACGCCATTCCGCGGCGCTCTCCAAGGACGCGGGTGCCGGTGCTGCTGCTGCGAGGCGGGCGGCGAAAGATCGATGCTTCCGATATTCCTCACGCGCTTTGATGTCAAGGTCCCTTGAATCTCCCAGTGCCACTGCGGAGCGCTCTTCATAATTAGCGCAAGCGCAGGAGGTGCTGATGAACCCCCACCCCGCTCCCGTTGCTGCCAATGAGCGACTGCGCAGACGCCACTTTTCGTCCTAATGACACGAGGAAACGGGGAAAAGGAATATGAAGGTTCAATTAACGTGGGACTTTGTTTACAAAAATGAACTTCATTACTCAGCCAGTGTTCACTTCTTTTCGATTTTATTGAAGTGAAGTTTTGTCGTGTTATGTCAGGAGTGGATGCGACGAGCGGGCTTGAGAAGGAGTAAATAGATGGGAGAAAGAAAAATATTATAGTTGACAGGGAACAGGCAGAGTGACGTGGACTAAAGATTATGAGGTTCAAATGGAAGTGAAAATTTGAAATAATAATACGAAAAGGGAAAATTAAGTGAAAATGGTTTCAAAAATATATCGTATTGTGACAGTACACAGAGCGGGTTGAGTCATTCTGAACGTAGTTTTATTGTCACGACGTCCATGTCGTCGAGTCACGCGTATGGGTGGGTAATCGTGGGTCGCGCCGAGACCTCCGACGCCACCACCATCGGGGACTATTGGCAACGTCCCAAGTCTAGCAGCTTGACATATATGTATACCTTACGTTTCCTTTTATACACACACACGCGCACATACACACACACACACACACACACACACACACACATATATATATATATATATATATATATATATATACATATATATATATATATATATATATATGTGTGTGTGTGTGTGTGTGTGTGTGTGTGTGTGTGTGTGTGTGTGTGTGTGTGTGTGCCCCTGGGATATATGCCTCTGGGATGGCTCATGGTACTAGCGTACCAGCATCCCGTGCTTTGGTTCGATTCCCGGTCAAGGCAAAAATAGAGTTGTAGCTTTCCTTTAAAATCGTCTCAATTTCTGTAGCTGTGTGACGAAGAAAAGCTCAAGCATGCGGATCTTGCTAGTTACGATGAAGAAAGTACGTTACGTTCGCCTCGTGTCGCTCTTGCCCCCTAGCAAGAGAATTCAACTACGCCCAGGTATGGGGGACACCGGTCGCTGGCCGGCGAAGTCGGACTACCGATTCAAAAACGCCAAACACACTCGCACGTATATATATACATATATATATATATATATATATATATATATATATATATATATATATATATATGCGTGTGTGCGTGTGTGCGTGTGTGCGTGTGCGTGAGCGTGTGCGTGTGTGTGTGCGTGTGCGTGTGCGTGCGTGTGTGCTTCCGTCCAGATCACGCCCGTTGAAAAGGGAGAACACCAACTACAGCTTCTTCGTATCAGTAAGCACCCGCACATTTAACTTTACCAAGACTTCATTACTGCTTAACACATTAATGTACACATGCTGATTAATTCTACTGTACGTTCACAGTACTATCTACACGAAGGCCGACTGTCTCAGACCAACTCTCCCAACACACCTCTACACTTGGGTTTTTCTAACCTCCCCGATGACACTTCATCGGCTGTTCCAGTGTCATTCAATCGAGAGCTAAAACGTGTGGTGACCTGTGGTGACGTTTAAGTTCCCGATTGGATGAAACCGTAACAGCTGATCAGCTGTCTTCAGCCAGGTTATAGAAACCCAAGTATAAGCACCTGTCTCGTCCCACTCCTCTCTGTTACTTCTCTCCGCCACCAAGCACTCTCCTACGTCCACCTCCCTCCTCAGCCCGGCCGTTCCCTTCTCCAACCACCCCCCGCTCCCCGCTGCCTTCTGCCCACGCGCGCTCGCCGCCGACACCCCGCTTGCGTCTTGGCCCGGTCCCCCGCAGATGTCGTAAGCAAAAGGCCTTTTGCGCGTCTACTCCGAATGCAATCAAATTACTGTTCGTTCGTTTGCATCCTCAATTTCTATATGCAAATATATCGAAAAGTTTGCGGAATAAATTCAATTCACAAATATATGCCTATATGTGTTCCGCCAAGCGGTTATGTGAGGCGTGCTGCATAAATACTTTCATTCCACAGGCCAACAGGCAGGTCAGGACACTGATACGACGGACAGTAAAACTCCTTTTTTCGGAAGCCACGAAAAACTGCATGCACTTTAAATTTACAACGTCTATTAAAAATATGATTTTTTTAGGGATGAGATATAGAACACATATATTTCACTGAAGATAATTAAAATTCTTTGATTTCGTATTGTGTATAGTTTTAAGAATAGTTTTGGATCTGCTTTACAATAAAATTATTCGATGTAAACAGGCTTCAGTCAAATTATAGACAACGAATACTTCAAGGACAATTTATTTCATATTGCACAACGTTTCGAAATCACATAGATTTCATCTTCAGGCACACACAGTACATCATTATCTAATAAAAATACTTGAGATAAATTCATACATGTAGCAACATTATTTTAAAAGTTTGTTATAAAATATAAATTTAGTCAGTTAAAAACCATTGTCGAGACATTCTAATATCATACCATCCAAGTACAACCAGGAACTTAAGAAACTTCTAAACTTATCAAAGAATAAGGAAACGACAGGTAAGCACGGGAAACATTACCTAATGCTTCTCTACAAATATTATACCTAGAAATATATATTTTCAGGTAAAACACTATTGGATAAGAGTACTTAATGATTCGCTAATCATATTCCAACAAAATAGATCCCGAGTTAAAATTAAAAAAGAACAGTTAAATTCTATCTGACAAGAAGTGCATGTATTTGAGCTATAAACAACCACCCGTCCAATCAGTGTCCGTTCATTCTTTTGAATTATGAAAAGTGTAATGTCTCTTTGAATTAAACATCTTAGCTCGATTAAAATGTTATGACCATGAAATGACTTTACATTATCTCCAGTTTTAGAATATAATCGTATAATATATCACCGAATTATAAAGCATGAGTTGATTGCTTTCTCTTGTACGACGAAGACAGATATTTCACAATGATGTCTTTTAGTGAAAATTAGTCGTCGCTTCGCGATTGGCCTTTGCGACCTTGAAGAGTTGCTTCTGCTCCCACCTTTGGCTCCGTGTGCTATCGGCGAGTCTTTGCGCAGATTTGTTTTGATCCGTTTTTCTGATTAGCTCGGGCCTAAGCACCAACTTCTGCGCAAATTCAGTCATGATAGTCACCTTAAGAGTTTACGCGCGCGGTATCACTAATCAATCATTTTTTTTAATTTAAACAATTAAATATTGGAGTTAGCAATGTTGGAGTTGTAGATAGAATATGAAATTATGGAATTTATCTTCCATCACATCATACCCTCTTCAAAAGAAGTATTTTATATTTAACAATACTAGTGAAATATTCTGAATATTACGTACACTGATATCTATACTTCGGAGCAAAATGACATTCGATACAGGACGGAGAAAGGCAAAGAATTCGTAGGGCGTAGAGTTCAGTCGTTGAAAAAGCGGAACAAAAGTATGAGTTGTTTAAAGAGAGCCAAATCGATAAGAAAATACATTGTGTTACCGGGAAAGTGACAGGATGCGTTATTGACTGTTAAAACAAATAGAACAATGATATATCTGAAATCTGATTCCTGCTAAGATTTTACGGAAATACATGTTAGGTAGTGGAGATTTAACGGAAATACACATTTGACACGTTATATAGGTGGTCCATATGAGAAACATCAGTTACTGACGTGTGTGAAGTAACGGTGCAAACTGTTAAAGATCGCTGACGAACGAAAAGACGACTGAAGCGGTAGTTTAAGTTGATATCTAAGAATAAACACAACGGCGGGCAAAGCAATAAAAAGAAACGCTGATTTTTCCGTGTCGTAAGCACATCAGAAAGAAATGAGAGAGAATCAAGAAAGGAACGATTAGAGAGACATTAGGTCAAGAAAGAATTCCGTGAAGCCCAAAGAAGAACCTTTCGACGCCACCAGTAAAAGGCGACAAGGGCATGATTGTGCCGGAAGAGGAATATTGAACGGAGAGGACTGAGGAGGAAATCGGGAAGAGAGCGGAGAGGCAAATGGAATGAAGGGGCACACGGAGGGCGCAGCAACGCTTAGGCAGAGAACAACGCAAGGCGGGGAAGACAGGCGGGAGAGGCGCCGGCCGGGGCGCAGGCGGGGCCTACAAAGGGCCGGGGGCGGCGCGGACAAAGCGACCGAGGCGGCGGCGGCCGAGGCGGGTGCGCCGCTCTCCCCCGGGACGACACGCAGGAATTTTTAAATAAAACCCGCCGACAGCCCCTCCGCTCGCAGCCGCGCGCGCCACCCCGGGGCCGGGCACGCTGCGGACGCCGCGTCACGCGCTGCGGGCACGTTCACGCCCCCAAACAGCCTCTGGATCATGCGTTCACTTTTAGATATTTATTATTCCTGCAGGAAGGTATATACAACACTACAATTTACATAATACAATTAGGAATATTAACTTTAAATTACTTAACAATTTAACTTTAAATTATTTGAAGAAATAATAATAATAATAATAATAATAATAATAATAATAATAATAATAATAATAATAATAATAATGTGCTAACAATAATAGCATGAACTACATTTTATGGCTGACCACTACATGTTATAGCTGACTTTTTTTTAATTTTATTTTTACTTAAGGAGGCATAGAATAATAATGCAACTGGGAAATCACCACAATAATTTCAAAACCAAAAGGTGAGAGAAGTCTGGAATATAATTCTCAAGAAATGACAAATCGAGTTGTAATAGAAGTTAAAGAACAAGAAATTCCAATCATATAGAAGTTAGCGTGGAAAGAGTGTCATGAAGTGGAATTTCCACTATTGCACTAAAATTCTAAAAGTATCACACTCAATGTGTGAATTTTTTCAATCTTCCAATTATTATTATTATTATTATTATTATTATTATTATTATTATTATTATTATTATTATTATTATTATTATTATTATTATTATTATTATTATTATTAAGTCTTTCAAAAGATATACCGCTAGCCTTAAAACACAAAAATCGATGATTTAAAGTTTCGAGTCCTCCTTCAGGAAATTACCTTACTCTGGACAAACTTCCTTATGTGATTCATAATACTCATACCGTAAATGATACTATGAAATGCGTTAAGAGATGAAAATTGGGTTTTGCCAATTAAAACGATCACTATTCGAATTTGTAATCAGTGAAAACACTACTGATTTTATGCCTTCAATTGAATAAATAATTGGAATTATTTTTTAATGAAACCATTACTGCTACATTATAAAACATTAATGTTTTCAAATGTCACTTAAATCTAATCTGTCATTCTTGCATATTAATACTAAACAGTGAATTGATGAAATATGTATATATTGCCTGAAATGGGTTTAATCTCATTCATAGGAATGGAATGAGACAGCTATGTTCCTGAATTCCCATTTTGTGGAATAGATTTAGCAAAAAATAACTGTCAAAATGTCCTCAGTAAAGCGAATGCCTTATTTAACTCGTTCACGGAACTGAGATCGATTACGTGCTCAACTTTATTCGGCAATAGGAGAACGTTGATATATAACTCCAAGCGTCACGCCTTTGATGTCTATCAGGTTTCCCGCAATTGAATGCCGTCTGTTTACTCTCGCTTGGTGCGAAACAAATCCCTTTGATAGGGAACACCGCCGCCGAGCCACGTCCTCTCACGCAGAGTTCTCGGGTTTGTCAATTTATCGCTTCACTTACGCCCACTTGTTCCGTATCTGTTACATTCATGAGCGCCTAAGACTTACTCTGTACATTTCCATCGGAGTTGATATTCAGAATTTTCAAAATTCTATAAACGGATTCCGTGGACTGTTCTTCTCCTTAATCGTTTTTCTGTCTTCTCAGAATATTTGGTTACGGTTCAGTTAGCGCAGATTGTCAGTTCTCTGTTGTGAGGGAATGACACTTGTTCTTTTTCCTTAAGATAATACTCAAATGCTTGACAACCAATGTTCATTTATGAAATATTATTATTTTAAATAAAAGAGTAGTGATTGAGAACCACAGTCGTGTATTTAGTTTTGGTAGCTAGAAAGTTGTGTAGACGTAATTTAAGTAATTTAATCAAGTACTCTGAAAACCTTAGATTTAATTATAAAATGAAACAGTTGAACAAAAATATTATAAAAAGTTGAAGACAAATTGTGACTCAGACTATTGTTCATACAAACGTTATCCATGAATTTATTTGTAACTTTTGCAAGTATTTTTATCTATTAAGAATTCATTTTCACAATATGACAATATTGTGCTGAAATAAATTAAATGGAAATTAACAATATGTTTATAATAGTAAAATAAATAGAATGAAATAAATTATAACATTTATAACGCGTATTTACAAATTTTGTTTCTGTTGCATTAAAGCAACTAAATAACGGGTGAAAATATTTATCTCTATAACAAATAATAGCCTTTGTTTGCATTCGATTAGTTGTTTGAATGAATGTAGATAAAACATTGATAAATACAATTAAATGCACATCCTGATAACACAATTCTGTGACAACTCACATTCCATTGTGTACTTTGGTGATCTCAGCAAATCCTCAGAGGCAGTCATCTTATTTTATTTCTGTCGCATTTCCGAAGTGTTGACATTTGGCTCCAATTCCCGATACATTTCTCCTCCCGCCTCCTTCGATACAACTCCAGCTCTCAAGAGCAGTACACACACTCATCCTCCGCAGAAAAGCGAACGAAATAGCGGAGTAGGCGGACGATCGTCGGAGACGGGAGCGCTAGCGGGCTCTGGCGGCGGAGGCCGGAAACGTCCGGCTGAGTTACTCGCGGGGACACCAATCGCTCCCAAATCCGTTCCGGGGCGCTCGCCGTATTTCTCCTGCAGGCAGATCAATTCGCCTCCGCCCCGTCGGGAAGAAGCGGCCTCGCTCGAGGCTGTTCCCGCCCCCCCGCCGCCGCCGGCAGTTCCAGTAGGAGTTATTAAGCAAGACGGAGGACAGCCCCGGCGCCGCCGCACCGCGTCGCAGGAGCAGCTGGCGGAGGACTACCGCAGTGGCGGGCGCGGAGTGGCCCTGTGAGATGTGGCATACCCCAAGGACGCACTGTGGTACAGAAACAGGATGCGGTCACGAAGATGTTTATAGTCGGAAATAATTAAAGCGAAAATCTGCTGCAGAACATAATTTAATTAAACTTTGTTCATAATAATAAATTTTTATATAATTATTATACAGCAAGCACTTCCATATTAATAGGAATTATATATATATATATATATATATATATATATATATATATATATATGTGTGTGTGTGTGTGTGTGTGTGTGTGTGTGTGTGTGTGTGTGTCTAAAATGCAATTCCTGAATTTGTTGGTTGATGTTACAATTTCCAAAATGGATGAATAAATCCCGAAGTAGAAATAGCTTTTAAAAGTTCTTCGGACTTTATCCAGATAAAGCTGTCGAACACGATGTGGCGTGTAGTTGAAGTCCGTTACGGTAACGAGGAATAGTACTCATGACAAGAAAGGATCATACTGTTGGTTGGAAGCATCCCTGTCTACTAAGAGATATGATGTGTGTTTTCGAGTTTCACTCTGTCCATCGTAAATTTCTATTTACACGATTCCACCAAACCTAATCTCACTATTCAGCAGTTGACGCTCTGCAAAGCAGTTCCGAGTTGACAAAAAGACTCCAATCTCCGGCCTTCTTGATTTACATAAAATAATCTTATGCGAACAACACATACTTGCTATGCATTTTAAATACTTCTTGTAATCGTACAAGACCTCACATTCGAATCGTCACCTTACTTTCGCCAGCCATACCTGATACCAACGTTAGCCTTATAAATTCCCAAATAATCCGACCATCGACATTCATTCAGCTTTATTCACATCAACTGGCTAATGTGCAATTTTAGGGGGAACTCCTAATATTAGTTATTTCGTTCTTTTGCTGACATATTTTATATATAATGAATGTACTAAGATATTGAATTATTTTTTTATTTCTGTTAATGAAAGTCCTACAATTGTTTTAGGATATTCTTTTGTCACCAAATTATGTTTTAGTCGTAAAATTATTTTAACAAATGTTTTCTATCTATTATCTCGCCAGAAAACAGGACCATTTTTAATGGCACACATCAAATATACAGCTCACTAGACTTAAGTTTACTAAAGATTGTTCGTAAGTACGTAAGCAATACAATAAGACTTTTCTGTGTAAATTACATTTTTCCACAAAAAGCGCAGGAGCAGTGTTAGTCACAAAGGCAAGAAGGAGCGCGACGTCTGGGAATGGAAAGCATGCAGCAGACAGCCTAGAAATATGTTTGGAAAAAACGAATCATAGTGGTGCGCGGAACGGGATTCTAGGAATTCGGAGTAGCAAAAACGCTGGAGAGGGGGCGCTGAAAATACGGCGAGGAGTAAATCGAGCGGATATTGGGGCCGTGAGGGACGATCTCTCGAAGCGGAGGCCCGCGCGATGTGGAGAGCGGAGACTTACAGCGCAGAAGAAAGAAGCGAATGGGAGGGCAGCGGCGGGAGGGGGGGGAAGGGCGGAGAGGGAGCGAATGGTGAAAAACGCGGCGGCGGCGTGCGGCGTGAGCGGCGCGGGAGGGGATGGGGAGGGAAGGACGGGCGCCGCGAGACAATCTGGCCGACAGCACGCGCGGGCGAAGGCGTGAAGGAAACGTGTCTCGTCGGGACATATGGGCCCGAAGAGCGCTGGAGAAATGAAACGATGAGAAGCTATATAAACGTCTCCCGGAGCACGAGAACAGAGGAAGCGCGCTTCCCGAAAGGGATATGTAATACACGCGTGAGCCTATGATTCGTGAAGTTCAAAGAAATGGTAGAATAAAGCACGTCAAAAGTCTGCGACGTACAGGGCTTTCAGGAAAGTAACATAAGGCAAGGAAGAGCGGTCGATGTGCAAGCCACACTTGAACTGGGGTTCTAAGGAAACTGTAATATTCCTGAGAAACTATACAAATTAAATTATAGCAGTGCAAAACATACGTAAAAGTAGAAAATCCATGTAGAAGATAGCTAATATACGCTGCATGTGAGTGTCACAATTATGCTTCAGCGTACTTTATTACAAGAAGATTTTAATCTCAAATGAATCTCGATTATCAAGTACCTTATAACAATAGTAAAAATGGTAGTATAATGGAAGAGAACAAGTATGTGAATAAATTAAAATAGATGAGTAGCGGATATATCCATATCTTTATCCTGTTCTCTCGCTTTCCTTCCCTCTCTGTTTTTTCCTTTCTCTCATTCTCTCTAACTCTTCCTCTCACTTTTCACCCCTTTCTCCCTCTTGTTCTCTCTCTCTCTCTCTCTCTCTTGTTCAATCTTTCCCGTATTCCCTCTCTCTCTCCTCTCTGTCCGGATATTCTTTACTTGAAGGGAAAGTAAACCAACTGTTGAAAGGTACTATAAATTCCAGAGTAGAAAATTACTATTTTATTTGGCACTTATCTATATTTTGTGGGTTCTTGATAACGAAAATGTAGTTGGCGGTAGAACCTCGACTTGTGCATCTGCCTGTCAGTCAAAGCGAACGTTTAAATCGCTCAGATGATTCTCTCCGATATTCATATTCCTGGATGGATCAGGAAAATTAGAGATCTTGGGAATTTGAAACTGATATTTTGATTTTGGAGAGTACTTTACACCAAGCGTTAATATTTTCAAAAATGTTTTTAAAGTACCAATTTGTTTAATTATTTTTTCTAGAATATAGCAATAAGACGCGTAATAAATGACTCACGTCTCATTTTAATTGAACTCTGAATTTTCAAAAATTGCGTAAATTACAAATACGAGGAAATACATGTTGTTATAGCACCACTGGCTTAAAGTGGGAAATGTAGGAGCCGTTTTAATGTCATTATAGAGCTATTACGAAATGATGTACAGTAATATTTTGTATATCGGTCAGCAGTGCCGGCAGTGAACAAACGTAAGTTTATATGATACTCATCGCAATACCAACCTTAACATTTTTACAAATAAATTAAACATTATCCCACACTCTGACAGGGAGTGACAAAGAAACCTCTTGGATTCCGACGTTTTACATCCATCGTAATGACCGTAACCGTTGACATACCCTGAAACACTAAATACTCAATGAATCAATCAACAAGGAGGCAACAGCCAGTTCCTTTCACAGCGCAGAGCAGAGCCGGAGCTGCCGCCGGCGACAGGCGGAGTGACGCGTCGTGCGCGCGCAGTGCGGGCGGTGGCGCATCTCTTTATCCGCCGCCCCGCGCCGCCGCGCCGCGCCGACACCACGCGCCGCTCGTCCGCGCCGTATTTTAGCGCGCGGCGCCGCGCTATCGCCGCGCTATCGGTCGGAAGCGGCCCCTCCCCCCTCCCCTCCCTTCCCCTCCCTTCCCCTCCCTTCCCCTCCCTTCCCCTCCCTTCCCCTCCCTTCCCCTCCCTTCCCCTCCTTCCCCTCCGCCCCCGCGCCCGCCGAGAGCGCTCTGCCGGCAGCGGCGCGGCGCGGCGCGGCGCGGCGCGCTCCGCCAGGGATTTGCAATCAATTTGCTGCCTCAGAGATCTCCCCGCCTCCCCACCCGCGCCGGTGCTTACGCCCACACGCTCCCCTGCCGCCATCCCCGCCCCCGCTGCGAAACATCCTGCATTCACCTACTGTTGAGGCGCTCGCCCCGCATTAATCCCTTGCTCTCTCTCTCCCTCCCTCCCCCGCGCGCCCCCAGCACCTTCGCCTTGTTCGTCTCCCCTCCCGCTGCGTGCGGCTGCGCTGCGTGTGCACGGGCTGGGCAGTGGGCTTTCAGAGCACTTGTAGTATTGATAAGGCATTTTACAAATTGATGTGTGAAGGAGATGGAGTCTCTTCCAGAATATTTGCCCAACGAATGTCTTCAGTTTATGATCGTAATTGCTCATGTATAATATTACAGAAGGTGAAACTCAACCTTCCTATAGACACTCTTCAACTATACATAGATATTTGTATGTCTTTACAAATAAGAAATAATTACCATGAAATTTTTGGAAGTTGCCTACAGTTAGTATTTTGCAAAAAATACACCTTTGAGGAAAAAAGGTTTCAAACGTTCATTGTCTTACTCAGCTCTGCTTGGTAATCATTTCTTTCATCTGAGCAATACTTTCTGTCCACCTGCAGGGATAGAACAAATATTTCTTCACCTCGGACATTATAAATGATGATATTATAAATTATTAATTAATTTACTGTCTTGCTCTTGCGTAAATATTTCAACATACTCGAAATAAGGAGCTTTCTGTGAACCAAAAGACAGGTTAGCGCAAATGCAGTTGCTAAAACGAGGCGCAAGTAGGTTGATCAGAGCGAAGCGGGGTCCCTCCTTGAGCTGTCGAGTAGCAGCTTAAAAATGGAACATATTCCGGGTGAAAAGCATGCATGTAGTTAGACGCCGATCTATGCGAGAGGTGAGTGTGAGAGATTTATGGAGAGAGGAAGAGAAAGTGAGAAAGAGAGGGGGAAAAGAGAGTGAAATAAAGAAAGAGCGAAATAGAGTTATAAAGACAGAGAGAGAGAGAGAGAGAGAGAGAGAGAGAGAGAGAGAGAGAGAGAGAGAGAGAGAAACAGAAGTAGTGAGAAAGACGGGGGCAAGAAACCAAGAACAGGAGATCCAGGCAAGTGGAGTGTCGAAATAGAGAATGAGATCGACCATGTCAATCAAGCAGACAGGCAAACAGAAGTACGCTCAGTGAACACGTCCAAACGATCACTTTGATTGGATGGAGAGTTCCGGGAGTGAAGTGAGAGTACAAATGCGGGATAGAGATGAAGTCTCTACATGCGCTACATTGCGCTGCAAAAGGGTAGAGGAAGCATGGGTGCAGTTGGACTGGAGCCCTGCTGGAGGTGGGCGCCGAGGCTGAGACTTGTAGGTTTGGGTTAGGAGGCTGACGGGGTGCAGATGTTGGACAAATGGGCATGAGTGAAAGGAGACGAGGATGAGGACGAATGGATGAGAGTGTGGTGTGTGATAGTGGGCGGCGAACAGGTGGCGAGGCAATGGTCGGAAACGGTTGGCAATCGGCGATGTGGTCAGCGGGGTACGAAATGTAGACGGCGAGATGAGAGTGTGATGCATTCTTGTGGGCGGCGTTCAGATGGCAGTTGGTCGCGAACGGTTGGCTGTAAGCTCTGGGTCAGATAAAGAATCTGTATGGCGGGAGTGAAGTTTGATGAGCAGTGGTGGGCAGTGGTGGCGAGGCACTGGACGGGGAGGTTGGCAGTGGACAGCGTGGGGGAGGGATGGGAGAGACATATGTGGTGATGGACATGTAAACGGGTGAACCAGTGAGCGTATGCTCTTGGCAGTAATCGGATGGTGCGCAAGGGTCGGAGTTGGTGCAAGTTGTGGGCGACAGGTTGGGATCGTGATGTGTTGTGCGGAGCGGCAGGTTGGGGGTATGACGTGCAGTGGTGAGAGTTCGGGACGGATTTGCGCCGTGGAATGAGAATGTCATGTCCGTTGGTGGGCGGCAAGCAGGGGGCTGGGCAGTGGTCGGGGAGGGCTGGACGTGGGTGTGAAGTGGGCTGTCGGTGGGGGGCGGGGGCGCTGGCGTGGGGCAGGGGAGCGCACCGGTGCGGCCGCTGCATCCCAGCACCGCTCCGCAGCACCGCATCGCCGCAGGTGCGCCGGGGCTGCTATTTTTGTTTGCGGCGCGACGCGGCCCACGTCGTTCCGCTCTCCGCCCACTCGCCCACCCACCGACCCACCTGCCCACCTGCCCACCTGCCTGCCCGCCGGCGCGCCGGTGTCTGCAGTATATTACACGCATCGGGCGGCGGCCGCTGTGGCGCGGTGCAGCCATCGATTCCGCACCGCCGCCACCGAGTGCGCCACCGGCAACAGCCGGACTCCTGCGCAGCTGCACACGCGTCACAATCACGCCCGCTAGGACGCCGCGCCGCTCTGCTTTGGGCAATGCTCTCTTCGCGAGTTTGCTCTTTTATGCTTCCATAATCTAAACGCAAATTCTGGAATTATTGTATTTCTGAAGATTAACTAGAAGTGCTGCAGAATGGCACAGACTTTCTCGTAGTTAAGTTTTCTTATTTCTTTGGCGTGGACTGGATTTACGGTCTTCCCTCATACTCTTGCCAGCTGCCATCTATCGCCGCCCAAAATATAATTTTTGACTTTTTTCCCCAATTTTTCGGTTTCCAAATAGTAGAACCGAAATATTATTTTAAGAACATTAAAGAAGGCTAAAACCTTGTCTTAAATAGCAATTTTCATTGAAAAATTTGGAGCCATTGTTAAGAAAATGGTGTTAAGAGTTACTGTAAATCCGAAATTTGAAGCTCTTTTTCACAGGAATTTATTGAGTTTTCGAAAAAATTCATTTAAAGTAATTCAAAAGCTTCTACATACAAATTCAATAATGTATACAAATTCATGTAAATGTACATATTAACGGCATGAGAGAGAGTTCTATAAAAATTACATTTGTGTAATTTTTGAAAAAACAAAAAGCTACCCAAAAATGAACTTTACGTATATTAAACAGTGCCATAACCACTATTCTTTGGAAAAGTGTGAAAAAAACATATGGAGCCGTTTTTGAGAAAATGACGTTTGAGCGTTTCTGAACATGAGGAAATTTGAGCTCATTTTCATAGCAAACTGTTGTGTTTTTGAGAAACTTTAATTGACATTATTTAAAGCACATGTACTGATAAACATAGTACTGTGAAGAAATCTCCTCTAAAGCAAGTATTACCGACGAGAGAGACAGGTCAAAAAAATTATATTTTCTTATATTTAAGAAACACAAGATTAGAGAAGTATGGCGTATATATAATCGTATAGGGTTTGTTTAGCAATTACCGTACCGAAAATTTAAAGGCAAAATTTGGAGCCGTTTCTGAGAAAATCTTGTTTTTTGTTGTTGTTTGTTTGTTGTTTTTGAAATACCAAATATTGCTCGCACTATTGCATGAAAACTACTAAAATTTCCATGAAAAACTACATGACCTTAATAAAAGACCTATTTATGGAGAACGAATTTCTTTTGAAGGAAAAACCTCTTTCTTCAATTTTATAGTTGTGGGAAGATTCCGAAAAAATCCAAACTTTGGCAATTTTCGAAAATTCAGAGAACAGCCTGAAAATCGGATCTATACCACCTCCATAAGTGTATTCTAATCTATTCTCAGGAGAAATTTAAAGAAAAAATTTAAAGCCGTTTTTGAGAAAATTTTGAAAATGTCCGAGGGGCTTCATGTAAAGTACCCCAAATTTGAAAAAATGCTTTTCAGAATTTCAAATCCTCAAACACATAGACAGGAGATTCTTCAATTTGGAAAAAGATCGTAGGCGCTAGGAGTGTTCAGGGACGGACGGGCGTTTTGCTTCCAATTGGTTTTTCGCATCAATGACCCACAAAACAGGAATCCTGGCTACATCATGTGTTAGAGAATTTTTCTTTCTTGATTTAGCAACTTGTTTAATGCATTTTTCCGCCATCAGAGCACGGCAATGAATTTTTTCCGCCGAAAATCTGCCGTTTTTCGCGCAGCATTACATAACTTTCTCTATACTACGTATATTACTCCGTATACGAGAAAGTAAAAAGAGATACGCATCTTAATTGTTCTTAAAATAAAATGTTCGTAATGTATTCTTTTCTAACTTTTCTGTAACCTCTAGTAATGGTTCAATACAGTGGAGGTCATTACATAATTTTATTGGTGGTGCCAATTACAGATGCGACATCCATGATACCAATTATCGATGTTTAAAAATAAAACATCGATCGACACCCACCTATATTTTCAAACATCAATCCAATGTTTTAAAATTGGTTTACTAAAGCCTAAAATAAATTTCGTAGGCAAGAAAATTTCATTTTATAGTGACAGTGTTAATTCATTTATATTGAGGACACTGACAAACTAAAATTAATACGTACAAATTAAAAAAACTGAGCCTGAAAACCTGAGGGAACACAGTAATCTCAAGAGGTCACAGCTTCCTGACTTCACTAAAGAAGGGTAAGGGAAGAAGAGGGCAAGCCTTGCACTCATGGCGTACGCGCCTGCCCATGAGCAAAACAAAGGAAAGACGCACGAAATACCAGGATATCAGGGTCATCCTGAGCGGGAAATAGTTTGCTCGGTGAAGATAGAGTCACTAGTGCTTTCTATGGATCAGAATGTGAACTGTTGCGCCAATTCGATTTTGGCACCGTCTCTTCCATAAGAGGCAAGTAGTGTTACTCCCAACATTCACTGACAATACAAACCAACAGAGCGTTCTTTATATAGCGTTAAATGGGCAGAAACGGTGACAATCGATAGGTGGCTCAGAGATTGAGTAAGAGTCTGGCAGATAGCGCTCTGGGCATTAGAAGAGAGTATTGATAGAGCATTGAAGAACTAAACGCCCGTTCAAATGAATTACTATAAAGAAAAATTATTTTGAAGAAACGATATTTTATACACCTATTATGGTGAAAATTTTATTTTTCTTGCGTTTTTTTGGTGGCAGCATGGCACACTGGGAATACCCTACAAGCCGCCACTCGTTTAATATAATAATAATGTATAGAAGTGCTACAAGACAAAGGGGAAAAGTGGTATGTGCCATAAGAATGTGTTCGAAAACAGCAACATTGCGATTATGAGCAGTGCGAAAAGAAAAAAGTTGTGATCTCTGATTGAGTGCTAAGTTAACAATGTGAACACGCATTAATAATCAACCTTGATTGTATTTAAAAGTGACTCATTTTTTCACTTAATACTCGCAAGACAATTTATATTTATGAAGAAAAAACAAAGTTTGTGAACATTGGCTTCTGAATACGAATATATGACGAGCACATTGAAAAACAATATTTCTAAGAAATTACAAGAAGGTTTCCAACCAAATCAGAAGCGTGGTTTCCGTCGTAGTGAGTCATAACCGTTTCTTTATGTGTTAGTCAAATATGTTTTCAAATTGAACAGAGAGAAAGAGTATTCTACAAGACTATTCAAACAGTATGGGTGAAATTCTTCAGGAATGACGTAAAAACAGTTTTGTTATTTCTTTTTTTGCTATGCCTAGTGAATTAGAATGATACTGTTACATGATAGAGAGTATCTAAATCGACAATATATGTTTTCGTTATTTGCGGGAGAATGGTTTTTCGATATTAGTGCCGTTTATTTCTAACGGGTTTTGTGGTTAATTTTTAGATCCTAGTCTTATTTGTGTAGGTTTTGCGACCCTTCGTTAACCGCATGACGGTTGATCCCTTTAATAACAATTTTGTATGAAAACACTTCATAAATCGTATGCTGAAACGCGTATGAGTTCAATATCTTTTAACTCGTTGCCATTCCATCGCTCTCTCAGAATTCTCTCCAGTGCTCTGTTTATTTAAATTGTAAGTACATAAAACTCAAATTCGATTGGATTTCTGAAGCGTAAGCATAGAGAAGTCATGTGAAAAGAATTAAACTCTAACCAGAATAGTGTGAAAATATTTTTTTAAAGGTGAAATATAGTGTAATTGAGAATGTTTTCGTTTATTTTCTGAAAATGACCAAATCATTTTAAAATGTTTGTAATTTTAGATAATTTAATTACAGCACAAAATACAATTAATTTTAATATTTTATTATAGATTTTGTAAAATCTAGAGTTACTGTGTAAACAATGAATACTCTTGCCGAATCGTAATGGTGTATCAAAGTAATATTTATAAAACAATGTAGGCTTTCAGGCCGGAGTTGTAGTCAAAGTTTTCTTCCGGGCTGAAGGGCCGTGGTCCATTGGAAAACATATTTCCTTCAAGGAGGATTCTTCGTCTGAGACCACATCACCACTAAAAATGTCTGTCGTTGCGGACGAAACGTCTGGAAATATGTTTTCCAATGGACCACGGCCCTTCAGCCCGGAAGAAAACTTTGATTAAAGTAATATTTGTTTATGTGTTCGGATTGTTATAATTTTTCCTGGCTAATTATTCTATGTGTCACTATATTTCCAACCCCATATTTATTATGTTTCATTTAACTTGTATATTTGTTATTTGTAATATTCTTTTCTGCCATTAATACTATCAGGTGAATTCACACATCTAGATTGCTCCCTTTTCTCTTTCCTTTTCGAAACCTTCGTTAATTCTTTCTGCTTCCGAGGATGAGATGGTGCAGAAGTTTCAACTAAGATATTTTTGTTCTTGTTTCAGGTGAGTGAGAGGATATAGTACTTCTCTCTTGACGTGTGCTCAATACCCTCCACAAGGTAAAACAATATAACTGCTTTATGATGGCGTAGAATTTATATTCTTAGAGAAGCATGCTTTTCCAAGTAAAGTGACTTGCATCTGATGAACATATCGTTTCTTGGACCCTCATTTTTACTTTATCGCCCTTACGTTCGAAAAAGAGAAAGTATTGTAATCGCGCGCCAGAAATAGGCGAATTTTTGAACAAAAACTCCAATTGACGGGCCCTGGTAACAAATGAATGAATACGTCTCTTTCATACATTTAGCAAATTACTTCCTCTAACATGTTGTGTAGTCAGAATCCACATCTTGTGGGTCCTCGATACCAAAACATCGATTGATGGCAAAAGGTCTGTCCGCCTGTTCGCCCGCCCGTCTGTGTTTAGCGTCTAAACTGTTAAGCCTATTTTCTCCAAAATTGATATTCCCCAATCGATCTGACTGATGCAGTGGCCTCTTGGTTTTGAAATCGATTTTCATAACTTTGGGGTACTTTATATGAAGCCATTGGGACATTTTCAAAATTTTCATAAAAATCGGCACCAAACTCTTTGTAAATTTTGGCCTTGGTTAGCGTAAAGGACGTTTAAGAGAATGGTACAAGTCTCATTTGCGTTGAAATAGATAATTTTTGGAAGATTGCAAAAGTTCAATTTTTTCTGGGTCTTCCTACAACTAAAATATTGATGATAGAGGTTTTTATTTCTTTAATGAAATCTGTTATATTTCATTGATGGAAATAACACTCCGTCAATTTTCGATTTTCGAAAATTGCAAAGTGTTAACATTTAAAAATTACAATATTGAGGAAAGAGATTTTTGCTACTCTTTGAATGTTGTTGAATATGACTGAATAGGGAACTAGGAAGATGGCAATGTACAGAGTAGAAATCTCAGAAGGTTTGGCCTTTTGTCAATGACAAAGTTTTCAGTTGTCATTGCCCAGGCCAGGCCTGCCGTTGGCCCTATGTTCCCGCTGACGCCGCCAGGGAGGTCTGAATTCATGCGATGCTGCTGCCCTCGGCGGCCCCAGATCTCGCCCTTCTGCCGCTGTCCTCAAGCATCTCCCCTGACACGGCAAATTCAGCGGGCAATCCTCCTAACGTTCGAACACTCTTCTCATTAGTTCTTTCCATTGTTTTGCCAAGATTACTTATCAAGCTACCGGGGATCCAGCACGCCTAGTTGCGGCATTGCTGTCGCTTAGGATACTTTGTAAGAGAAACACAAATAAACACACACACACACAGTGTGGATTATTATATACACCCATATATGAATATAATACTTCATTCAACAACAATATACTCGGCCGAAAGTGGCCATTTACAATAATTTTATTATAACGCAGTAATTATCGACACGGATGTCTGGAAATTTCATAATTTAAAATGCATGATTGTCATTAATAGCCCAATTGTCAAAATTTGCTGTACAAGATGTATGTATGTATTGGTACTTTAGGGTCATATTAATCCGACTTTGGCCAACTGGCGGTAATCCCAGGCCTGAGCCTAGGAGTAAGGGAGACACGTGCTGAGCAGGTTGCCTTCCCATCGCATGTAGCTTTCTTTGGTCTGTCTGCTCTTTCTTTCATCTAAAGAAACCTTCATCTATTCAGCTAAAGAATCTATTATATATCGGATTATTCAATTTTCAATCATTAAATGACTCATATTATTAAATCAATTTGTCTACTCTTCACAAATTCATATTTTTCAGTATCACGTTATCAGATAGCCGAAATTTAAAATCATCTGTGCATTTCGTTCATTCAACGAATTTATAGAATGCCAACTCTCTTGATATATTTTTTTCGGAGTAGTAGTACCCTGATAAATTGGTAACGAATCGTAAAACGAAGTCAGTACACATAGCTTCTTGAGTTTTTAACGAAAAGTTTCTTAGTGTGCCAGTGAGTGCTGATACTCACTTCAGATATCACTTCATTTCTCATAAGCGAATGTGTATTTGAATTGTTTGTAGAGTATTCTCATCTCAAACTTTCGACTCAGGATACACCTTTTAAGCTTATTTAATGCAGTCCAAGTTGTGTAGAAGATTATCATTCCACTCTTTTAGTTCAGAAGGCTAGAACTAAATAGAAATATGATTTAATTTTTATTTTTATTTTTATTTCTTTTAGGACTCATGGTGTCAAGAAATGAAATAGAAATAAAAAATTCAAAATGTGCATGGTTTAAACCACCAAAATCAGTTTAGCGTATGGTTTAAAATCAACAGTAGACAAGTTAATTCATACATTAGGATTTCGAGATAGACCCACAATTCTTCTGTCAGAAGGATACCAATGTCGTTCTTTGGGATTTACACTTAATATATCTCCCGACTTTTCTGAAAATGAAGTGAACTCAATCTAAAGGAGGTGACATAATTCTTTTCTTGTGAAAGGACATAAAATCATTATATCCTTTCCACTGAAATATTTCCACGCTCTCCACACCAACTTCCGCATTTCTTCGACGGATACTACAATAGAGTAAAATATGCATGAAATGTATTCTAAGGAAGCCTTATAGATAAGTCACACTTGTATAGAAAGTTTCTTGGAATGCATTCTCGCTACTCAACTGGCGTCGACGCGGCGTCGAGTGCCCTCGAAAACTGCGATCGAAATGGAAGAGCGCCTCGCCTTAACGCCTTCTCCAGGCGCCGGCGAGGACAGCGCCGCTGGGGGAGGATCCCTTGGTGAGGACACCGCAGGCGCCGGGGGGCGTGGCGTGGCGCGGCGCGGCGGTGCCGGCAGCAGAAGGCAAAGACGGCTGCCTCCCTCCGTCTCCTTCCGGGCGCAACTCCTTCCCTCTCGCTCGCGCCCTCCAAAGGCGCGTCCCTTTTCACACATCGGGTCCTCATTACAGCTATTCATTTTCAATGAAGTTCCTCCTCCCTGATTCCCAGCACGCAGAGCCTCCAGACACGTTCGCCACTGTAGCGTCGCTGACGCCCCCGCGCGCCGCAGCCACTGCACCCCGCCTCCCAGCGCCTCCCCGCGCCTCCCCGCGCCTCCCCGCGCCTCCCCGCGCCCCCCGCGCCTCCCCGCACCTCCACGCACCTCCACGCACCTCTCCGCACCTCCCCGCACCTCCTCACACCTCCCCGCCTCGCCGCCCGCGTTACCACCCTTTCCCATTCAGCGCTTCCCATCTCCCCCGCCTGCACCGTGCGCAACATCCTCGCCTTGCCGCAGTCCTCGCCTCTCCTCTCTCAAGTCATCCCAGTCGCTCGCCTTATTGCTCGTGATTCCTCCCCACCGAGTTCCTCACCCAATACCTCCCACGACGCGCCCCTCTCCTCTTTTGTTCTCCCTCTCCCTGCGTTTGCCTCTCACGCTCCCCGACGCCTCCTGTCTTGGCTGTCGCTGCGGTTGTATCGTTACCGCCGTCTTGTGCTTGCGAGCGCCGACGCCAGAGCGCGTAATTATAGAGTGGCTTCTTCGGAGCGTCGCCGCCGCATCGGGGCGTTGCCTTGCCGTGAGACAACATCTGCGTTTGTCGCCACCGCAGCACAGTTTTCAGATGCCTGACCTGTAGCGTGATGTTACGTCTTCAAAGACATGCGCCATTCAATTTATTGTTCTAAACCAAATCAGGGTGCAAAAAGTTATCAGTTTTATTTTAGTAATATCTCAGTATTTTCTTGATCATTCATGCTGCAAGAAAATATTATTTTTCTTCAAAATTACTCTCCTTTCCAACCCTTGGAACATGTTGATTTAAAAACCTGTGCGATCATCACATTTAGTTACCGTTTCTGTTTTACTGACACTCGTTATAGTCAATTCAAAAAGATCATTTTGGTAAATCAATGAATTTTACTAACAAATTTCTCTCCATTGTACTACTTGCACTAAATATTGTTTAATTTTAATAATTCCCATTAAAACGAGAAATACCTTTATTCATGAGAAAACCTGTAAACTCAATTGAATTGGAAATTGAAATGAATATTGGGAAATATTCATTGATTAAATTAACTTTGGAGGCTATATACGGTCTCAACACGAAAAACAATAACATTTGAAGCAACCGTATGTTTTGTTCCGACGACCAAGTAACTTAACAAATAGTATCTTGGATTTTAATGTGTTTCGTCGCCTCTAAAATATTTCGTTTTAATGGCATATACTTTTTGAACCCAAAAGTAGAAGTAAAATTATGTGAAAATGTATCGAAAAGTGACAATGTATTTACATTTAGAAATCTTTTTTAAATAACACACGTTGATGATTGCAAACCGTTATACGAAATACAGATACCCTTATATATTTGACGTCTTTCGGTGATGGTCGGTCTATTCGCCATTCGATAACTTATTTTTCGTGTACTTTCCGAATAATTCGAATGAATCGGGGGCGTATAAATATCGGCAGATCGGTAGCTCCCATTAGCCCTTTCCAGGCATCTCCACACACGAAGCTCCGCTCAAGCCGGGACCAACTCTTAACTTTCAACTCATCTTCAGACCTGAGTGGGAGTGTAGAACATGTGGGTGCAAGGAGAGGTGAAGGGATAAGAATGAAGAAGGAATGATTGCGCGCAATTCGTGGTTCAATTTGTTAGGTAATATTCTTGTATTAATCAGAGAAATCACGGAAACCTACCGATAAGACGAGTCGGTCACTAGAATTCTGCTACGGCTGTTTGGACCTAGCTATAGTATAAGTTAGTATTGAAAATGTGCCGCCAATTAATTTCAGAAGACTCGTATCTTTTTACACACTTTTTAATTATAGTTATTATAGCATATGATTCATTTCGATGATATCAAAATACTGTCAAAGTTTATAACTAAGTTTAAACGTCATTCACTTTGCATCTCCGGCATTTGAGTGAAGTTGATGATGTTTCTCTATCTCCCCCATACTTGGGTTTATTGCATGGCAAATTGCGCGCAGTTAGTCCTCGCTTGCTCCTCGTGCGCGCCGCAGAGTCGTTTGATCGCTGCGCTCGTCGCCGCCCGCACAAAGGCTGCTAACGGTTGCTCCATTGCAGCGAGCGGTGCGGCGAAAATTGCGCAAGGGGAGGCCCCCTCGCCACAGGCCTAGCGAGACCGAGGTGGGCGGGGCTGGGGCCACACGCTGTCCTAGGACAGAATCTCACTTTGTGCCTGCTGGAATAGGCGGAATTGTGGTACCCGAGTTATCTCATTTCCCTAACCAGTGTAGATTTTCTGTTTTTTCATTTCTCTACTGGTAATGATGAATTACCCTGTGGGTAAATGAAGACGTTATATCCTGAAGGGAGTGCATGGGAAACACTGTAATAGTCAGGGGTTTTTGCAGGAGCCAGGCCATGATCAAAAACCAAACCTGCCTTGCCTAACAAAGTGGAAAGCAAGTCTATTACACTCCCGTGACCTTATCAGTTGCTCATTTAACAAGGAAATGTCAGGTGTTGCTAGTTGTTGCTAATAGTACAGTTTCGAACAGGAGGCTGAAGTAATCGCGTATGATGCCTGTGGTATCGGTCTACGTAGGCAAAACAGTTGGTAAATTCTAATGATATTGAATGGATCATTATAGTGCATCCCAAATAATGATCTGCACATCCCACTATATATCCATATTATACACGAAGAGTTGGCTGCGCATTATTTTTGCACGGTTACGAGTTCTTTGAGTAAGCTGCATAAACACACCAGTACCCGTTAATTTCCAAAGATGGGAAAGTAGTAAAGTAACCGCGTATGATGCCTTTGTTATCGGTCTACGTAGGTAAAACAGTTGGTAAATTCTATGATATTTAATGGATCAGTATAGTGCATTCCAAATATTGATCTCCACATCAGACTATATATCCATATTATACACGAAGAGTTGGCTGCGCATTATTTTTGCACGGTTACGAGTTCTTTGAGTAAGCTGCATAAACACACCAGTACCCGTTAATTTCCAAAGATGGGAAAGTAGTAAAGTAACCGCGTATGATGCCTTTGTTATCGGTCTACGTAGGTAAAACAGTTGGTAAATTCTATGATATTTAATGGATCAGTATAGTGCATTCCAAATATTGATCTCCACATCAGACTATATATCCATATTATACACGAAGAGTTGGCTGCGCATTATTTTTGCACGGTTACGAGTTCTTTGAGTAAGCTGCATAAACACACCAGTACCCTCGAATTTCCAAAGATGGGAGATACACTGCTGCAGATCGCACCGCAACCACCGCGACGTGCTCGCCGCGTTCTAGCGTCGCCGCAAAGTGAATTAAGAGCTGTGTCACCCGCAGAGTCAACGGGAGCCATCTGCGCCGTTTGCGGAAAGCGGTACTACGATCACGCGTGACGGTCACTGGACTTGCGTCAAGGCCCACCACTGAGCAGCCCGACTTCTGAGAAAGAGCTCCCTGGAGAGATGAAAAGTACAGCCTGTTGACGAGACAGTTCTGCGTCGGTTACCGAGAATTGGTTACATGTTACGTTCTAAGGTAAAGGAGGTCTAAGGTAAAGAACGTTACGTTGTAATGTCGTCTCAGCCACGCTTCACTGCAGCAGAACGTAGGGACGCATAGGATATTCACCAAGTACTTGGTAGTTTTAATGAACATCATCAAGCTCTGATTAAAAACAATATTTGTTTGGGGGGAAGTGTATTTTCTTTCAAGCCTCAATTGTATTTTCACAATTTTCTCAAATTACCCCATTTTAAAAATGTATATCTCTAACAGAAAAAGGTTTTTTAAAAGAAATGCTTAAAGTTCGAGTTTCACTTCAGTGAAACAGAAGATTTCAATCTTAGTAATTTCTTAAAAATGAAGAGACCTACATTTTTTTCGGCTTCTACCTACAAGTACTATATTGAAAATAGATATTTTTTCGTAATGAAATATGTTGTTCAAAATTAGAGCTTCAGGTAAAATTTTCAGTAAAACTTCTAAATTCTTATCTTGTGAAAGTTAATTTTCCTTTTTAAATGTCGTTAACGTTCGAATGCCATCTCGTTTGGTGTAATCGATAAGGAAAATGATTGTGAAATTGCAGTTCAAATTTCCGTGCAGGAGAAAAATGCGGATTGGAAACACCCTTTAGTTTCAAGTAATCAGTATTAAAATATTACCTAACCATTATAAACAAGGCGAGGAAATATGTGCTATGGTCCCACCACTAGTTTCAAAATACCGTTCGATATTGGAAGTAAAGAAGAAAGTGACAAGTAAAATATCTGAATTCGCCATGAACGCCGGATCTCACCATTCAGAACACCGCTACAATGCTGAATGGTGATATCCGGCGATCTCCTCCGACAAAATCCTCAGAATATTTTATCTTCAGAGATACGAGCACTTCACTACTCTATCTATTAAAAGTAAAACCTATTAACAAAAATTAGATTGATTCGTGCGTAAATTCCGCCCTTTGTAAATAATTGTTTTAAAAGTGAAAAACACAGTAAAACTCGACTTCCAAAGACCAGTGCCTGAACTGCATTATAATTCCGGCACTGGTCCTTTGTTAGGATAACTTTTCTAATATTACTAAGGTTTGTGATTAAATTGCACAGAATGTAAAACTACCCGTTTAATTTTATAGAGAAAGATTATTTCTGTTTTTTACTTTCATTTAATTCTTCCTTGATTTCTGGATTTTGTACTTTTCTGTCCACTCATGTTATGAAGCATAATCCTTAAAAAGAATTAAATCACTAAAGATGTCAAAGAAAGTTCAAAAAGGTCTCAATTTAGAGAATATTGTTTAAAAAACTGAAATTGAGCACCAACTAACTCCAACATGCCTCTCCTAGAAATCCCCACCCATCTCTACCCTAACTTGTTTCTATAAAACGCGTGACTTCACAGAACTCACCTGTCTCCACAAAGCTCGTGCCCTTTGAGCCCTAAAACTGGGTTCAAAGGCACAGAACGTTTCGTTCTACGCGTGATTATAATTTGTGTTGCAGTAATTTGTTTGTGTCATAATACGCAAACTTCAATTTTTTCGTCTAAAATCTTTTAGATACAGGACTTGGCACTATTTCACTATTTGGCGGTGACACACCAGCAGGTTTATCGATTTTTCTTGAAAATTGATCAAAACCGTCATCTATCCTTAGAGCATTGATACAAAAATGATTCTATTTTACCTTGCTACTCCTTACTGATATTTATGTAATACACACAATCGTTCTGACACGTTACCAATTCTTTAAATCAATGTCACGAACAGGAAACTAACCTGCCTTAAACTTCACTAAATAGAATTTACAGGGTAGAGTCAGAAGCAGAATCCCGCAACAGACTACCTAGAGAGCAACGAAATTCAGAGAACTGCCAGGTCTGCGTCTCGCTTTCCTCCTCTTCTACTCACTTCGCAACTTCCTCCCCCTCCTCCTCTTTGCAAGTCCATCCACTCCGCCATCATCACCATCGCTGTCGCTGCCACCTCCGTAGTCGCTGCCGCCGCTGCCGTTCGTTCCCGCCCCGCCCCGTCCTCCGAGACTCCGCCGCGCCGTATTTGCGCAGGCCCAGGTCGGAGGCCTTCGCTCCGCCAGGTGACCTCCTCGCCAAAGGCAAAAAATTTGTATGCGCACGGGCGTTTGATAAGCCACCCCACAGGAACGGCGAGGTCGACACGGCCAAGGGCTCAAATCTCAGGCGCTGAATAACCTCTCGAAGAAATGCTTGGAGATTTGTTGGCTTAGCTGGTGAGCATGCAGGCTTAATTGTGATTGTAGGGGGATGTTAGAACCTCGCGCGGGAAAGACTAGTAGCTTCAAAGATATGGAAATTATTAATGGTAAAACTTTGTTATTATTAATGGTAGAATTATTAATGGTAACCAGTCAATACAGATGATGGTCGTGAAAGAAGTAGCTATGATATTACAAGGTATATAATAACTAGCTGAAGTACCCGGCGTTGCTCGGGCATTTATAACAGGAAATTATTATACACGAAGAGGAATTCAATCTCTTCATGCCCTGCGGCGGGACCTATCTCTATATCTTCCATTGTATCCCTTCTTCGCCCTACTCCCTGCCATGCTCTGCCCAGCCACGCCACGATAGCTGTCTTCTCTTGACCCCCATTCGGAAATTTCCAAATTACCTCGCTCACTTTTCCACAAATAATGACATTTTTCTTATTTTAAGTTCCAGCTTCTAAACATTCACTTTATAACTAAAAGCAATAAACAAATCTAAACTACAAAATAAAATACTTGTACTCACGTATAATAGTTTTGTGGAGTTTTATATATTCCAACACTATAAAAACTGTCACGTTGTAAAACTTATTCAATTTTTATATTTTTTCTTCTATTGTATTCATAAAAAAAGTTTTGAAATTGATCTGTCAACTCGTAACCTTCAAGGCACATACTGTTTTTATCTGAGTATAACATGCGGAAGTTCATGCACGGGTACGGTAGTAGGTAGATCCGGAGTAATAGTTATAGATGTCATAACGTAATTGATTCATAATCATAAAAATAAATGAAGATACTTGTACCTATTCTGAAACATAATTACCAGTTTTTATATTTCTAAAGATGACATATATATATATATATATATATATATATATATATATATATATATATATATATATATATATATATATGTTTAATGTCCTGAGTGATAGTAACACGTAGTATAAAACTTATTTGTTCAGGTAAATCAATTCATCATACGACTGATACAATAGAAAACTAATGATCCACCAACATTGCATTATGTGTAAATAATAAATTGACAATGCACTGAGCCACATAACAAAACAATATTAGCATCATTATTTTATCTCAAGTGATAGAGATTATGAATCTTGAAATATGAATAATAGAAACCAAAGACTCCCAGATATTATTTGCTTAGGCAAAAATATTTTTAGACCAATTAATTTTTGCTTATTTTTTTAGAAATATATGAATATTAGAACTCATTCATTGGGAGCAATTGATATACAAAACAACTTTACCGATTAGTCTTAATATGTAAATGATCATTCCTAAATTACATACCACTGCACAGAAATTCATCCCATATTGAAGAAAAACTTTTACTGGGTTTACAAAATCATAAATTACTTTCCTTTTTTCCAATTTGTGGAGGGGAGCTGAATAATAGAAACCAAGATCTCCCAGATTTATTTATTTGCCCAGACAAACTTTTTGTTAGATAAATTAATTTCTGCCTATATTTTATAGAAATGTATGGTTGAATTCAATTATTGGAAGCAATTGATACGCAAAACTAAAGCACTTATTAGTCTTAATAAATAAATGCTCATTCTATAATTATCATCCACTGCACTAAACTTCTTCACATATAGAAGAAAAAAGTACAACAGCAATTGATACGCAAACAACTCTACAGATTAGTCTTAATATGTAAATGGCCATTCCGAAAATACATACCACTGCACAAAACTCCTTCAAATGTTGAAGAAAAACCTTTACTGGGTGGACTGAAGACAAATAAACATTTTTCATTGTACCAATTTTAACGTGAGAGCTGAATGATAGAAACCAAGAGCTCCCAGATTTATATATTTGCTCAGACAAACTTTTTTAGATAAATTAAGTTTTGCTTATATTTTATGGAACAATATGGATGAAATCATTCATTGGTAGCCATTGATATGCAAAACAATAGCGCAGATTAGTCTTAATATGTAAATGAAGTTATTGAAAAAAAACTTTTACTGGGTGGGCTGAAAACATACAAACATTTTTCATTTTACCAATATGAACATGAATGCTGAAAAATAGAAACAAAGGACTCCCAGATTTGCTTAGACAAAATATTTTTAGATAAATTAATTTTTTCCAATTATTTATTAAAAAATATATGTGAATTCATTCATTCATTCATTAGGAGCTAGTGTAATGGAAAACAACTGCACATATTAGTCTTAATATTGTAATGACCATTGCTTAATTACTGCCACTGCACTAAATTACTTCGCATGTAGAAGAAAAAAGTACAAATGCAATTAATATGACAAACAACTGTACAGATTAGTATTAATGTGTAAATGATCATTCCTAAATTACACACCACTGTTCAAACTGCCTTCGCATATTGAAGAAAAAAATTACCAAATGGACTGAAAACATATACACATTTTCCATTTTACCATTTTGAACCTAAGAACTGTGTAAATAGTCAAATTGAGAGTCCTAATGAACAGCTGCCCTACTACTTAGAGAATTATTCACATTTCTCCCCATCTTGCAGTATTGTTTTCAATGGGGCGAGTAAGTACTTCAGCAAGTCGATCTTCCCTCTGAGTAACCGATTAAAATTTTAGTAGACTGACCATCTCTTGGTATTTGTAATATGTTTTAACAATTGTGACAGTCGTTTAGTCAAACAATTCAGTTGTCACAAATTTCTGTAAAAGAAGACGTTTAGATTGTATACGATATGTGTATATTGTACATTGTACATTACTATATATTCTGTATTGTATATTATTTTACTTCTTATTCTCTCAAGCTACCTCAATTATTAAACACTTTCAAACTCACAATGTTTTCTTGCCACTTAGTATATAACATGGACAAAGAGTAATATATGAACATTGACATTATTTACCAATTCAGTTACGGCTTTCTTTCAAATATTCACTCAGGGACATTACATAACCTTATTCAAACTCTAATGAATTTCGCAATAATTCTGGACATTGATGAAATCAGTAGTAGATTTCAGACGTCATCCTCTGGTGGCGCCCTGCTAAACTATTGACATTGATGCACTCTTGAATCTGTGATGTAAGGCTAGGCGAAAAATGTCCAGAAAAGTAATTATTTTGAAAATATATTACCGTTTATGTTTGTAAATCATAGCATACAGTACTCCAGGCCTTTAAAGGATGCTAGTACAAACGTTTCATCAGCATTGGTTCCGTAGATTCAGAGATTACCGCGCTGGAAGACAACGCACTTCTGTCTTTATATATTAGTATAGGTATAGATATAGATATAAAAATACAAATTTACTAAAGGGAAAAAGAAAGGAGAGACTTTGTAAACTCACCGTACCGGAAATATTCAAATTCAGAATACAGGATATAAAAATAGCGGTGTTAGATGAGATTTATAACCAGCCAAGCCTCTTATTTGAGTTATTCGCTGTGTATCGTTTTAGTTTTTTAATTACAATAGCATAAATGTCATATAATTATATGACTTGTTATCTATTCGTCCAAAACGTTTGACGAAAAAATGGTTAGCGGTTTTTTATGGTAGATGCAGCACCTACAATGAAGTTTAATATTTAATTCTAAAAAAGTTTACTTACTGAATTTTTCGAAAATTCTGACATTTTAATAAAATCAGGATTTTTGTATTATTTGTGAAAGAGCTTTGCTGTAGCACTTTGTATTAGAAATTTAAAGAAGAAATATGGGACTTTTTTGGAGAAAATTTTGAAATTACCCATTTTTATTTCGAATTTATAAATCATTTTGTTTTCTTTTACTTCAATACAATTTATAAAATAAACAAACTATTTTCATTTACGGATTAATAAGAATTTACTATAATGGACAATTTAAAAGCAGTGTGTTGCTTTTTAATCAAGTAATATTTTATTGAAATTGTCCCTTTAACATTTTTCAAAAAACGTTTCTTTCACCTATTTTCTATTTCTTTTGGCGTTAAAAGAAATTTTCGCTTCTAAGCTTGTAAAGAAAATTCGTCACCAAATTATACCACTATAATATAAAATTTTTCGCTTCGGAATGAGAAAGAGGTAAAAATTTGGGAGAATTGGTGCAATGCTCTTTATAAAGTTTAAGAAACGGAGTACAAAACTGTTGCTTTTCAAGGTAGACTACAATTAACGAATTGAATAAATTTAACTTTGTGGTTAATAAAACGTGTTATTTTTTCAATTATTCACCTAATTTAAATTACTAGTAATGAATGAAACCAAATACATATAGCACCAGACATATGCTTATTTGAGTCATTACAGTTCCAAGGCACTTCAAGATAACAAGGAAATGAAGACAGTACATTCAAGTTCTGAATTAGAAAGACTGGATATATTTCGGTCGTGCATGCAAAGAACATATTATACCAGAGGCCTCTTTACAGACATAAATGCTTATTCTTGCTTCACAGTGCCATTGTACGAACACACTCGCAGTCGCATGTAGATCCTACGAGCTGACGAAGGTGAATAGTAAATGGAAAACGCTCGCGTGACGACAAAGAATCAAGAGTTCTTTGGGAGGCGGCAATGGCGACGAGGCTGAAGTGACCTCAGCAGAAGGGCAGATGCGTGCCCACGGCAAGTATATCACCCCCATAGCCGGCCGCACCCCTCCCTGCCCTTCGCTGCCCCTGCTGCCACTTGCCCAGCCGCGTGCGCCTCTTACCTGCTCTTAAGCATTGACCGCTGGCCCAAGCGCCGGAAACGAAATGTCACGTGAACCTGTAAATTCCTTGTTCTTTTTGTTATTTCAGTCACTTTTTGAGAAGGGTCAACGCGAAATCAACTCTTCTATTTGCACCAAAATTATACTAATTGCTTTAAAACTTGTTACATTACTCTTACAAATATCATTTGATATTACTTGATATTACTTCTCCCCCAAAGTCACATAGTTTTCATAGTTCTTTGACGAAAATAAAATCATATATTTCTTAAAGAAGTATTTTCTAGGGTTTAATAATGAAACTACATCTTGTTCGCTTAATCTGATAGTGCGAGTAAATTTTACATGAACGTATGATTACAGTTATTGTACTGAAGCGATATGAGTTTCATTATGATGTAAGTTTAAACGTGTATCTTTCAATACTTCATCTACAGAATCATTTTCTTTTCCATTTTATAGTATATTGATTGACAGCTAGACACTCAATGTATTGGTCTCAAAACAAGACTCTTCTTTGTATTACTGATTCGACGTTAACATAAAGCGTTGTAAAAATATTACATTAACTTATTAAATAATAAATGTCTGTAGTTGTCATTAAAATCATTTTTATGAAACATTGCAGCCCTGTAAGGAATTAATAACAATTATAATAAATACAGTTATTTTTAAAATTAATATAATTTTCTCTTATCACGGATACAAAAGTGTTATAATTAATCCATAAGGTCACGCTTTTCATGATGATGATCATAACAACAGCCGAATGGATGCGATATTGTGCAGGAGCAGCACCGTCATAGACAAAGTAAATAAATATTTTTTCGTAAAACTTGCATATTATAAATACAATCAATGTTTGTTTCTTGATTATACACCATTGAGTTAACCTGGTATGTTTGGTTTATTTTTATTTATATTTTATCTCTAAGAATAACCGTAAACCGTATTATATTGCAATGTTTATTTGAAAAACTATATGTTTGAAATATCAATAGAATTAACTTTGTAGCTTTTGTATATACATTTATCTTCTATAAATTTGTTATTTTTATGCACATATAATATCTCATAATATTTTCCCTTTTTATGTTAAAAAATACTGAATATTTCGTCATCTGCGCTTGCGAATTTGTTACGAGCGCTACTCGTAGCTGTCTCGTGAACTACTTGAGAATCGGCGTGTTGGAAAGAATTTTCTTCCATCATCGGGCGTAATCTGTCGGATTACCTGATAACTTCCTGGTCTAATGGATACCGATAGATGTATTAAACGAAAATAAATTTATATTTTCGTGATGTAAACGTCTGAGCGGTTACAGTTACAGTGATCGCTGTATGACCGTAGTAGTTCAAAAGCGACATTAAATAAGTAAAATGACCTTATCTTCTCTGTACACTCGATTATTTTTCATAATTTTTTGAGCCTCTCTATTTGAAAGACTCACTCCTCCACTGCATGTCTTTTCGTCTGACACTACATTCCTTGGCAAGCAGGACTCCCAAGCTGACTGCCATTCCTCGCTTTTGGTCGGCGTTTGTTACCAACTTTGCTGATTGCACCCCTCCTTCACTCGGCGGCCGCATATCTTCCTTCTGAAGCGGCGATACTTTTCTTCCTTTTCCCTGGTTGTTACTTCGTGCGCTGGGCTCCTGTGTTAAACTTTTTACTTCTTTTTCTCTTTGACACCGTTTTGTCCACCTCCCTTTACTCGGGAGCTTTTACTGCTTTTGGGCGAGACAGGGCTTAGTATGAGCCGCGCGTGTTTTCTTTACATTATGAGAGCACTCTTCCGACGCCCCGCCTCTTGGAATCAAAAGGTATGGTTTTCCTTCACATGCATTTCAGTTTTTTTTCTTTCGAAAAAGAAATGTCATGCGCTGATGTATAAAACGATGATGTAAGGTTACTTTTATAGTATTCATAAACAGTGGACGGATTCAGTTTACTTAGCACACTACCCTCCCGCGTTCTCATTTAAGGACTTCTTCATTTCAATTGAACTTGTATTTTTCCTTGGCTCAAATTGTGAAAATCATATCCTGAATAGGCACATTCATCCTGATTCAACCATACAAGCAAATTTTGAAATTCCTGTATTGCTAGAGAATAGTCTCACATTCGTATAATTTGACGCTTGGGGTATTCTAGCTGTATAATTTAGCAACATACCAACAGTACGGCAATACAATTGCAAACTTTCTACCAGATACTTCTAACAATGACTCGAGACGCACGAGCGCTGCGAAAATAAGTACGTGCGGCTTGCTGCAAAATTAATTTCAGCACTAAGGAGTGAATGTCCTGGAAAGTTAATTTTTCGTAGCTCGTATCTCAGTTTTTATTTTGATATTAGTATAAAATAATCAATGGAATTTTGTTTTCTGAATAATTATTAACTGTTAATGTATATATCAATGTAAACTTTCCTCATTATTTTTGACTTTTCATCAATCAATTTTACGCAAGAAGGCATACATTTTTAGCCCACATTTTATGTTTGGTTGAATTCCTTTTTTCTATTTCGTTCCCTTTCCTCTTTAATTCATACGTTCTGGTTTCCATACTGCCGCTGCAAAAACCGTGTCTATAACCGGCAAATGTTAATTAGAGCGATGAACATAAATTTTTCACGCTCCATTTAGCTGCGCTGAAACCGTGTCAACTACCTACCTTCGCGCCGAAAAAGACCGCTATAATAGCGCAATTTGTATGCCAGTCCTCGGTACTTGGGCGAGCCTCGATAAAATACCGTGAGATCCCGGCAAATGATGGTATCGACTTGACGCGCTCATGTGCCTTATCAGGTTTAAGCAACGAAGAACTTGCGAATGGTCTCCATACATCACAGGTCGTATAATCTGACTGTTGACCTCCGTGAAACATGATGAAGGCAAATGTACAACGCTGAGCCCTGTTCTATGAACCGTAAATGGGAAAGAGCTCATAATTTCGGAAGAGAACCTTCAGAGTTTTCATTTTATCTACACGCCAATTATTATATTTTAGCAATTAGCTACTTTATAGTATTTTGTCTTTATTTTCCACCATGAATATTGGCACTATTATTTGACACCAGTTTGACCAATTGACACCATTTCAAAAGAAAGCAAACGAGAAATTTAGTTACTTTTAGTTGTCACAAGAAAGACCCAATAACGTCATCTGTGGTAAAGAAAATTTCAGTTTCTATATTCTACATTTAATGATTTCTCAATATCATAATTATTTTTTTATTTCTTCCAGGAGCTTTTCCATCGTCATGAGATGCCGATTTCTTCTATCCGCGTCGGGTACGCATTACGTCCTTCATGGGGACACATATTAACCTTTTTACACTAGACACTGATGTACTTACGGGCTCCTCAATCTGTGGTCAGAAGATTCACAAGGCCTACCGCGACAACACACATACATGAAACACAGGGACAAACAACCATGCCCATGGCAGGATTCGAACCCGCAACCCTTCCGACCGAGGCACTGAGCCGAACATGCTCTAACCACCTCGTCCATCTAGGTCAGTACTTTCCTAATTTATATAAAAACTTTAAATTCGTTTCTTACCTAAATATACGGAATACACCTTTTTTATTTGTTATGTCTGTCATTGAAATTAGTACCCATTTATTATATCTTTGAAATGTAATTTTCTCTTGTGTATTTGATACCCATTTTTTTCATATTTTCATTTTTTACTTGAATCATTGTCCCAATTACAATAATGTTTTTATATTTGGCATTATGAAATTCAATCCTATTAAAAATTCGGTTACATATTTTGATTACTGTTATGATCTTTATATCTTTAATGTTTACGTTGGCAAAAGTTTTTCGAGAGAAGAAAAATTACAATTCAAGGAAAAAAAACTCTAGGTCTTTGCTATCCAGCTCTACCTACTAAAACTTTCGTACTCGGAATTAACAGTACTCTCGCTCCTGGAATCCTTTGTCGGATCTCTGTCACCTCTGCCTCACCACTGCTTTTCGGTCTTCTATCTTAGAAACCTACGCAGCTCAACTTGATCCAGACAATACGAGGTTTTTGTCTGAGTATCTCTAATCCGCCTTCCCTAATTTTACTGCAGATATACATTTTCAGCTCTTTTATTCCACATCCTCTAATTTCTTGCGAAGAGACCGCCTCACTAACTTCCTTACTTTCGTTTCTTTATATTTCTTTCAGAACAGTACAAAAAGCACTCCCCTCACATGAACCCGCAGTTACTGGTTCCTGCTACTGCACATTTTCTGTCTCTGTCTCAAACTGACTATCCACCGTTATTATCACTGCCCCCAAAGGCAGTTTCCATCACCAACGCCTGAAGCATCATAACCCGTCTTCCGCCGAAGATGAAACCAAGGTCGATTCCCCAGCCCCCCCCCTCCCCTTCTCGTCGTCGCCGCACCCCCCCCCCCGTCGCATTGCTCTCCGCGTGCTTCCTGCCTGTGCGTGGAGGTTCCGCGACGACTCAAATAAAGCTCGCCAGTTTTCTCCCGATTTTGCGAGGTAACGAAGCTGTCTCGCCGCGATAACGAGTGCGGAAGGCCACAGGCGCGGGGCGTCCTCGGGAGACTACGGGAGGGGGAGGAGCCGCGAGCGAAGCGGAGCAAGGAGGGGAGCAGCAAAGTAGTGCAGGGTGAGGTCGGGCGGGTGTGGGAAGTGGCGCGGGGCTGGGCTTGGTAGATCGGTGAACGGTGTAGCTGGGCGGGGCTAGCGGAGCGGGCTGGGCTGGGCGGGGGGCTAGGCGGAGAGCTGGGCGGGGGCCTGGCTGGGCTGGGGGCTGGGTGGGGACTGGGAGGGAAGGGGGCGCAAAGCCTGGTGGAACAAGGTGGAACAGAGCGAGGGGGCGAGGTGGTCGATAGTGAATATCTCCTTCTGCACTACAACTTTTAGCATTATTGCCTCATTAGATTTCTTTATATCTTATATAATTACAGTATTCTCCTTTGGCCACTGACTGTATGACTAACCTTCCTTTTCTCACTGCCTCTCTCTCTCTCTCTCTCTTTTTCTTTTACAGACCCTTCCCTTCTCGCTCACGTGGTCCTCATCCTCTCGCATTTCCCCTACCCCAGCCGTGCGGCGCAGGGACCCGTCGCTATTTGTATCGAATTCCACAATTCCGGGATGTAAATATGCAGCGTAGCGTCTCTCTGTTATTCAAATGAGGCTGGGGCTCCGACGAGCTTTGGAAATTGCGGGCTTTGCAGAGGCGCGCGAATATTTTCGCTGGTGACGTAGCATTGTCTTGTTATTCGCCGGGGATTCAGGTGCCTTTCTCCAAACGCGGCGCCGCAGCTCTTCATATTTATCACGTCAGACGCGAGAGAGCGCCGCGGCGCTCTCGCTCGCGATTTAATTGCGCATGCGCGACGCGACGCGGGGCGGCGCCCGGGGAGCTGGAGGCGGTCGACGACTCGCGGCGTCCGCGGCAAAGCGCGACGCACCGGAGGGCAAATGCCCTCAACAAATGTTGAGGCGGTCATGTTGACTGCAAAGATAAACCTCACTCACACTTCATAATTGTACCAGGTTTTCTATTCATTAAATGTTTTAACATTTATGACCACCTCAACAAATGCTCTCTGGTGCATCGAGCTTCTCGTAATAACGCGTTATAATGTAATTGCTTTTTAGACGTTTTTTTAAAATTTAAACTTGCACATCCAATGTTCTTTATAAAATATAATATGTAAATATTTCATTTTGACCGTCTTAGATGAACTGTATGTAAACCATTCGTATGCAGTTTTCTGCCTTTGACTCCTAATGAAATTAATCAAAATAGTTCATGGGTTATGAATATTCACAAAAAAAAATTTTTACCAACGTTATAAAACACTTCTTATGGCACCCAAAATCGGACAGAAAGTGGATTATGAAACTCGTTCAATAAAATATTATACATTATCAAACAATTGCCGGTCGTATGGCGTTTTTATTGGCACATAACAAGAAAAGAATGTAAAGATATGATACATTGCATCACAGAAATTAAGAAAAATTAAACTACAGCAACTTAAAAACACGAATATATTAACAAAATAGAACGAACAATTAAAAACATTCGTGAAATAGAACCCAGGATTTGTAGTAACTGATGTTTTTATTTGTAGTGACAGTTTTGGAAGGTTTCCCTGCCATCCAGCATTTCTCTACCAAATACAATTGTACCGGTAGAGGTGGCTCAGATCATCAATTGATGCCACTACAGTGCCTCTGACCGGGAGGTCCTAGGTTCCAGGACCGACTGTGGCAGGATTTTCGACATTAGCTTTAAAACTAGATCTATTTAGCCTCTGTCGAGAGGAGAATTGTAGTCGTTTATTATGATCGGTAGTTTTCCGTAGTTTCTCCGATCAACACCAGGCGAATGCCGGAGCTGTACACTAAAAAATGAGACGGACCGCCCGTGATCTTTCCTTGTCATATCCTCACCCCTTACACGCACTTACTTCTACATGCAATACACTACCACACTTGTCTGGAGACCTGTTGGGTGCTTAGAGCTTGTCTCGACTGAGGTGGCTCCCGGTTGGCGCGAGGTATCTGGAAAATCCCTGCGAGCAGACGGTGCCGAATCTCGCCATCCAGTGGACGAAGATCACCGCCACTTCCTGCGATAAAAAAACTGCACTACACGCCCGAGACTAATGAACTGATGAGTTGACGCGCCAGGAATCATCAATCAATCAATCAAAATACAATTCTTTTGTCGCTTCTAGTCTTATTGCCTACTGTCTCCTCAGTGTATTGTTCTGTGACAGCAGATGAACGCCATCCGTGACATTTGAGAGTGATTAGATATTTATTTAGTAAAAAAATATGTACGGGGGGAACGACGTGGGGGGAAAATCATCTGCGCACGTTTTCTTGTTTCAGAATCCCTTCCCAACAATTTAACTATTAATAGTTGAAAGATGAAAACAGTTTAAAATAATTAATAATAATAATAATAATAATAATAATAATAATAATAATAATAATAATAATTAAGAAGCGCAAGATTAACATTTGAAAAACTAGACATTTTCGTTCCCCAGTTACAGAAGACTTATTTGCAATGGTAAACGAACTGCAGTTGTCACCTCCATTTCCTAGTAGGCCGAGGCCCGTATGGACTTTTGTCATTGACTCCATTTTCGTACAATCACACTTATGAACAAGTAACAACTGAAAAACAAATATCAGTAGCTATCTATCCAAGAGCATTCGTCAAGCGCGTACCTAACGAACCAAGCTGACCGAATTCCAGTAATAATTTCCATTCCTTCCAATAATTTTATTGATAATATTATGATGTTATACAAAACTAACGTATGAAACTCATTTGTAATATCAATTTATTGCGTTCAAATTTGAAAATTCTCTCCTAATGTTGCTCGTTTTCAAAACATGTACTTACGTAATGAAGCGTAAGATAGGTGAACTCGTTGCATAATACGAAATATGTTCAAAAAGAAACCGACCTTTTGAAAAAACGCACTATATATATATATATATATATATATATATATATATATAGAGAGAGAGAGAGAGAGAGAGAGAGAGAGATACGGCTACTGAGCGTACCTAGCGGCAGGTTTAGGCAACTAACTGCAATTGCATCGCCTCGTGTAGTATTACAACAAATGATAGTGCCCCAGTTACATTACAGACAGTCATGTTTATACTTTATGTCGTTGTATATATTTATTTCTAGAAGTAATGATACCAGTTCAAATAAATATGAATCTTACGAACTATCGTACCATACATATATAATCAAACATTTTTAACGTATATCTTCGTTGTATCTTCCATCTCCAGATCATACCTAATCTACTGAATTATGTTTTATCCGTTTGTAATTACTATTTCTTAGTAGATATTACCCACATATACAACCTAAATGTCAAACTATGACCATTCTATTTTCAATACCTAGCACGTAAAGTGAGCTCGAAACAATCTTCAATATTTACACAAAAATCTTAATGCGTCGTGTGGAAGATCAAGCGTTGAATTGCATGTTAATTCTGCGTCTGTAATCCTTAAAAGCTTTCCAGTCATTACGTTTAAATGGCCAGAGGATATAACAGTTCAAGTGCGGTGTCCTGTTCCACGCTCAGAGTTGTACCTAATAGAGAGAAAATATCGCGCTACTTTCAAACTTGCCGATTTCCGGCAGCCTCCCCTTTCTGCTTCAACTTGTCCTGTGCCCAACTTCGTAATTTGGGGCATGTTGTTGCCTCATATTGAAACTCCAAGTATCGACAAACGAAGCCCGTTTGTGCTTTGTCCACATACCTGTTAGCTGTTGAAGTTTTCCGAAAACTTTCATATTTCATTATTTTCTAAGCTTAGTTCAAAGCTTCGCTATTTCTTGTACTTCATCAATATCAATAGCAAATATAAATCTTCTTTAGAAACCAGAGAAAACGTAGGCTTTCGATTTTCAGGTAACAAACGGTTTTCTTTTTAATAATTCACTGATACAAGAACAAATAAAGCATGTTTTTGAGACACTATTATTTTCTCAGATTTTGCAATATTATTTTACTGTAGATACTTTTATATTTAGATTAGCTCCGACGTCATCCAATGTAATTACAAAAATTATTTTCTAACAGAATTTGTTTTGTCTGGGTATTGCTACTAGTACTAGTTGAAGAAAGAATTGCTTAAAAATATTATTGCAATCACATTAATGAGAGTATAATAAAAAAACACTAAAATCACGCAACAGAAATTAATACTTTTAACGAGTTACCAAAGATTTTTGATATAAACACAATTGTATTCAAAATATCGAGGAATTTATAGCGTAAATTTTCATATTTATTGGCAATAGTATTTTGGCTAACTATTGCCATTGTTCAATGGCAAAATAACGCACCTTTAGAAAATACCTATCATATAATATCATATAATCGAAAATATGTATCACAGTATACATGGAGTCGGGTGGATAACACAAAGAGAAAACCCGAACCAATAGCAGATATCATCTCGACCTTGTGGCTTCGCGTGGGTTGGCGTCGCAATGGCGATTGGACCATCACCCATAAGGCAAACGAGCGGCACGCCAGGTCCCCTTTCGCGTATGGGGCGCGCTGTAGTCGCTCGCGAAGAGAAAAAGAACACGAATACTGGCGATAGGATCGTGTGTAGCAGATAGAGTGTATTGATACCAGGTCACGTTTTTGTGAATTGCCCAGGTTACTCGCCAGGGATACTGGTAACCGGAAATGAGTGTATATGTATCTATTCCCAATAGCCTTTCATTTAAAAAACATCAGACAAGTAAATACCCTATCACATACAACTCCAGTTTACACAGAAACCAAAAACTGTTCTCTTATGTACTATAACTGTAATAAATAATCATTACTACGACATTAGCAAAATATGACACAAAATTTCCAAAATTATGGAGTGTTTGCTTTACCTTACTTTACATTACCAACGAAATTACGTTAATTGTCGATTTTCAGGACAGATTTTATCATCCACGTACATTACTATAATGGGTGCGTGTTTGAATGTAACAAATAGGTATGTCATTTTTAACGTTATCCTAATTTCAAAAAAAAATCTTGTGTAATTACAAGGATTGCTTACAATGCTTTCGCCGCAATTCAGCGTACTAAAAAGCTGAATCAGTATTTTTAATCTCGACCGGAAGCTTATGTGTGCTTTATTCGTTGCCTCAGAATGCACGTTGCTTCAGCTGTGACGGTTGCGGTGGCGCCTTTACGAGAATAAGAAATGTGCAGTTTGTGAAGTCGTGTATGACGAATGTCGATTTTAGTTATTTCATAAGAACAACATGGGAGCTAATGAAATCTACAATGATGTGCAACATTTTAACTAAGATCTAGTGATGGTTCCCTTATTATTGTTTCTAACAATTTGGACAATTAATACAAGTATCGCGGAAAATGTCATTACAGACATTCTCGGGAATCAAGTGGAAGAAGTAACACAAGATACTCGAGATAACTTGACGAAGTTAATAATGGAGTTGCGGATTCGGAAAATATTCCTTTACAATTTCTATTTGAACTTAAATATGTCACTAACTTTGCTGTCTAAATCATTCCATGGCATTGCAGCTGCCTCCATTACATTTATGGATTGTATAAGCTTTTCTGCCACTGACATACCTCAAATTCACATTGTGGTCATTCGTGATTGCTATGAAATTGATAATTTACAATGTATTCTTGAATTACTGCCAGACCACCAGATTATTATTGTATTAATGTATCCTCGAGCTAAAAAATGTTTGTTTAGTAAATTGTGCTCGACAAGTACTGTCAAAACTGTGTTTGCTCAAGTCAACAACTCTGGTCAAATTATACGTTCTTGTGTAACAAACGTAAGAAATTGGTGGAAAAAAGAAAAAATAGAATGTAAGATACATGTTTTAGGTAACAAATCTGTCATGTTTAATGATAGTTCTGATGTATCAAAAATAGAAGCAATCATGGTGCAGAAAAAAACGTACACTGACATATTTAGTCATGCAACTGCAGTAACTCCTATAACATTCTTCTGGACTAAGAAGGACATGATAAAAAATTTTGATGGAAGGTCTTATTTAATTAGTGATACGTTTGAGAAGTATACGGGCCAAGTGTTTCCAAATTTGGTTGCAAATAAACAATCCAATCTAAAAACCATAATTGATATGGTTGCGAATGGATCAGCGGACTTTTCTTTCGACGAATTTTACTTAACAGAAGGAAGATATAAAATTGTTGACTTCGTTACCCCTATACTACAGGCTCCTTTATGCATTGCTACGCGCAAAGCTCCAAATATCCCTTTCGGACTCCTGTTGCTTCGTCCTTTTAATTTGCAGATTTGGAGCGGTATCTTGGGGTCACTGCTCCTCACTGCAATTGTGTGGTTTTGCCTGTGTCATTATTTGTCAGACGAGCGCTGCATCACTCTTAAATTTAACGGGCGTATCTGGTACATCATTGGATGCTCTCTATTCGACATCTACGCTCTCGCATTGTGCGGCAAGCGTAGTTGCCGAGCACGTACTGCTGCTCAATATGCAGTTGTGGCAGCAATTCTTCTCTTTATGCTGGTGTTGTGCAACGCCTACACTGGTGTGCTCCTTGGCTTCCTTGCAGCAGCACCGCGCTATCCAGACCCGGAAACCCTGATAGAAGCTGAACGCATTTTGCGACGGATCTACCTTTATGGTGACTTTCGTGTACTCAGCGATAGTAACAGTGAAATTTTAAGAAAAATAGGTACGAAATTATACATGGAGTCGCATTTTGAATGGAATAACCGTCTTCTGCAACAAACAACCAAACGTGACGAAGGATTCCTAATGCAGCATCTCGTGTATCGAATGATTTCTCGTTACAAGAAACAAACAATCAACGGGAAGCAAGTTCTTCAGGAAGTTTCGGAATGTGTGTTTACTCCTGGGCATTGCGGGTTTATTGTGCGCAAGAAATTGGCCTTGTTCGAAGCGCTGAACGCGTATGTGCTGCATGTGTCGCAAGCAGGACTGTACGACCATTGGGTGCTCGCGCAGCGCCATCGCATGACGGTGCACGGGCTGCTGGTGCCGGAGGGAGAGTCCCGCGAGCCACGACCTCTGGGCATGGCGCAGATGGAAGGGCTGTTCATGCTCTTGGCTGTGTCGCTGGCAGCTGCAGCAACTGCCTTTGTCGCTGAACTTCTTTTGGTCCGCTGCCGGCGACGGAAGATGACATTTCTCAGTGCTCCTGGTGACACGTATTCATCCTGAACCACTACATATGCAATATTGAAGATTAGTCGGTTTATTGTTTAGGCGTTGAGCTATTAAGTTTAAGATCTTTACAATAAGAAATGTAAACAATGAGGCTTGAAGATTCCGTAAATATTATAGATAAAATAATGTCAAGAATAACGAAACTGTGAAGTAGTTTATTTATATTTCCTTTGCCTTACTTTGAAGTAATTGTATTGTCTCAAAAAGTAGGTTAACCCGTTTTGCGTTGTTTCCCGGTAAATCTTCTCTTTAAAAAATGGGGATGAGACAAAACATCAATTTATTGAGAGATCATTGATTTGTTTCTTTTACAATTTGCTATTTTCATTGTCAAATTAAATTATCAATAATACTCAAAATATGGTCTGTCTACAATTGTACCTTTGCTTATTTTAATCCTTTGAAAATAAAACAGTGTAAGGTTGAGAAATGTTCAAAAGTTAAAAGAAATATTATTTCGCAAATGTCTTATGTCTTTAACATTACTAAGAGCAAAGGTAACGTACAATGATCTACAGAGGTTGGATTGGTTTCGAAGTTTATATATTAGCCGTGGTTCTCTAAGTGATTTATATGGCAAAAAAGATGGATCATTGTGTTTAGCTTCGTATGCCATCCCGGGAAGTTAAATTATTTATTTACCTGAACTACTTGAGTCCATATTGATTCACATTTAAGTTTAATCAAAATCTATTCTTAGATGTGAACGGCGACCATCGTTAGTTAGAAACAGCAACGACTGAAAACGCTTCTATGTTGATTGGGCCACTGTTACTAACCAGAACGAGCTGATCTTGGCAATGAAACGAGTTATAACACTTTGTCATAAGTCAGAATCTGAATTAGACCAGTGTTGCACACATAGTCGCGATTTTTGCCTTATCCCTTGCCTCAATCTCAAAATACCGTTGTATTAGGTCATTTTTGTGCACAGCACCTTTAAAATAAATATTTACATGATTTGCACTAAAGCTGCGTTTGAAGAATATAATTACGCCTTAGTAATAAGAACAGGAGCGTAGCTGTTTCAAGGCTACGAAATGTCTTTTACGATTATTTTTTTAAGATCGCTTTTAACAACTTAGTGATATAGCGATGACTGTGATTGTTTTAACGGTTGGTAGGACTGCAGGAAGAATACGTAAGAAGAACATGAACTCATCCAAATATCCATGACCGAGATGAGATTCGAACTCGTAACCTTTTTGCGCCGAGGCAGCTACAGCCCTTTAGTCTTAGCGACCTCGGCTAACCAGGCCGCCGTAAGATTCTTTATCAACTCGAAACCTTGGAAAAATAATTAATAAGATAAAAGTTTACTTTTATTGTTGAAAGGTCTGATATAAACTTCCAAGAAAAGCGGCAATCAAGTTCAACACAAGGGTTGCTTCACCATTGTTTGATGAGGTAAGATTTCGCTTGCTTTTTCTCATCAATTATTTAATACTTCCTGATCATGTGCAATTAAGTGGTTGAAATAGCGATTTATCTCAGAGTAACGCGTTTTCATATACTATGTGGCTGATTTATGTAGTCATGAAATGATGTTTTCTGACTCTGAAGATGCTAGGCATTTACGTGAAGAACATAATACTTTCGTTAATGGAAATCAGTGCATCTACCTTCAGCCCTGAATAGACCGTTTTCTTAGAGAAGCTATGAAATCTAGAGTTATGTTCTTGTGGATGGAAAAAAGTATTATTTATTGATGGGGAGATGCTCGAGAGATCTGGACAATCGAGGTACATGACCATAAATACTGCATTCAAAATACGTCTAGACTTGGAATTTCCTAATAATTTACATTTGAACGAAAACATACTGTTGTTTGACTAAAATGTTCTAAGTGATTAGGGAATGAATCTCATTTCATCGCTAATGATGTAATCTCATCTCATCTCTAATAATCATGGAAGACCTATTACATTTACCTATTACAATAACCATATTAGACCTATTCACATTTCCAACAATTGTGCGAAGCATAAATCTAGTTGGGACTGTAGTGGTGTACTGATAGGCATCTTGCAAGTACATTTTAGTTTTAATTACATATTTCTTTAATGTAATTTTTTATTCGACTTGTTAATAAAACAGTTTCAAAAATAATGTTGCTCACTTTAATAAATATTACCACATACACACCACTAGTTCAGAAATACTTTCAGGGATTTTGGAGGATTATCATTATAAACCTAATGTCATTTCTATTCAATCATATTATAAAATTAGTTTTTGTTCAAAGTTGGACATGACTATATTAACGTTTGATTCAAGAAATTGAATTTAACAGAAGAATCAAACAAAAAAATGCACTCTTCCGAAAAGATAACAACTCGTATCTTCCGCACTTGCTTCCATGAAGAATGTACTACATGGGAGTAGAAATAATGGAAAGCAGAAACTCTAAAAGTCACATTGAAAATATTTTTAAATAATCCCAATTTCATGCATCAAGACAAATTATTTTGTGCATATGATGAATCAACATTTACATAACATTCTTTGCAGGAAACTACGACACATGAAACGACCCTGTAAAAGAAACTCTGAAATGAAAGCCTGACCAAAAATATTTTTAAATAATCCAAGAGGATGCATTTTACAAACGCTATAATTCAACATTTCGATAACATTTTTCACAGGAACCTACATCCCGTTAAAATGGCAGTAAAATAAACCTCGAGAGAGCGACACAGTCCTTAGTGGATTGTCACTCCTTCAAACGCTTAAATATTCATGCACTTCCTGTTTTCACGGGTCCATATTTCACCAGCGTCACGGGCGACGGGTCTCCTTCCTCTTCGTCGGGGTCCCGTGGGCGGCGGCGCGCGCGGGCGGGCGGCACAGTGAGGTGTTCCCCAGGGGCTCGGCGCTGGGCGCGGCTTCTCAGGTTGCGTCTCGCCTCGCCTGGCGTGGCCTGGCGTCGCCTGGCGTCGCGACGCTGGGGCGCGGGCCTTCCGCGGCGCTGAGGCGTCCGCGCGCTGCTTACTTGAGCAGTGGCTTTGGCCCCTGGCGGCGTCTTCTTCGCCTCCGCGGCTGCCCCCCGGCGGCACCGCGCAAGACGCCCAGATCCCTCACGTAGCGCCGCCGCCGCCGCCGCCGCCGCCGCCGCCGCCGCCAAGTCGCGCTTGCCCATGCGGGGCACGCGGCCCGGAACAGGTTGGCGGCGGGGGCGGAGGCGGGCGGCGGGCGCCGGAGAAGGGGCTTAGCGCGCCGGGGGGGGGGCGTGATGAGAGCCTCCGACGCCACCCGTGGCGGACCGCGCCCACTCTGAAGTACGGAGAGTCCAGGGAAAGAAATTACGAATTCAGCTAGTAAGAAAGAGGACGCACTACTCACTAAAATCATTTATGGATTTTCATCCGTAGATGGGATCACTATTTCCCTCTCAGCTTGCCGATTGTGGTAATTAAACGCATTTTACCTTTGAATATAATCTGATATATAATCTAACCATACACTGAGATAAATGTTGTAGTACAATAAAATGCAACGACAAATAAACATTTTAGTGAGCGTTCTCACAGTAATTCCAATTATTCGTATGGAAAGATTCAATCAACATTATTAGTTGCGTTCGGTAAATTGAACAATTCAAATTCGCAAATTAATGTAAAAAATAGTCAGTTGTGAAATACTTGTTACATAGATAAAACCATTCGGTGACTTCTATTTCGAATGTCGTCACACTTACCAAACACCGTTTATTAAACTCGCGCTCTCAGAAATATGACGAATTCAAATGGTGGTAGAGCCCAAGTGAAGGGAAAGATATCTACGCTGTGTATATGTATTGGGCGCTACATGAATGCTGAGTTTAATTTTTTATTAATTTTAAATGATTATAGGTTGTATTCTAAACTAATGGAAGAAATATTTCGATAGGTAAATGTTGGAAACCGGCGCCCGTACCCGTTCTGCTTAGCAAGTGTCTGTCAGGTAAACGAGGATAAGGAAGTACGAGCCTACATTTTTTTGTTTCGTTTGTGTGTATGTGTGTGTTACCGGTAGGGAACCCCAGATGCTATCTGTCTAAAGGGGTTAGAAAGAAAATCTTTCCTTTCATGTGTCAGCTCACTGAACAGCATTTTGTGTAGTCGGCTATGAAACGTAAACTACCCATTTCTCTGCGTGTTTAGTAAGTATTACTAGATGCAATTATCAACATTTTTCAGTTTACCCTTTTTTGCCATCGCCTTCTCTATTATTTTTTTAATGTTGCTTTGTCATTTTCAAATCTTTTTATGAAAATGATAGTAAACGTAAGAACATTATAAGATTATACTAACAATAATATCATGATAGATTAATAATAATAACAATGTTAATGATAATGATATAAAGAAACATTATCTTCTAATGGATAACTAGGAAAATAATTTATATAATGTCGCAGGTATATTTCATTACATTTTAGTTTTGAAAATTACTGGAACCATTCATTTTTCATTCTAATTCGTATTTGACAGTTCTGTATTGATACTTCTTTATTTCGTAAAGCTGCACTGGTTAGCATCTCGTCATTATTTAGGTTAACAACTTACGTGTCTAGGAAGAAGGAGAAAAAAAACTGTAAAACGACTGGAGGAATAGATTTACAGTGGATTCAAATTAGAGGCGCGCAAACGAAGCGAATGAAGGAGAAGAAGCATAATTTGGGAGACTAAAAATATTACTTTAAGACTCTATTCCTACATCAGACAATCCTTTAATAAAACTCAAACGAAGGATTTTTGAATGTTTTTTCTAGCTTTCCCTGAAATATTTGATACATATTTACAAACCGATGTTTCCTATTTACAAAGACTGAATTTATTTCCTTATATTACAATTATTACGCAGTTAATTTGTCAAGTGTACTGTAATATATACATGCAATTTGTTTTATTACACTTTCAAATTTCCGTTTCGGAAATGATTTCTACCTCCACAATACGAATCTTTGATATGCAAAGAAATATGAGACCAGTCTTCACTCTACCAAACGAATTCCATCGTTCCCCTTATTCGCGGTGTATCCCTTTTACCACAAGCATGGCCACACTTTCACCCTCTCCACCTGCCCCCCGACAGCACGCAAGCATGAACAAAGCGATGGCAGGGGTAGGGGTGGGGGCGGCTGCTCTCTATCTCTATCAGAGAGTTGAGCAGCGCTGACGTCAGCCGGGAGAAGTCAGCGGCGGCGAAGAGGAGGAGTCAGCGGGAAGATGGAGAAGTGTCCGCACCGCTGCGCCGCCCCTTCCACTCCCACGAGCAAACACGCCCCGCCCCCTCGCCCCCGCTTCCCTGCCGCTGGGCGTCTCCCACCTCGCTGTTTGTTCCGGGCATTGTGTTTGCGCGCTCTAACGGCGCTCGCCACACCTGACAGCGCGCTGCTTGCATCGCCGCCACCGCCCCCGCCCCCGCCTCCGCCCCCGCACTTCGGGTATGAAGCCGTCAACATTCAGGAGCAGGGCTTTCACTCAGATCTCTGCCGTGAATATGAATACGTCACGTTCACTAACACACAGCTTGCATTCATGCAATTAATGCATTACTTTCATTAAATAATAATGTTCTAATTTCTTGCTATATTGTTCCGTGATATCAACCTGTCCAAGTCACTTATCATCAGTGAAGCAAATCAAATAATTTCAAGTTGTATTTAAAAATTTTATATATACGTGTTTATCAAATGGCATGAGTTGTAGGGAAATGACACAATTTTCATTCTTCTAAAACAAAATCTAATTGCGATAACTGTGGTGCCATTAATGTTGAGAGACCAATCTCGATTATGCCAAACTCTGAGATGAGTAATGAGAATAAGAATGAAGAAGGTAGTATAGCATGATATATTATGCATAAAAATATTATACTCATTTTTTTAAAATTTGGTGTTACTCCCCCTTCATAAAACGCGTCTCCCAGTTCTCGAAATGGCTCCTTTAACTCATGCTCAAAATTACGTTTAACTTATCTTTACCACGTTACCTGAGTAAGAATTGCATTGTATTATTTGATGATTTTATCCGTTTGTATCTTTTGTACCAATAACTCATGTTTTCCTTCATTTTTGTAGTCGGAAACATTGATGATGAGGAAATATCCTCGAAATTTGTTTGCATTAATTTTCTAATGTGAATAACGTTTTTAAATATTTAAACCTTGTGTGGAAGATAACTCTGGTTTCCATTTTTAATATAACACAGTTTAATATTACGAAAGAAACACAATTTCCACTAGTAACTTTTAATTTAAAGATACACTTCAAAATACATTTTTAAATATATTCCTTATTAAATCAGAAAAATCATTTAGGAAAATCAGGAGAATTTTTCACGATTTTTTGAAGTATTAAATAAAATATCCGTAAATAAAATGCACGCGACACCATTCCTATTCAATTTTATACTTATCTTAATAATTTTTTTTAATTTTTTAATTATTGATTGCTCTGAAATGAGCCGACAACGACCTTATATGTATATTAAATACTTGGGATATTGCATATTTTGTCATATTTATATTTATTTAATGTAGAAGTTGCTTTATATCTCATTCTTTTTCTTTCAGGTAAGCGGAGAATCCTTCAGAGTACCCTTCAATGTATGTAAGTAGTTTAATTTCTCTTGATAGTATTTAACGTCTCTTATCACACTTGGAATTTAATATTGGACAGTAAAAACTAGTAGGCCTAACAATAATGTTGAAGAGTAATACACCATAATACATATGTGCTACATTATAATTTTACATTAAAATAAAAATGAAAATATAGACTATGGATTGTTCATATTTCCAAAAATATTCCTAAAATGTATTATTTTTGTCGGCAAGTTTGACATATTGCAAGATTATTTTTATTGTGTTGTTTGTTAGTGCTTTTCTTAGTAAAATGAAAAGAATAAGATAAATGTATTTAAAGTTCTTATCGATAAATTACAATATTAGAATGCGGTAAAAGAGATTCGTTAATCAGTGGAGTTCATCTGCAAAGCTACTGGCATGAAACCGCCAAGCGTAGTTCACGAAAGCTTTGCATGTTTTCCCTCAGTCTCTCTTTACGGTTAAAATATCTCTAAATATAAGCCTATCATACGCTTGCTTTACATTATTTTGAAATCGGTGCATGCACTAGCTATCTCTAATTACACGTAATTACGAAGAACAGCTGGAATCCACACCAGAGACCACTGCTCTCTGGAAAAGATAATATCTTCCCAATGTATTTTTAAGCACAACGAGGAAAACCAGACGGCACAATCATAACACAAGGGAGGGGATCAGCGAGCAGCACAGAGAGCTCGTCCTCGCTCGGTGTGTTTTCCCGGGTCGGGGAGTCGAGAGCGCAGGATGACAGGGTGGCAGAAAATGGTGAATAGGGAGTGTTCATTCCGAGAGAAATATGCGCAGCAAAGCAAAAAACTAAATTTGAGATACAAAAGGTCAATTGGATAACGTGAAACGAAAGACATTGATAGAACTGATAGTCGGGTAAGGTTGTACGAGGGGGAGGAATAAGAAAGTACGTAGGACATCCAAGTAAAATCAAAAATAAATATTAACTGTGTTCAATGAAAATTTTGATACAGAATTTCATTCATCGGTCTATAAAAGACTTTACCAGTAGCATACCAAAGCCATTTTCATATCCTGAGAACACTAAGGAGGAGGATTAATGGCGAATCCGAGAATAAATTGCAAAATAATTGAAGGAAGAATTTATAAGGGAGATCAGGGCAAGTTTTCTAAAGAGGCAAGTTTTCCAACCTGCATTAACTTCCTCATTGGTCGTTGTACCGCCTACGTGTTTCAGAGATTGAGCTCCGCCCCCAATTTACGCCAGTTTTAGTTGGAATCGTCAGTTCTCCGTAAGCTACGAAGGGGCAAACATTTTTTTTTCGCCAGTAAGTAAACTTCGCACATAATATTATTTTTTCAGATAAATCTCACATATGTTAGACTAGATGTTTCGTTGATATGTACGTACTCGTACGTTCAAAGTAAGCTATTTATGTGATAACTAGCGTTGAAAAATTGAATATGACCTTATTGCAAAATATGTCTTTAAACAATAGATTTCATTAAAAAAAATCTCCATTTTCAATATTTCAGTTGTCGAAAATTGGTGAACTTCTGCAATTTTCAAAAACTCAGGGATTTCAATGAAAATGATACCTGCACAAATCTTTTAATTGGTCTTTATGCTAACCGACAACAAAACTTAATCAACAAATTTGGGGCCATTTAAACAAAAATTGACTATGTCACAGGGGGTTTCATATAAAGTATCCCTGAAAATTAAAATATCGTTTTCAAATTCAAAGGGGCCGCGCATTAGCAAACCGATTGAGGAATAAGAATTTTGGGGAAAATCCTACTTGCGATTTAGGCGGTAGCGTTGTTCACAGACAGACTGACGGACTGACAGACGGACGGACAAGCAGTCGTTTTAGAAAAAGCAACTGTATACATGGACAAAATTTATCCACTTTTTTGTTACCAGGGCCCGGCAAGAAGAGTTTTTCTTTCAAACATTCGCCATTTTTCTCGCAGCATTACGATACTTTCTCTATACTGTGTAAGCAGTACCGATGAAGTAAAACGAACAATCATATCTATGCAAATTTTATATATATATATATATATATATATATATATATATATATATATATATATATACACACACCTAAATATACAAAGCAAAATTTAGAGATTTTTTTAAAGAACGAATTCTCTTGTGGTAGAAACTGTCAGTGCAGAAGTTGACACTATTTTGCATCGCCGAATGTCACAAGTAAAGTAGCATAGCATTCGCGCAGGCTTTGCCGCAGGCGTGTCTGGTGGCCGCAATGGCTGCGGCGCAAGCAGCTGCCGCGACGCACCGAGCTGCGGGCGCCGGCCACTTGTGGAGCCTCAGGTGGCGCAAAAACACGCGCGGTCCGCTGGCGCGCGAGATGCGAATTCGCTGCGCCCACCTCATTCCCCACGCCCCACTGGTCCCCGCCTCTGCTTCACTTCTCGTCCTCCACCGCCATCTTTTTCCTCGTCGCCTCATTCTCGGTACTTCGCTCTCGCCCCTGGTCCCGCTACCTCGTCCCCGCCTCCTTGCCCCCGCCACTTCGTTCTCCTCACCTCACTCTCGCCACATCGTTCCCGCCCCCTCGTCCCCGCCCCCTCGTCCCCGCCCCCTCGTCCCCGCCCCCTCGTCCCCGCCTCCTCGTCCCCGCCCCCTCGTCCCGGCCCCTCGTCCCCGCCCCCTCGTCCCCGCCACCTCGTCCCCGCCACCTCGTCCCCGCCACCTCGTCCCCGCCACCTCGTCCCCGCCACCTCGTCCCCGCCACCTAGTCCCCGCCACCTAGATCCTGCTACTCGCCCGTCGTTACACCACTTCGACATCGCCAGCATGACTCTGGCAACTCGTTATCAACATCTCGACCCCAGTCACATCGTCCGCGGCACTTTGCATTCTCAGCGTTTTTCCATCCCGGCACATTTTCATCGGCTCCTCGCGCCGTCTTATTGCTGCGCCATTCCTCATCCGCGAACTTTCGTCACTGCCATCTTGCCTTCCCCACCTCTTCACCGCCCAACCCAGTACGACCTTTTCACTTCTTTCGAATCTCATCGTCCCCACCACGTCGTTTTCCCGCCCTGCTGCATCTCCGCCCTCCATGTCTCTTCCACGATGAGATCTCGTCACCTGTTCTCTCCCGTTCCTTGTCTTCGCTTCTTCGTTGTCGCTTCTTGGCCCCACCAATTTGCATTCAGTCAGCACTCCTCCTCGCAACCACGCGCGCACTACTCATCCCCGTCGCCTCCTCTTCCTCCTCTTTCCCACCTACAATCCTTTCCGTCACGTTCCTCCCCGGCACTTCTCCTCGTTGAATTCCTACACCAGCTCCGCATCCCTCCCACAATACGACGAATTGAACTACTTTGCACATTAGAATGCCATTAATATGTCACTCAAGATACATCTTGGCCTGTAACTGTAACTTGTGTTTAGGTTTATTATTAAGGTGCCTGTAACTGTAAATTGTGTTAAGGTTAACTGTTTTGGAAAATTGATTTTATGCCTTTTAAAAAGTACGGCGGAAAAACAGTTTCTGTTTTTAAATCAGTTAATTCTTCGCAATAATAAAATGTAAAAAACATTTATGCATTTATAAAATTACTGCAATAATAATGAACTCACTATTATAATAGTATCAGTTGTAGTTTTACAATAATTATAAAATTAATGAAGAATTATTCACTAAAGATAACTCTCAACGACGTGAAAATAAAAAAGAAATGCATACTTTGGAGTAATTAGTACGACAAACAAATAGTGGAATTTAAATGTTCCATTATTTTTCTAGCTCACGGACGAGAACAGTAAGCTGAGAAGAGCAATGCTTTTCTCCTTCGTTATTGCAACCACAATCGCCATGGAACAAAAAGAGTGGCATTATCTACAGTTTGATTCTCGTTCTAGAATAGATCGGAAAGATTGTGGGTGAAAAGGAGAAGTGTTTGCTGAAAAATTCGTAATAAAAAGGAAGGGGTGTTTCAGAAGACAAGTACGACGGAGTCATGAGGTGATGGCGAGGAAGAATGTCAGATATGATCAGTACAATATTTATGGGACAGTGGAAGAACAAAAGGAAGCAAACAGATGGAGAGTGCGAGAAGTGATACCCTAGAGAGGGGAACTGAGCGCTTGAAAAGCAAATTGATTTCCAAAGTCAACTATTCGGCAATGTATTCGGTGATTATATAGTGTTTCAAAGTTTGTGTTCATCGTATTTGTTCATGTTAGATGGCAAGAGAAAAGGAACAACGAGGATTCGAAAACAGTGATTTGCAAAAATTACAAAGCGTTGGCGGGTGAGCATGTACAGACTTGGGCAGCAGTGAAAATGGAAAATACTTAATTGTTACTTGGCCCAGTAGACCTAAGACGGACACGTTTTGCTCGTTTACGCAGTCGTATTCTTTACCTTATCTCGAGGGCACGACCGCACCAAGTCACAATTACTACGGGCGAGCGAAGTAATGTGAGAACGGAAACGTCACTGGCGACTCAATAAGTGAATGACAAAAGACAAAACAAGAACATTTATTCCAAACGTGTTTAATTAAATTGAACATGAATTAATTGAACGTGAATTAATTAAATTAATTAAATTGGTTTAATTGAAACGGAGTTAATTGTGACATAAACATGAACGAAAAATGCATATAATTATTAAATGTCGTGTAGGGAAGTCGACAGAAAGAGTTCAGCGTGTAGGGAAGTCGACAGAAAGAGTTCAGTGAGATAAGCTCAGGTTAACTTGCGGCACCCTCGAGAATCAGAGTCGAGCAGTCAAGTGGCGTGTGGAAGCTTCCAAATGAACGACCACGGATGCGGGATACTGGAAAGTTCAGTCCAGATCTCCGGTACCGTAGAAAGGAAGTGACGGGGGTACTTCGAGAGCACGTATTTTTTTTAAATCCAAGGTTGCATCAACACTTACGTCCTTAGCGACCACTATTGGATTGATTGATTTTTTTCGTGTTTCCGGGCGCGCCAACTGATTTGGTCATTATTCCCGTTCGTGTAGTGCATGTTTTTTCTCGGGAGATGGCGGTGATCATCCCCCGCTGGATGGCGAAATCCGGCGCCGACCTACCGTCGGCTAGCGGGGTTTTCCCCTAACCAGGACTCTCCCACCAGGGGCACTGCCCCAGTCGGAACACTGCTCCCGATCGGTCTCGCGGAATATGTGGTAGTGGCCCGTTTAGTAGGGCACTGCTCCGGCCTTCGCCTGGTGTTGATCGGAGAAACCACGAAAAACTACCGATCAGAACAGCCGGCCGCTAGAATTATCCTCCAGACAGCTACTGAATTCGACCTAGCTGAAAAGCTAGTGTGGAAAATCCTGCCGCCGTCAGGACTCGAACCTAGGACCTTCTGGTCAGAGGCGCTGCAGTGAAATCGGTTCATGCACTGAGCTACCGCTCCCGGTACCACCACTATTGGAGTTATCGTTATGGTAACTAAGAAGATAAAACGAAATGGGGATGACAAGGGAAGAAAGGACGAACACAAATACAACCATGCCCGAGGCGGGACTCGAACCCGCGACCCTTTGGACCAAGTTCGCTACGACACAGACTCGCGAGAGCACGTAGCTGCGCGACTCATTTGGCGTTCCCTTGCTCATACCATTGAGACCTGGAGATGCGAGACGGCCTCTCGGGACCAGACTGTCGCTGCTCCAGAGCACGAGGTCCGTGCGAGCACGCTGCACCGCTTGCCCACGCCATCGCCGCCGAATGTAAAGGCCCATTCAAAATGCAAACATAAACATAAGCATATCAAATAGACGTAAACATTAACATAAGTGATAGACAGAAGTATTCACAATGCCCAACATAAACGCAAGCAAAATAAGAGTTTCTATTGGCTGTGAAACATGCTAGTTTACTATTGGTTGGATGTAAGAATCGATTTCGAGATATCGACTGTGTCCATGGGGGGAGGGGCTCTTGCCATGGATTGCGTTAGTTCGTCTATCGGCTTATTTCGATACTCGGTTTTGAGTTAATGTGCTGTGATTGATTCATTTCTTATGTCTGACAGAAGCATAAGCGCAAAAGCTTGAAGCTATTAAGTTAACGTCTGACGTGTTATGCTTACGCGAACGCATTTTGAAAGAGTCCGCTTATGGACGTAGTCCTAACTTTTATGTTAACGCCATGCTTATGTTTATGTTTGAATTGTGAATGGGCTTTAAGGCGCTGGAGGTTTCGTACCCTCATAACCAGGGCTGTAGACACAGTTCGGTAATAACCGATTTTCTTTTCTGTTATCGTATGTCTGTCACGATGTCGAGATAGTTCGGATTCATCAGGATGGAGACACAACTGACACTATACTGTTCCAAAAAATGTTTAAATGTTAAAACTTGCCATAATTCGTCAAGTCTTCAATGCACATACTAATCTGTTGTTCCTTAATTAGTGTAAATAATTTGTTGCGACACGTTGCCAGTCTCATCCGAGAAAAGTGCTCAAGTGAAAGTGAGTTGTGCAAGGCAAAAATAAGTTGCGGGAAGAATACCAACATTCGAACTAATGCGACCAGCTAATTTATTCTTATCATATTATTTTGTGTTTGAGTTTTTCGATAACGTGAATGAAATTGTATACAACGTATTTTGAAAAAATGTGTTCACGACTTGTTATTGAGTCCTCATTTGTCAGAATAGTAATTAATAACTCACAACTACTATTATCTACCTCTTATCGGAGGCAATGTATTGTTGACAGAAATAAAATTTAGATGATAATGAAACTAGTTTGATGGCAAATATCTAATGGTGAATAACGTTTTATAATGTTTTGTTAATAACAGATTGCTTTATTTAAAACTGTTGTTCATTCATGTATTTACCCACAAATTCATTGTTAAGATTTTCATGTGTACTTGATAGACATAAATGTGTTAATTTCTTTCTCTTTGATTGTTTGTTTTGTATTTGTAATATGAAAAACGTACAAACAGATAACATGAGTTTCTGTAGACATGACTTCATTTTTTTATCATAGCAATCCTCATTATAGCGCCACGATCTCTCGTGTTAACACATAATGCACCGAAAATGACTCAAATTTGGCGCTTAACTTCAAACAACACAATTGTAAGCTCTCTCTGTCATACATTAAAGAGCTAAGAGGGAGCACTTTAAACGTGGCGAGCAAAAGATAATCTATCTTTCCTTCTGAAACAGCGAACTTCATTATAGAGAAAAACAGAGAAAATTCCAAAGAATACTCTTCAAACTGTTTCGCTACACGGTTATCAGAGCGCAGCACTGCCTGGGTCGGGCCGACGCGTGCAAACGACAGTGTCAGTGTCCCGAGAAATCTAGCACTTTTTTTTAAGAAGCTATTAGCATGCATTGATACAAATGAACGGATGAATCAGCTGTGTAACGGATCGCATCGTACAGAAGTGCGAGAGACTCGTGCATACTTCGGCGCTCTTATTTATGGACACTCGATGTTTTATCAAATTTCTTTGACAATACGTATTCATTGCATGAGCAGGCAAGTTGGCGGTAAAAGCAGCAATAAAATAGGCGGCGGTGCATGTGTTGGAAAAAACGTGCATAAATATGAGGACAAGAGACACATAATATTTTCTTGAAATACTTAATGTTGGAAATCATACTCTAAAGTCGATATGTGCTGACTGTCTTAATTTTTTTCATTTCAAAACCCTTTATTGTAAGAACGAGAAAATGCGCATCTTAAAAGGTCGACAACCAAAAAATTCGAGTTCTCTCATCCCGCTAATGTAAAACAAAACTTTTCCATGCCTCAAAACCTCAACAGTTCCTATCAAAAACAGTAGTCATGTAACTGTAGCACTTCCTGTTACTTTTGAACAGTTAAAGTTATTTTAATTAATTTAATTAAAGCAATGCAATTTTCACGAAAGTGCATTAGATTGATGGGGTTAATTGATACGCATATTCATTTATATTTTATCACTTGTATTTTAGAAGATATTTTGGGTAACTTGTTTTATTTTTCAATTGAAAGTATATATATTTTTTCAGTCTATCATGACGAGCGAAAAAAGATGAATTCAATGATATACATAATGCCATATGTTAGATAAGCATTTTTTGAGTAATTTTAATTTTTTGCAACTAGTATATTTGGAATGTAACAGTCCACCACAGAAGGTCACGCAGCGCTCCACCAGCAAACGCGCTCTCGGAGAATGGAAGTCTTAGGAGAATGGAAATCTTAGTATTTGAAGATACGAAACATATTCCAAATGTTCACAAAACTGTTACAGCTTTTTTCCTGATCTTTGCTTTCCATCCTCCCACATCTTCAGACTATTTGTATTACTTAAGGTTTGAAGGATTGAAAATACGGATTTGTCAAAAATAGCATGTATTGAAATACGATTGTTTGTTATTTCAACTTCATTTAAATGGGCGTCATACCACAGGACATTAATGAGATCTTGGAAACTAAACACTGTAAAAATAAATTATTATGATATTACAAAATTGCATTGTTTCAGCAAATAATTTTATTGCTAATGAGAATATAATAATAGCTTATGAAAAGAAAAAATGGAGAAAGATAATGGCAATAACTATCCCTATGTTTCTATCCCTGAGTTATTATATGCTTATTAACATTAAAATTGTTTGCTCAGAATGTGCATTACTCTTTGAACAGTCTTAATTATTTATTCTTATTATGTTGTGTTTCAATATCCCATTAATATTCTGTGTTATGAAACCCCATTAAAAGTTGTAATAAACAATTTTATTACAGTGCATACTTCTGACAAATCCACATGTTCAATCTTTCAGTTCCTTCCATCAAAGGAAGACAAAAAATATGAAAATGCGGAAGGATGGAAAGCAGTGTACTTGAAAAAATTGGAACAGTTTTAGAAAGTGAACGTAAAACACAATAGAACAGGAAAGTGAAAGTGGAAATATTCTATTAATTGAGTTTTTGATGGAACTTTGGGAATCTTCCGCTTTTCGTCGCGCCGTCTCTCGTCTCCAGTCACCGATTCCCTCGGAGGAGCTCACAAGATTGATTGATTGATTTTTTCGTGTTTCCGGGCGCGTCAACTGCTTCAGTCATTAGTCCCGTTAGTGTAGTGCATGTTTTTTCTCGGGAGATAGCGGTGATTTTCCCCTCGCTGGATGACGAGACCGGCACCGACCTACCGTCAGCTAGTGGGGTTTCCCCCTAACCAGGACTCTCCCACCAGCGGGGCACCGCCCCAGCCGGGACAAGCTCTTAACTCCCGACCGGTCTCCCGGAATATGTGGTAGTGTAGTGCATGTTAATGTAAGTGAGTGTGTAACGGGAGAGGATAGGAAAAAGAAGGGGAAGGACAGATCGCGCGCGGTCCGTGGCCCGTTTGGTAGGGTACTGCTCCGGCATTCTCCTGGTTTTGATCGGAGAAACCACGGAAAACTACCGATCAAAGCAGCCGGCCGCTAGAATTCTCCTCCAGACAGCGACTGAATTCGACCTAACTGAAAAGCTAGTGTCGAAAATCCTGCCGCCGTCAGGGCTCGAACCTAGGTCCTCCCGGTTAGAGGCGCTGCAGATGAGCTCACGAGGAAATCTATTGTTCTTACCCGCTGTTTGGTATCATGCCGGTCCCTGCAGACAACAAACCTGTAGATTCCAATCGCAAAGCAACAGTGGGATGCGTTCGTGGATGTGGAGGAAAGAGTTGATTCATCTATGGGTGTCACCGACGGGGGTTACAGGAGATCACGGGCTTCTCTAATAGTTTTTGGAAAATATTGCTTTGAGTTCTAGTTGTCAAAAGACGACAACCAACGCCTACGTATGAACTTAGTTGAAGGCAGGAGCAGTATTCTCCCTCACAAACGAGCCACGGACCGCACCCGGTCTTTTGTTCCTTTTTCATGTCTGATCCTCCTCCTTACGCACACACATTCAGTACACTACCAACAGATGAGTCTCCAGTCAACAGACAACTCGCGAACTTAGAGGTTGCTCCGGTTATGGTGTTTCGCCACTGGAGGAGATACCTCGGAGAGTGAAATCCCATGCACGTCGATGTGTAGGTCAGCACTAGTTTTCACCATCCACCGGTGAAGGAACACCGCCACATCCCGGAATAAAAATTCACTACACTAACAGGACAAATGACCACATCAGTGGACGTGCCCGGAAACATCAATCAATCAAAAAACTCAACAATTTGATGCTAATAACTTGATGTCGCCCGTGGAATTATCCAGGGGTTGCGCGAGGCTTCGCGAGGTGGGCGCCGCCCTGTCGCGTTGGGGAGTGGGGTTCTCTTGCGGAGAAGTTGGCCGGAGGAGCGCAGGGCGCGGCGGTGCTTCCTCCTGGCAATCTCCGCTAATTAACTGCCCTCACTTAGAGGGAAGGGACGAATCAATCCGGAAGGAAGGGGGGCGCGCCGTCGCGGGAGTGGGAAAACAAAAGAAGAGAGCCGCGCGGAGGGGGACAGATATAGCAGGAGAGGGGAACACGTACTGTCAAACGGGGCGAGACAGTGCCACGTGGGGTGAGAATTGCTGAATATCTGGGCATAATTGGCGTAGAATTGCTTTATTGAAAATTGTTGATATTTTTCTGTTCGCTGTTGGTATATTAAGTTACTACGACTCGGTTGGCATTCACTAAAGCTCAGCAAACAAAGCAAATCAACAATACTCAATACAGCAATCCCAGAATAATTACGCACAGACATTCAGCAAGACACTTGGCGCAAAAAGCGTTCACTTTTGATAATGCTTTCCAGGATCATCATGTTAGCTATTTGTGCAAGTTAGAAACAGCAATATTTCTATATCTGTCGACTGGATGATGTATCTCATGAAAATGAGCCTAGCATATTCTCACCCCATATGGCACAATCTCGCCCCGTTTGGCGGTTCTATTGAAAGCCTGCAGGCAAGAAGCGGGAGTACAACGCTTTAATGTGACTATACGTCAATCGGTAGCCGTGAGGGTGAAGGTAAAGCCAGTCGCTCCGAGAGTTCGGACCCGGTCGAGTGTTCCGGCTTTGCTTGTAGAGTTGGACACCGAGTGGTTGGCACCTGCTGGGATAGAGTGCGTAGATCTAGTGCTCTCATCAGTAGTTCACGATCTTTCCCCCATCACGTCTACCCGAACGTCGCAGATGCACCTTCCCAATCACTTCCCCCTTGAGGATTGGAACATGGGAGAGAGAGAGAGAGGGAGGGAGAGGGAGAGAGAGAGGGAGAGGGAGAGAGAGAGGGAGAGGGAGAGGGAGAGAGCATCTTCATCACCGGCATACGCCGGCGGGAAAGAAACCTTTGCCATTTAGAGACTGTATGCACGCTGGCTGAAGATAATTTGACTGTAGACTGTATCTGTGTTTCTACTACAGTTGCAATGTGCCGGAAGTCACAAATATTGCGTAAGTCTGAGTCTGCCTTGCAGAAAAAAACTTGGGTGTAAATATTCCCTTTATGAAAATGTGTTGGGTACAGATACTCACGTTATAATTTAATACAAATGAAATAATTGAAATAAATATTTCTTTAGGTTCAAATATACTTGAAATTCACTAGCCTCACGAAATTATGTGACATTAGTAATTATTTCAGAATGTTTTACCGTACGTTTTAAGCGAAACAAGTGCATGTTAGAGAAATACGTTTGTGTACATTTTTAAGTTACAGGGCCGTGTTTCAAAATAAATCCTTTTGGCTATTGCCAAGCTTTGATAGAGAAACCATTTCGTAATTTTAGAATCATATCCTTTAGTGAAATTTAAGAACTTATTAATTTCTTTAGAGACTTTAGACGTCGATATCTCGATTTTAAATTCAAAGATTATGATAAAAAATAGTGTTGCTTTATTAGGTATTTGTACATAATAATATATTAAAACAGAATAACGTTTCTGAAAGCGCATAGAATTTCTTCTTTTACGCTAAAAATCTTGAAATATTAACATTGAAAGGGTAATTAAAAAAAAGTTCGTATCCTCACGCCGTTCAAGAGGAGCAGCACAAAGGAAATGCATCCGCCAAATAAATATAATAAAAAACTGCTAAAACTAACCAACGTCCTAAAACAAATAAAAGTTTTCAAAAGTATAGGGATAAAATAAATGATTTTACTCAGCGTAATTCGCGTCCATCGCTGAAACGCCGTTAGCACGTTTCCACTGTTCCCGCAGTGCGATAGAGAGTTCGACAAGAAGCAGAATTCTCTGGCGCGGCGACTGCGCTGATTTCAGCGATATTAAAATTACGACGATCTCTCTACGGCGCCGTCATCGCCTCATTACAATTAAGTGGGTTAGATAAATGTCCTTCCCCCGCGCCAGGCCGCCCGCCTCTCCGAACGCCAACGCCCCCTCCAGCCCCGCTCCGCCCCGCCCCGCCCCGCTCCGCCCCGCCCCGCCCCTCCCCGCTCTCCCCGCCTTCCCCGCCCTCCCTGCCCCGCCCCACCCCGCCCCACCCCGCCCCACCCCGCCCCACCCCGCCCCACCCACCACAGCGTTCGCTCCTCCGCATTTCGCTCTCGATGCGCATCCACCCACAAGAGAACGCACCTCCCCCTCCACTCTCCCCCCCACGCTCCAACGGAACTCCCCAAGAACGCATTAGGGTCAGCTTCCATGGGTGTGAAAATAAACTTTAAATGGCCGAGGACAATTAGTTTAATTGATGGTTTTGAGTTCACTCAGAAAAATATAAAAAGACAAGTATGAACTTTTTTAAAATGAGGCAATAAATCAACCAATAAGAATTCACGGTGCGAAATGCTCACCAAAATAGAAAAAAGTGGAGAGGAATAAAAAAGTTCAGTTTAATTTATGGGGTAATAAAAGTACATCCGGAAACATTTTCCAACTCTTTCAAGATTTCGGGACAAAACAATAAAACAAAATGAGATCTTTTTACGCGCAATGTAAATTACCTAACGAATGGGTTTTAACGCCACCTGGGGCCGTGAGAGTAAACTAAGTGCGGACTCAGCGGGTGTGGCAGTCATCCGATATTTATGTTCTTCCGTCAGCACGGCATCGCGCCTTATAGAGATTAATTCACTGTTTCTCTCCGACATTTTGCCGTGCGACAGATAACGCTGTTTTTCTATCGTATTTAAAACGGCCGAGTTAGTGTCATTTCTTTATAGCCTAAAAGCTTAAAAATAAGCCGATTTCTGCATAAATGATATTAACGTGTTAAAACATACTTCTCGTTTAGTTGCAGCACATTCTGAGTACTTGGGAGAAACAATACGTAATATATCATTTCTAAATATTTAAACATATTCACATTAAATGAGGCATTAAAGTAAACAATGGGGCAAGTGCTAAAAGATGAAAAATGACGTTTCTACCCGAAACGTGATGTATATGCCAACCTATACGCAGTATTAAATCGGCCAAGCGTCAGAACATTTGGAAAAATCCACAAAAGAGGGCGAGGGTTACTCCATAGTGATGTTACGTCATTAATGGGTCCACCTCCAGGCGCTGTAAAGTACATGATGATGCAAGAACGTGCAAGGAGTATGTGATAAGTGTTTTACTGAACCAAGTGGTGATAGTTCGTTCATTTTAAACAATGGGCGTGTCTGTTTAATCACTAAAGAAGAGACAGAAGAAAGATGAAGGAAGAGATGTTGATACAAGGAAGAAACTTAGAAAATGAAGTGAAGAATAGCTTGCAAGAAGCAATGTTTTAGTTAAAGCTAAAACATCACCGCAGTTAAATATGCAGTTCTAATATTACATCTGCAAATTTAAATCAGTATAATCTGTAATGCCGTGTTATATTTTAACTTTCTTTTATTTATAGGTTTATTGCAAAATAAAAACGAAAGGTATATATTTCTATGGATTTATCTGTCAAGAGTCATTTCAAAGAAAATAACAAGAAAATTTAGTTAAAGAGCACCCTTTTATGTGTTAAAAACTTTTGATCAAATAGAAAAGAGAATCAAAGAGAAAAGAGAATGGACAAATGTTGAGTGTCAAAATATTTGATCAATACAATAATTCACACAAATCACAAATATTCATTTTCAGTTACTATAATGGATGAAAAACATTCAGCTTAAAATAAGCTGCTAATATGTTCATTGATATGAAAGATTTCAAAATCACTGATGTAGAGTGAATTTGATTTCTTAGTGCTACTCCAGGGTCAATTTAAGTCAATCTTTCAGTGATCTACAAGATTGGCAAACCATTAAAATACTGAGGAATGGTGTTCTTCCTGACGATCTTCCAAAATTTCCACTTCCACATCTTCCAAAGGAAATCAGGCTTAAAGAGGTGAAAAAGAATGATCTGAAAGCAATAATAACATTTTTGAACAAAGTAAAGAAACATTTTTATGAGACGTTAGTGAAATAAATACTCAGAATATCAAAGAAGTACAAAATGTAGAATAATTGTTAGTTTTCTACTGTAATTCATTGATTTGTAAACGTTATGCCTGTTTGAATATCACTCGCTTTATACGTGTACTTAGTATATTATTTACTTAACAAACTAATGTTTAGTTTAACATAGTTTAACATATCTTTGATTTGTCATGTTTATCATTTTTACGTGCTCGTAACTTCTTAATTAATACAATAAAAATATATTTCAACCGTGCATTTGTGTTTTTTCATGAATATTTTGTAGAATTTTCCACCTTTAAAAATAAATCCTCAATAATCTCAGAATGAAGATTTCGGTTCTTGATCCGTTATTTACTTCAATGCTACAAATATAAAAGTCGTATTTCTTTTTTCATTGTGATTAAAAGTTATGAGCAGTAAGGAATATTTTGTGGTTTGATGTCATGTTTTTTACTAGAATACTTATTTTTGTATCTTGCTGCATTTTAACAGCTATATATATATATATATATATATATATATATATATATATATATATATATATATATATATATATTGTTGTAAGAGATAATATGATTTACGGCTGTCATCTGCACTTGTTTACCTTGTAACACAATAATAGAAATACCACAGAGAGATAAGAAAGTTTCTATTTTCTAGTGTCATTTATCCTTAATTTATTCTCTTTGTCGACGTCAACCTACTCGATCGAATTCCACATTAAGCAGCGTTTGTGCAAGTGCGACTAGTTCACTATCTCGCGAGTAAAACCGCAACAAACACTGTTTCTCATCATGTTGTTCACCCCGACCAACGTGATAGAGAACTCAACGGATTCATCATTGTATTCATATCGTTAACAACAGTCCGTAATTAACTGTTCCTGTTTTCGAACTTCTCATCTGCGCTTCACTGGAGAAGTGCACTTCTAAAGCTACAGTAAACAACAAAAACCCGCTATTCTTTCTCCCTCTACCGCTCTTTTGTTTACGCGCGCGTTTCATTGTTGTCTCTTTTGTTTCGACATTGCTCCCCTTGGCACTTTATTTCCTATTGAGGAAATATAGATTTTTTGGATGAAAATGCAGATGGAAACGCCTAATAAATAAAGCCATTGTTGCGGAGCAAACAGCTACATGTAGAGGAGCGAGCAAGCGTGGAGATTTATAGCGCGCGTCGAGATGTCTTATATAGTCAGGGGCGTGGGCGCGGAGAAAAGCTTTATTTTCCGGCGACCGTTCCAAACCAGCCCGTTCCTTTCACGAAAGTCTCCCTCAATGGACACTAGATCTCGGCGCACCGTGGTTTTGTTTCGTTTTGTTTCACTTGGCCACTGCAAAGAGAGCGCCCTTGTCGGTGGGTGGACTGGGAATGAGGCTTGGGTGGAATGCATACAGCTGAAGGAGGAGACTGCTTGCGACGGCCGTGTAATTTTGTGGAGAAAGTTGGAATTAGCAATGTACAGTGGCCGAAAGTGAGTGGAGCAAGTGAAGATGAAATGGCGTCAGCGAATGTTGAATATTATTTAACCCAAATATCGTAAAATTGTTTTTCTCTATCATCATAAAAATGTAACCGATCCCAAGACAGTTTATTCGGCTGCATCTACAGTCCTCTTTATACTCTATTTGAAAATTAATAAATCATAATTTTTTTCTTTCTTTGTAATTTAATGTAAGTGGACAAGACCTCTTTTTAGTAGTTACTTCTAGGGTAAATTGCTTTTTCCTTTTTACGGATTTCGTACTTAATATTAAAGTTAAGTACATCAGATAATATGTTGTTTAATGCTTCTGCTCTGGACAGTTGTACATTGACCTACGCTAGACTTGGACCCTGATGTTGGACAATTTCGATTTTGTGTCTAAATAATAATTTGGCACCATGTTCTGACACTACCACAATGTTCGTTTTTATCTAAGTACGCGTCGTTCCGTGGGTGAATGAATAAGATATATTATTACGACAGAAATTTACTCCCAGTATTTGTCACGCTGTTGAGGCCAAAACATCTCTATAATTAAATCCATAAATTCGATTTGGCATCATTACATCGAATTCAAATCTGGATATGGTTTTGGAATTCGAATGTTTCATTTCTTTTATTAAAACTCTTTGATGAATGTTACAGAACATGGCCTCGTGTTTACCTCTTCTGTACCGAACCTGCAATTTTCGTATTCACTATGAATTTCTCCCTACAGCATCATGACGAATAACGTATCAGAAATTCCTTTTTTAACTCTTTTTGGTTCAAGTCCTTATTTTCTCCGCTGTTGTTTACTTCCATACTATCATATTTTATTTCACAAGGGAGCAAAAGCTTCCATGTCGGGGAAATTTTAAAAGAGAAGAAATTCAATTTTCAAACAAAATTATTAATGTTAAATCAAATACGATTTTTCATATCTTGTACACAACAACTCGCACCTTCTCAATTATACTCAGAACTTTTGTAGTCAGACTGATCTACAGTTTCTGATTCGAAACCATTTATATTTACATGATTGATTAGTGATTCCTGGACCATTAGTCCTTTTGTGGCGAGATCCGGCGCCGACCATCTCTGAATACCTGGTTCAAATCCATTGCGTCACTAAAAAACTTCTAGGACATGTGGACGGGTCGAAAATTATCACTTCTACAAATGACAAATAAGGGAACTTGGCATATAATTTAATGATTCGAATTTATGCATGTGATATTCGAACCTCATTTTTAGGCAAAACCGTTTGCACAGATTTCCAACTAGTTCATCTTAATTGCGACAGGACGTGAACTACCAAACATCTGTGCATAAAAATTAAAGGAAAACGTCATACTATGTTGTATGAATCATCCCACTACATGTCCATTTCCAGAAAGAGATTTTTTCGACCCGTTCGCTCTCCCTAGAAGATTGTAACATTTTTTTCTGAAACATCTGAAGCAGACTCCCAGGGGAAAGTGAATTTCTTCTTGCGATCGCTTGCATCTGCGTACGGATTACTGTGCCGCGAAGGCGATGGTTCAGAGGACCATGGTTGCAGCAGCGAGCCAGCTCAGGAGGAAAGGCCCGCGCGACGTGTGGGTGGGGTGTGTGTGTGGGGGGGAGGCGCCCACTGGCCGGGGGTTGTGAGGACGGTGAGGCGCTAATCCCCGCCTCCTGCGAGGGCGTCCTCGCCGCGCGTGAGGACGGCCTTCCCTCCGAGTTGCGGCAAATATTTGCGTTGCGCCGCGGCCGCCGGGGGCTGCGCGAGGGGGGCGTGCGCTCGCCTGCTCTCTAGCGGCGGCTGCGCTCTCTGCTCTCTACACTCGCACGCGACGGTGGTAGAGGCGCGGAGTTCACGAACGTCCGCAGGCAGATGTTTAGCAAGCTTTTAAACAGGTCTCAGAATAAATGTTACAAACTTCTAGTACATGAAGGGAATTGAATATGATCACTTTTTGTCTGTGAACATATATTGGGAAATTTTATGTAATGGAGTTACACATGTGGTATATCCCTCTGATTTGTGGATACGTGAGTCAGTGTTCAGTCGAATCCATACAAAGCATAATAGTTGACACTTTGTTAGTTGCCATTAACTTTATGTAATTGTAATCTTAAAAAACAACTTTAAAAGAACAACGTCAAGTAGAGACAGCTAGAATTCGTGATGGCTACTTCCAGGGAGAACGTCTTTTTTAACAGTCCGCCGCTCTTAGGCAAATCCGCACCCAAGGCGAACGATCCCATGATGTGACGTCAAAGAATGTGCGACTTTGCATTTTCATGTCACTGCACTGGACCACTAGAAGAACAAAATATCACTGACTGAACGTGATCAGAACGTGATCTGTCAAATCAGATCACGTTCTGATCACGTTCAGTCAGTGATATTTTGTTCTTCTAGCTAACGTCAATGCACAACGAGTCGCCCACCTTTTACGGCGAAATGTCACAAGTGTAATTTTATTGGATAGGATGCCTTACAGTTAATTGGCAAAAGTGATCATCATCGACATCCTCTCATGTTCTAGAAATTTGTAACATTTATTCTGAAACCCTTGTAGAAACGACGACATTAGTTTATTTAGTCTGATTCATTTTCAAATTGTCGGAAGCGCGGGGTGTACCGGCCGTAGTGTTCACAATCCTTGGTTTCAAGTGGTTGATTCGTGAGAAGTTTGTGGAGGGTAGGGCGGATTTGTGACAGGGTTTTTCGGGTCTGTCCTGATTCCACTACCTCTAATTTCTTCATTGATTCCTTATTATTTCCGCCCATCCAAGGAAACATACCGTTTATTATCATTCTAAAAGAGAAAGTAGCTTCACACTGGAACCGAAATCCTAACGGTTAGGCTTTGCCTTCTGCGTTGCGTACGCATGCATTTGTACGAGGTCAAACCTTATCAGAACGTTAAGTGCTTATTAATGAACAAGCATCGTAAAAGTTTGCGATTAAATTGCACAGAATATAGAAAAGTCGTTTTACAATGACATACATTAAAAAATCGAGATTCTGTGCCTTCTGATTGCTCATACCACGGAACGAGAGCATCCAATATACCTCCACAAATTCAATAGATCGAAAAGGTATTATATTGTAGATTACGCTCTCGCGCGCTGGAAACCGGGTTTCATGAAAATGGGAAGTATCGTTAGCGTGTTATGTACGATTTCCATGTGCATGGCTGTGTAACGTGTGTTGTGGGTTGCATTTGCAATTGTTTATCTTAGTAAGTCTTTTATTAAGGGGATTATAAAATGCTAATGCGATTGTCACACTTTCTGCGTCCAGACGCTACCATCGATTTTAATTCTGCGATGTGCTTTCCTGAAGTAAATGTAGGGTAAAAACCTTTAGTAATTATTATATTGAACAAAATAGTTCCAAATTCTTGGAGAAATAGTAATATACAATGAGTGAATGTGTATTTCCTTTGTTGTTTTAACACTTGAGTCTGTTCTATATATGTATTGTTCACGTTTTATTTTCGTCTTTGTTTATCTTCCTACCCTTTATCATAGTTCTCAGTTTCGCAATATCATCTATTTCTAATAAATTTATTTTTAATTGTTAATTATTAATTTGCTACTTATAATTTGTCTTTACTTTATAATTATGAAAATGAACGTGCATTAAATAGATATTTTCAGTTAATTATTTTAATCTGGGTGAATTATTGAAATGTTTCATTTTTTATATTATTAACTTTTCAATTCATGTTTCAGAGAAAATCTTATTGATCATACGCTATTAGATTTGCCATTTGCTTTAATATTCCAATTATAAAATGTAAATAGATTACGCGAAATGGTTTTATAAACACTACTTAAAACAAGAGCTTTTGCATATCTTTTTTACTCAGTGTTTCGTGCTTTTAAGAACTACGTCTTTGTTTGGCATTTGCGTGGAGACAATAGCTAGACGTCCAAGAAAAGAGTCAGAATTCTGCAACTCAAACCAACTTCTAGATGCTATCGTTAGACTACCTCAACGAGGTCTGTTGTCACGAACAGTTGAGATGTTTTATTTCGGTTGTCACTGAATAAGCACTGTGCTTCCGAAAATTGTTTTATTCATCTAGTTTTGCAGCTTAATAAATTAAACTATATCACTTATTTAATGTGACAGTATCTATAAAATATTTCTGCACACGTTTGAGTTGAATTGTTTAAGATTGATCATTGTTTTTCTTTGATATAGACTGTGATTTAAAATTGGGCCTTATGTATAACTGAAGAAGGCAAGAGTGTAGATTTTAGAATAAATGTAATTGCTCTGGGATTGTTATTAGCTACCTGAGTATCGAGTAACTGCCATTTCTGCCGTACTGCAAGTTAATATTTTCCGATTCATCCCAGCTTTTGCTCATAATATGTATTAATTTCAAAAACTACTAAAACAGGGGGAAAATTTATTATTTTTACAATTAAAAGAACATTATTCTTAAATTAGTCTATGAAGTTGTCTCTGAATATACATATTATGATACTGATCTAATTCATTTAGTCCATAAAAAGTGTTGATATGTTATTTAAGTAGTTCTTAACGTTCCATATTTTACTTCACAGGCCTACCTTTTTCACTAACCGCCCGTGTAGTTTGTTTGAATCTCACTGAATCGTCCGAACCAGAAGTATACCTGCAGAAATCCACGGAGTCTTATCTGGCCGGCGCGGCGGCGGGTGCGCGGGAGCTGTAAATTGAAAACTTGGCCGCGGAGGCGTGCGTGCGGGCACAGCGGGAAGCATTACCGCCCTGTGTTTGAACAACATTAGCGGCCGCCTGGCATCGCATGCGTGCACCGCTCCGAAAATACTGCTCACAGGCGGAGGACGAGCGGCGTGGCGGGGGCGGTGGGGTGGCAGTGGGGTGGTCTCTTTTGACGGGCTGCCGCTGATACCCCGCGGGAGTTCATCAACGCTGCGCGATAATGCCGACTGCACACCGCCGCCCGCGGCGTCAGAAGCGCCCGCCCGCCCGCCCATGCCGCCCGCCCGCCCATGCCGCCCGCCCGCCCATGCCGCCCGCCCGCCCATGCCGCCCGCCCGCCCATGCCGCCCGCCCGCCCATGCCGCCCGCCCGCCCATGCCGCCCGCCCGCCCATGCCGCCCGCCCGCCCATGCCGCCCGCCCATGCCGCCCGCCCATGCCGCCCACCCGCCTGCCCGCCGATGCCTCCCGCCCACCCGCCCGCCCACGCCGCCCGCCCGCCCATGCCGCCCGCCCGCTCGCCCATGCCGCCTGCCCGCCCGCCCACGCCGCCCGCTCGCCCATGCCGCCCGCCCGCTCGCCCATGCCGCCCGTGGTGGAGGCGGTGCAAATGGCGGGGAAGGTTCTGTGCCGTAATGGCGGTCACAGATGGAGCAATGATAGGTGGTCAGCGTGTATCGGCCCCGCATAATAGTTACGGATGATGCTGATAACGGAAAGTAGGGTAATGTATGGCAGAGAAACCTAATGGACACATAGGGTTAGACTGCTGATCGTATGAGGTAGGATGGCAGTCGCAATCTACAAATCAGTTTATAAAAACTAGCTCTGCGAAGAAGGAAAAGTTGAATTCGGGATGTGTCAAAAAATACAAAGACTCAGGAGTATGAGTCTAAAGAAAATAGATGTTCTGCAGAAAAAATATAGATTTTTCAACGCTATTAGAGTGGTATTTCGTTTTAGGAAGCAATGTGATCTGCATACAGACGTTGCTTCTAGAAGTAGCAGCATACTAATTCAACACAGTTGCTGGAAATATGCCTTGAAATTGGGGAGGCGCAAGTATTGTCATTGTTGGATTAAATTACTTGAGGTTTCCAGATAATATTAAGAGAAATAATGTATCAAATGTCTATATACTGTACAACGATTATCTCACGATGGTAGTGTGTCACTCTGATGAAGGGAATATATAGTGTATGATATTTATTATGTGGAATTCACTTAAGAAACAGGTGGTGCTACACCAGAGCATACATTCTCGCATTATTTCTAAATTTGCCGTTTTCGAAAATCAAAGTTCAACGAAAATGAAACCTGCACCATTCTTTTAAGTGTTTCATATTCCATCGATAAAAAAATTGAAGAAAAAAATTGCATTAGTTTTTGATAAAATGTTTTTTAATAGTTTTAATTCATTCCAACCACAAATTCGGCGAACACTACTCTTTTCTAAAACAAATGTATACAATATTTTTTAAAGAGTTGTTTTAGAACAGATGTTGCTAAAGGCAAAAATCTCCATTTTCAATTACTTAATTTTGAAAAATTAATTTTTTACAATATTCGAAAATACAGTTTCCATGGAGACTTTTTTACTCTTTTCACAGATCCGAGGAGAAAATTTTAGAAGAAATTGGAAAAATTGGAGAAAAATGTTTTAAAACAATTAAAAATTAACTAGAACTTCACGCAAAATTATGCAAAATTTACTCACATTTTCAAAAAATTTTACATGTCCTTATTTCAAGTATTTTGTTTTGTTACCTACTCAGATAAACTAAAAAACAATTCAAGAGTTCCGATTTTGACTGAAAAATGCAAATACCTAACTGTGTTTGTTCCGCCTCTTTTCATGCTCCACGTGCCGACTGAATTCTCATACTTGTTTACGAAAACGTTGACGTCATGCGACAGCAAGAATTCCAGTAAGAGCCCACTCGCCGTTAATATTGGCTTTTGAAATGTTGCGTGATAGAACTGCAACATTTTTGGTGTTCTTGGTTTGCAAAGAATATACTGTAGTATGTTATTGCGGTGCTCGTGAAGGCTATTTTTGTTAAAATATTTAACTTATTGCCGAGATAAACGACAGCATTTTAACTGTATTTGAACAGCGTGCGTGCTACTTTTTGGACAACCATTTTGTGTTGTTTTGTTCAGAAGCATTTTTGTTGCTGAAGGTCACGAAAAACTTGTTGCTCTTAATAGCGCAATATGTTTTGAACATTGAAGTCATGTATTCAAGTTACAGTATTACTGAAATTGTGAAATTGCATGTTCTGGAAATGGAAATGAACTTTGATGGTTAAGAGATGCCTCAATCGCATCGAGTTCTACAAATATTTTATAATCGAAAATAAATTGAATACCAAGTCTACACGTGATTACTTGTATATCTGCTTATGATATATGGAACTCAGCACTATCAGATTATTTTTAATTTCTAGCTATGTGTACTCATCATGTAGGTCGTTGTAATTTATGATCATGTAAAAATGTGATTGAGAAGTTCGGTATATACAATATTCAGAGGTAAATATATACCATTTATAGATATAATAATATATGTGACGACTTCAAAATTTCTTTAAATTATGATTTTGATTTGTCACTAACGATTCGTTACAAACGTTCACAAGTATGTATTCTGTACAGAATGTGTTTCTTCCAACAAAGTTTGGCCTGACAAACTCCAGGGGATGAATACGCATCATCAACCACATCATCTGAAACATCTTGCGTCTCCCCCTAACACACGCCTAATTTCACCCTCAGCGCTCCCACAGTCTCAGAGAACTCAAAGGCCCTCGCCCTCGCATTGAAGCATCGCCCCCAGGCTACCCCGTCCGTCATCCCTAAGCCAATCCGGCGTTCATTTGGCCGCCCCGCCCCGCCCCGCCCCGCCCCTCCCCCGCCCCGCCCCTCCCCGCCCCTCCCCGCCCCGCCCCGCCCCGCATTCTCCCATGAGGCATACCCGCGTGCAATAAATACCTTTCGGGGCGCGCCGGGAGCGTGTTTGCCCAGCGTACGCTCGTTAATGGATGCGTTTGCAATTCTAATTGCTTTGCAGCGCCTCTCGTGGGCGCTAACTGCACTTGCGTGATAATTGTGCGAGCGTATTCGTGCAAGAAGTCGTCTTCGCCCCGAGAGGTATTGAGATCTTGACTAGGAGGAGGCTGAGAGGGAATGCGCAACGAAGAAACAGAGATAACAGAAACAAAGGGCAACAAAGATAGAGGAGTCGCGTTAGATGAACGAAACTTTCAGAATAATGTTACACGAGATAAATGCATTCAAGCATCACTTTTTGCATATAATCGTCGAATATTCCCCGAATACACGTTACAACCGGTATAAGCATATTCATGATTATATATGCATATATGATGTCCTTTCTTACGATTTGGACAAATAATTTCACGGGCTATATGCATAATCGCATTTAAATAAATTTCTAGGTCAGGAAAGGGATTGAGAAGGGCTACATGCATACAGCTACATGCATAATCGTGTTTTAATATATTTCTAGGTCAGGAAAGGGATTGACAGGTAAAGCATTGTGGGAAGCATGGCTCATGATACTACAGCACACAGGTTTGCTACGGAATAACTGTAAAATTATTGAAAGTTATACATTCATGATTGCTCAACAAGGTGTGACAAATGAACGCGGAGCATCCAATTTTGTTAACATCTTTCTACTTGCTCAAAACGATTCGTTTAACTGTACCATGTGACCGTTTCTTAGCCTTCCAAACATTCTGGATAGTTTTTCAACAATCTGCAAGGACAATCGTTTGCAAAACAATATGCTTTCCTTCTCGATGGAACAGTCATCATCTCCTAAGATTCTTGGAGCGTGTGTGGCAAAGAAAGGTTTTTTATTCAGCACATAGCACTTTTTCCAAAGGTTTTTTCTAGAGCATACGATGAGTAAATTCTGCTTTTGTTGTTGCAGATTCGTTGCTACGTAAAAAGCTTTATAATGAAATCCACTAAAACAATTTTGTCACATTACGGCCAAAAATAATTTGGCCTATCCGGTGGCCGAGATCGTTAAGACAGTAGTGTCGTAGCGATCTCGGACCGAAGAGTCGTAGGTTCGAGTTCCGCCTTGGGAATGGTTGTATTTGTGTTCGTCCTTTCATCCCTTATCATCACCATATCGTTTCATCTTCACAGTTACCATAGCAACAAACTAAATACAATAATATCATTCATTCATTAAATACACGAAATAACTCTCTCTGGAATTTCACTAAAAGTATACTCGGAAAAAAAACCATAATCCCACCACTAGCTACTCCAAATGGAAAAAAATACGCTACCGCCGATAAAACGGAAGTTAGCCTACCACTTCGCATCAACTTTCACACCAAACATCACACCTCCTCTCCCAGATCACACCCACATCCAACTCTTTGCGAATTCCCCTAATTTCAACGTACCACAAAACATTAAGTATATCTCTCCACATGAAACTCTAAAAGTTATCAAATCCCTTCCCAATAAAAAAGCTCCGGGCCACGATAAAATAAATAATATAATTCTCAAAAACCTACCCAATCCTGCCATAGCTTTCATTGTAAACATATATAATTCATCTTTAAGAACTGGCTACTACCCTACTACCTGGAAACATTCTATCATCCTCCCGATTCCCAAACCTAATAAGAATCATAGCATCCCCGATAACTACAGACCCATAAGCCTCCTCCCCACTTTAGCAAAAATATTCGAGAAATTAATTCTAACAAGATTAAACAACTATATTAAAAAAAATCACCTCATACCTTTCTACCAATTCGGATTCACTAATAAACTATCCACAGCACACCAACTGCTGCGTATTTCAGAAAATCTCCACTCCTCCTTTCAAAAAAAACAATATTCAATAGCAGTTTTCATGGACATCGCTAAAGCTTTCGACAGGGTATGGCATGAAGGCTTAATTTATAAAATTTTATCTATAGGCACCCCTATATACCTTTTCAAAATAATTAAAAGCTTTCTCACAAATAGAACTTTCTCAGTTTCAATAGAAAATCAAAATTCGAACCCCCGCCCTATCTCTGCCGGTTTACTTCAAGGATCACCTCTCTCTCCCCTACTCTATAACTTGTACACAGCCGATATGCCTACATCAAGATTAACAAACATAGCCCAGTTTGCAGATGATACCGTAATCTACATGTCCCACTCCTCAATTAATTACATAGCTAACGAAATCCAATCTCATTTAAATAAAATAGAAAACTGGGCAACGAAATGGAAGATTAAAATCAACCCCGCGAAATCTACAGCTAAAGTCTTCACTTTCAGACCTTATTCCTTCCCCATGCCATTTAAATTGAACAACAATACAATCCCTTGGACTCCTCACAACAATGCAGTTAAATACCTGGGTCTTCACATGGATACTACACTCAACTGGAAAATACATATTGATACAAAAGTCCAACAAGCCAAAGCCAAAATAATACAGCTAAAATCACTTATAAATAACAGTAAACTTTCACTAAATAACGGTATCACCTTATACAAAACCATCATTAGACCTCTTCTCCTGTACGCTTGTCCAATTTGGACAAATGCTGCCAAGTATAATATCAACAAAATTCAGGTTATTCAGAACAAATACCTAAGAACTATCACCCACGCCCCCTGGTTCATTTCCAATAAGCAATTACACCACGAACTTAACCTAAAACCCATCGCGCATCACATAGCCTTTCTTGCCAATAACTTTTATTCTAATCTAACACTCATCAATCATGAAAGACATATAAATTTAGGAAAATATAATGAAAACCCAACTAGAATAAAAAAACCGATATCCAGTTCATTCTTTTCTCAACATTTTTTCAAACCTCAGTAATTTTTAGAGGTGCTCGGTGAGTCCCCTCGTCAATTGTAGTTTAGAGTTAGTATATAAGAATTAGATATAAGTCAACCATACAAATGAAGAGTTTCTTGTAAACTGAACTTTGTAAGTCAATCCTATACAAAATAAAAATTAAAAAAAAAAAGACGGAAGAGCGGGCCTGTTGGCCTTAGTATCGCCACGTAAAATAAGGCATAACGAAACTAAATAACTTGGTATTAGGCGGCTACGCCGAAGACCTTCAAGCCATTACAATACCTACATTCTACCGCGTTCTGACCTTTTGAATTCTAGTATTCACTCCAAGTGGTCTCTCCATCGCATCAAAGCCGCGGAAAAGAGACTGAGGAAAAAAACCCGAAGGGGGCAAAACCTACCGTCAGAAGCCGATGAGATGATTATACAACGCTAAGCCATGCGACTTTTCAGTTGTTAGGAGCGAGCACTTTCAGACGACAATGATGCAAAAAGGGTGGCCGTGACGACCTCCCTTTAAACATTAGAATTTAGAAGTGGGTATATTAAAGTGGAAGAGTGCGTATATTTGACTGTTGATGGGAGGAGTATTTATTTTATCATCTAATATCAGGCAGATATTACCTCCACCGTCGCCATGCGACCGGAGAACGACAGATGAGAACGAGGGTGCGTATTCGGAAGAAAGGCACCCATTCCCTAGTATGAATGCACGTAGTCTAATTTCATGACACTGGCTGCATGCTTTCTACTCAGTGCATTTGAAGATTTATACGATTGAATGTGAAACATTCGGTGTAAAATCGAACATTTTGGAGAAATTTAAACTCGCTGTTCAAAATATTCTTTGCAATAGTTTTACATATTCTACAAACTAATAGTACATGTGTAACATTTAACAATTCGTGTTTTGCCTAGGTATATACTAGTAAAATTATAAATTTGAACAATATTAAATTTTGACTTTCAAGTATTATACCACAAATTTTTCCGCTGCATTTTTTTTTATTTAAAGGTAGTTTCAATCTTTTGCTAGGATGAAAATAATTCGAATTCAAAGCATAAGTCCAAGCAAAAGAATAATTCAAAATAATTCTTTTGCTGGGATAAAGAAATCATTAGTTGCTTTGAAAATACTTTTTGTGTTCTCGAGCTTATTCGGCGCACTGCGAATGGCGAGCGCCTTTGACAGGTTCCCGCTCCCCTCCCCCAGACAAAATTGCCAAGAAAGCTCGTATTGTAAACAAACATAGAGTGGCTGGGAGAAATCTGAAGCTGGATGAGCAGTTGAGAATTTTATTTGAAAGCGGTGAATTCTTTGTTATGTATGTTTAAAATAAATATTCGTAAAATTAGAACAGGATTTAAACATGCCACCTAAGTACATGGCTAACGTGTTTTCTAAATATGAAGATACGATGTTCATGAATATTTGAAGCAAATAAAAGTATATGTAAACTTCTGGGTATCGATAGTAAAAAGGTGCCTTAATTTAAAGGAAATTATTAAAGAACTAGCAGAAACCGGCAGACGTTGTCCAGCCCTCTCTTTTTCCTCTTTCTCTCTCCCTCTCTCTTTTCACTCCAACGTTTTCCCTCTCTTACCCCTCTCATTTCCCACTTCTTTTTCCCGATCTCTCTTCCCCTCTCTTTTATATCTCACTATTCTCTATCTTTTTCTCTCCTTTTGCCTCTGTCTTTCCTTCCTGTATTTTCCCCTCCTCCTTCTTTCCCTATTTTCACTTCCTTTTTCTCCCTCTCGCCATTTCCCCCTGACTTCCCCGTCTCTCTCTTCATTTCTCTTTTCCCTCTCTCTCCTCCTTTTCTTCCCTCTCTCTTTCATTCTCTCTAATTCGTTCCTTCTCTCTATTTCCTTTTCTCACTTATTCCCTCACTCTTCTCACTTTCCCCCCCAACATTTCCCTCTCTTTTCTCTCCTCTCACTTTTACCTTCTTTACCTCTTTTTTCTTTCTTTCCACTATCTTTTAATTAACTCTTTAACACATTTAATTTTATCTTAATGTAATTTTGCTTTTATCAATATTTGTATTAATTGTTTTAAATTTCCTGTGTTTTAGTTGACAAATTGTTAGAGGCGTGATGATGGAGGCACATTTGACTTCCGAAACGTTGCCACGCCAATGTTTGTAGGAAGTACTAGGTGGAATGTCACAATGATTGTTGTTTTTTAAATAAAAGAAATTTTGACAGTCTATACAAACTATTGGAACCTTTTACTAAAAATAAACTTAATAGCAGACAGCCTTTATTTCAAGTTTATAAAGTTAATTAACTTAAAAAAATTCATAGTTTGATTATCCAAATTATGGAGTTCCAAAATTATTGAGAATTTAATGTATCGATTTAACAAGGATGAGGGTCACAGATTTGTTCAGGCTTCTAAAAAATTGTAACGTCGAAAATATTAAAGCTCTACACAGCCGGGTCAATTTCGAATATGCAAGCTAGCCACATTTTTCAGCGATTGTAAGGCGCGTATGCGGTTGCATAACTAGACCAAGGTTCTGGAAGAGGTGTTCACAGGCAGCAGCATTGTCTCATGTGACCAGCGTACAGGAGGCCGCCTAACACGTACTGATTGATTTATTGATTATATCTTATGTGTTTCCGAGCGCGTTAACTGCTATGGTTATTACTCCTAAAAGTGTAGTGGATGCTTTTTGTCACGGGAGGTGCCGTTATCCCCCTCTGAATGGTGATATCCGCCGAGCGCCTACACGTCGGGTAGCGGGTTTTTCCCCATTCAGGGACCTCCCACCAGCGAGGCACGGCCTCAGCCGGGACAAGTTCTAAGCTCCTGAATGGTCTCGTGACACGGGTGGTTGTGTAGTGCATGCAAACTTGTGTCTGTACGCAACGGGTATAGAACAAGAGGAAGGAAAATTTGAGCGTGGTCTGTGGCTCATTTGTTAGGGTACTGCTGCAGCATTCACCTGGTATTGATTGGAGAAACTACGGAAAACTACCGATCAGAGCAGTGGGTCATTAGAATTCTCCCCCAGACAGCGACTGAATTCGACATAGCTGACAAACTAGTGTCGAAAATCCTGCCACCGTCCGGACTCGAACCTAAGACCTCCCGGTCAGAGTCACTGCAGTGATGCCCTGAGCCACGTCTCCCGGTGCTGCGGTTGCAGAAAGTGGTCAGCCGTTTCGGGGCGGGGAAAACGCGATACTCCGCCTGCAATTCCCTTTGGTGTGGAAGGAACAATTGCCTTAAAGAAATGTAGGAAATAATTTACCTTTCCAAGTTCTTTACCGCCGAGGCGAGGGAATGTGTCTTTGCAACATTGAGGCAAGCTATGACAAGCAGAGAGAGCAGACGTGCCGTCGTTTAAATCCACACCACACGATAATGTTGAATCGTGATAAGAATGTAGGTGAAGCAGGCGCTTTTCGTTACGATCGTGGTATTAGTAGTTGAATGTGCAAAGTTGCCCGTAACATCGGGAAATGTATCTAAATTACGCTACTTCATGTCGAACAATACAAGAAAAATAAGACGTACGTGTGAGGTGCCAGGATGTGAATGATGGAATGTGGTAGAAGATTTAACAAAGATATAACAACTGTAGATGAGTGTGAACAGTTTATATTATTATTTACGTGTAAAGTACAGTAAGTTACAGTGTGAAGATGGATATTAGGAACATACAAACTTCTAGTGATCCCGCAATGAAAGAAGTTCATTTAGAAGGCAAATGTTTTATGGAAAATTAAGAGCATTGGATCACATGAGCTGACCATTACCAAGTCATTCAACATACCGCAAATCAATTTATAACTAATTAAATCTGTGTGGGCAAGTATCTTTTCCAAATAAATACTCGAAAAGTTGAAACCAAAGCGACGGTAAAAAATTACTACAAAATTATAACGACATGTGAGAAGTCATAATTAAATTAGTCTTCGATTTTGCATGAAATGTCCCATTTCACGAAACTCAACAGGAAATCTACTGAAACGGATTTCTCAATTATGCAATACATAGTTATATATTAAAATTTTGTTTATTTGTAATGTAATTATAAATTTTTATCATCTAATTATATTTAAATTAATTAGTATTTACATGTTTCTATACTAAATATTTATCTTGTGTTAACTACTTTTAAATCTCATTGTGTCATCAAACGATTGTATATCTGGGCTCTTGAGAAATATAGTTCGAACGATGATTAGATAGATAAATGATTCGGGATGTGATGAAATTCTAACTTGCTTTGTTTTCATCAGAAACTTACATACATTACAAGGTGATTGATTAGTCTCGAATATAATGTATCGATACGATAGTAAATGTAAAGGCATAAGGAAATATTTAGAGATGCATGTTCGTACATACGTAATGACTAGACATCGGATGTTTAGGCACTAAAAAATCGTCTTTTAGGCGCCTAAAAAGGCGCTGAAAAAGTCAAGAAGAATGAGAAAAAAGGCACTGTCATAAGAGTCATACACAATAAAATGGAAAAATTGTATTTTTTGTCTATATTATTTTGTAAACTTAAATGGACAAAACCAGTTCCTATATTTTCATGTAAAACTAGATTTACATATTTACAACTCTTCTACATTTTATTCTTAATAAGTTCCATTAACCAGTAATATTTACATATTACCAGTAACTTTTCAAGGATCACAATTTCAAATTTGCGACGACTGGGAGACAAAATCAGTTTGAATGCGGAGAAGGATATCTGAACGATGTAACTGGCATATATTTTAGCAATCCAAAACTAGCACCACTGAAACCTTCTGGGAATTTATCTTTATTTCCACTTAAAATTTCGGTTCTCTCGGGGTACCGTCCATGTTCTCAGATCATGGCTGGTATTTATGAAATAGGGAAATGGAGAAAAATCAGTTGGTATACTTTCGGTAATTCACTCGTAATTTTAAATTTCAAGACGTGAATCGAAGATTTCATAATGAATGGTCACGTTGGACTATCACCGATTTTCCGATATCTTAGCATCGTATATAAATATAATAAATAAAAGGCGAAAAAAGTCCTAAAAAAAGTATTTATGCAAAAAATAAGCATTTATGCTAAATTAAGCAAAAATAAGCATCATAAAACTTCGTCATATGTCATCATTTGTCATGATTCGTGTACATATATTATCAGCCTTTGAATAAGTTCTCTAGAAAAAAATAGGCATTTCCCTAAACATACGATGTCTAGTAATGACCATTTTTCTTCTCTCCAATGGGGAGTGCATTCTCGTAAGTTTGCTGTTGAATATTCACACATCTTGGTTTGTTACCATCCAACCTCATCACTTCATCTTGACTTGATTGATGCTAATAGACTTCTGCATCTACGATTGGGCAGCAAACTTGCGATTGCCTGCGCGCCTGTTGCAGACGCAGGTAGGTTCATATATAGGATGAATCATTTCAGGCGGGGAAAGTTAACCACTGTCTTTTCCTCAATTAAATCCACAAATTTTTCTGGTGTACTGGGATGATTCTTTGGGAAACGCTTCGTTTTTGTACAGCATTTTCTTGACGCTTTATCTTCTAAAATGTGCATAAGTTTGTGCTTAAAGAGGCGAATCTCTGGGGATATTTGTATTGTCGAAGGGGGAAAACCTACTTTTTTTTACAAACAGCGAAAACTTGCGGAATTAGGGTGAAAATTATGAACTCCTGAGTAACTAAGTCCTTCATTCGCGCCCGTTTTTAGGAAGACAGAATCTTAGCCAGCCGGCCGTCAGAATTGTAATGCACTCGCTGATCTCAAATAGTACATGTGACCTCCCGAGTGTAGAAAAGTGCCTCAAGTCTTCGATATGAACATAAATTTGTTACTATATACAAGCTGTGACGAAATCGATAAATTACATGAAACAAATTTTTTGCGAGTATCTATACTTCCAGAACAAAACGGCAAAATAATTATTTATTGATAATGTTATGAAAAATATGTTGATGCGTTTATCATCACAAACGTCTCACCTGTATACCGAACCAAACGTTCGTAATTAATGTATCCATAAATCGAAACAAAAATTCAGTACTTATTTTTAAATATCTTTGATGGGTGGAAATAAAAGCACAAGTCAATAAATGCCATTTTTCATTAAAGAAAATCTGTTTTAACTTTTCATTATCATGAATTAATGAATATCCTACAATAACTCTGCACCTTTATATTTGACAATATTAAAAGGGAAGCTAAAAATTGCTTTGGTGACCCTGTGCCAAAATTAAGTTACTTGTACTCTTGTGAACAAGAGAATTGTGCATGTCACAATTGAAATGTACTACGACTATAATGACCATTAGGGAACATTTGTTAAATCAAGGAATCTGTGTTTTCAATTAAATATATCACTTTAGTAGGTTTACTTTGCTGTTATTGCATACACAGTTCTCTCTCCAAATGAGGGTTTGGAGTATCCCGCCTCGCCAAGGATAAATATTTGAAGGAGACACTTTCTTTCAAGTTACTCTTGAGTAATATCTCTTCTGAGTTTCTGGTACATCATAACCACAGCCCTTTTTGACATTTGAAAAGTTTGCCGGTTGAGTCTTTCTTGCTGAGAGCCAGAGATGATTGGAACAATGATGGAAAATCTAGAACATTTTCATGATTCGACTCTTTCACATATATTTATTCTTCTTTTCATACCAGTTGGAAGCAGTTATAAAGAAGTAAAATTGGTCACTCACACTTCTCCTTTTGCTTCTGTATCAGCCCATAGTCAACATCACATTACATTTGACTATGTCCACTTAACATAGATTTATTGCTCGTCACCATGCTGAATACCCATTTTTTATTTGAGCCTTTTTTATTGTTATTATTTTCATTGACCGCATCATTTGTAAATTATTTAATTTTTAAAACAATATTGCTGTAATTATTTATGAATAAAAATGAATTAAAAAGAAATATGAAAAGAAATATCGAGGTTAGCAATGACCACTTGTGCTCTGTTGTTTGTTACAGAGCAAATATTTACTAATTGACGTCCAAATAATTGATTTATTTAAATTTTATTAGTATATTAGTAATACCTAAACATATTATGAAACTAGCTTTCCGTTCTCAAAACAGTAAGAAAGTAGTGTTGCCGATATTTATTTATTTATTTATTTATTTATTTATTTATTTATTTATTTATTTATTTATTTATTTATTTATTTATTTATTTATTTATTTATTTATTTATTTATTTATTTATTTATTTAACGTGCGTATGACATGCTATGGGGAAAAATGAATTGTGTGCATATTTTCAAAATTCTGTGATTCCTACACTAAGTCATATACTACTTAAATTAAAAAAACAAACAAAAAAAACAAACAAAACAAAACAACAACAACAACAACAACAACCCTCCCATGTAATAAAATCTATTTTCAAGGATAAATAAGCAATAAATTTTGGCTCTTATCCATGTTGTCCTTCGGAATAATACTTCCTGCCGCGACAACATGGAAACGATAATTTGAATAATTGTATTTCCCACTGAATTCTAGAAGACGTGCACAGAAACTGAAGTTACATTTATATCCAGAAGCAAAACAAGGGGCCATCTCAGCATTTGCTCAATGGATCAGGGAAACTGGACGAAAAACCTGATCGAAATGGGATTCGCAAAACAAAAGTATCTACTGACAATGTAGTCAACAATGGGTGCATAACAGTTAAACGTTCAATCAAAATAATTGTGATTGAAGGGAAAATCAATATCAGTTAACAAAGATTGTATCAAAATTCAAACATCTAGATAAAATTCAAATCCAGGAATATCGCACAACCTTTAGTGTATGACTACTTTCCACAGAAGTTGTGAAAAAAATACGCCAGTTCATTTACAGTATAAATGCTCAGAGGAGTATAAGTGAATATGTGATGTTTTATCCACGCATGATTTGAAGATTTGTCGTACTTGAGCACCAGAAATGTACAGTGAAATAGAAAATGTAGTGATGCAGCACGCTTAGACTTAAACTCATTTGACCAATTAAAGATATCAAACTGCAGATAAGAAATGCTGATTTTCCTAATTTGATCAAAAATTGACTTGTACTCTCATTCCCGCTATCAGAGATGCAGTGTATCATATTGTCGTCAACTCTATGCGTAGATCAGGAGATGTGGCTCAAGGCATCAACAGATGTCACTGCAGTGCTTCTGACCAGGAGATCCTCATTTCGAGACCCGTCGCTGACATATTTTTCGATATTGACTTGTCAGCTAGGTGGAATTCAGTATCTGTCTGGATAAGAATTCTAGTGGCTGGCTACTCTCATTGGTAGTTTTCATTATTAGGCGAATGTCGGAGCAGTACCCTAATAAACAGGCCATGGACCGCGTGCGATCTCTTGTTCCTTGTTCTATCCTCACCCCCTTACTTACACACACTTACTCTAAGATGCACACATGCCGGGAGACCGGTCGGGAGCTCAGAGCTCGTCCCAGCTGGGGTGGTGCCCTACTGGTGAGTAAGACCTAGTTGGGGAAAATCTTGCTAGCCGACGGTAAGTCGGCGCCGGATCTCGCCACCCAGCAGGGAAAGGCCACAGCCGCCTCCCGAGGAAAAACATGCACTACACTTACGGGACCAATGACCTTAGCCGTTGCCGCGCCCGGAATCGCTAATAATCAATCGATGTATGCGCAGATGAAGGAATGGTCGGCGCCAGCGCCTCCTTCTGCTTCGACGCGACTAAGGCGGACTCAGGGCTGCCTGCGCGCGTGCTGTTGGCGCGAGTGGCGCACGTGACCAAGTGCTGCCGGCGGGGACAGCAGCTGGGCGCGCGCGAGATGCAATGCGTTGCGCGCTCGGACATGGAGATAGACCCACGGCTCGGAGAGCTGCTGGCAACCGACGACCCGTCGGCCTATTGGCTACCACCGGCGCTGGCGACCGGCAACGTGTCTCTGCCCGTTCGCTACCGCCACGACTGGAGTGTGTGGTACGCGCGGCTGATATTCCCGGCCGAGAGCGCACAAATTGTGGCGTTTCCCGACCGTCCGGCTGCTGCGTGTGTGCGCCTGCGCAAAGCTTCCGGCCGGGAACACGTAGCGTGCACCAGCGACTTCTGCTTCGACGCCCTAGCTGGCGCCCTAGGCGGCGGTCTGCCGTCCAGGGTGCTCGCCGTCAGACGGTTCGAGCGCGCGTCCGTCGTCACCGTGACGAAGTGCTGCCACCAGGGTCAGATGCTGCACGAAGAACCGGGCTCTTTAGGGTCCTCAAAAATCCGCTGTCGGCAGGACGTCTCGGAAGACTGGACCCCGGAGAATTCTTCCGTGGCAGACGAACTGTACGCGGAGCGCATTTACGTGGCGCAGCCGCTCATTGAGTGCCTGGACCAGACGTTCACGCTGGTGGATGAGCCACCCGCGAGGGAGCTGGACAAGTTGCTGGGCTGGGCCTACCAGAGCCGCTTCAAAGTGCGCTTCTTCTGCAAGGACCTCCTGCGCGGGCGCGACGCGGCACCTCCGCGAGACGTCCTGGCCTTCTGCGAGTTGCCGTCTGATTCGGATTTCTTCGAACAGGTACGGATAAGGAGAGGCATTATTTAAAATATCGATACTCATGTGTCGATATATCTTTGGCTTTGTGCACAAACATTGTATGCCCACTCATGATCATTTTTGAGCTAATATTTTTTTGAGACCTCTCGATCATATCTATCTTGTGAAGAAAGATTGTATGTCTACATAAAAGAGATCATACTCGTACTTGTCCCCCAAAAGTAGGCAATGTCGCTCCATAAGCAACTGCATTATTACAAATTTTCAAGCTTGAATTTCTCGAAACCAGGAACCGGGTATATACAAGTGTGCAGTAAGCCATCAATATGTTTGTATATTTAAAACATTCCTATATTCGTATCTACATGTCTAGAACATGAATCATGCCATTTACCATTGTGGTGATCGAAATTGATATACCAATGTATGATATCGATCGATAGGTTGCTGCTGCATTGCATTGAAATATCAAATTTCTAACGCATTATAGAGAACAAGACATTTAAGATACAAACAATCAACAGAATCATGTTCCTCTTCATCAATAAATAATTATTTTACCATTTTGGTTTCACAACTGAAGGAATGCTGGGAAATGTTCACAATACATTTAAGTTACGAAAATAACTTAGTAAACACTTCCGAATTCTGAAATAATTTGTTTGGAATTTATATAAATTGAAAACTGGAAACTGGTCCGTGGCAGCTAAAGGGTTTAATATAACGATATACTGAGTCAAAAAGTGTAGAATGTGAGGTATATGCAGGTGCGTCCGCTGCCCGTCATAGTCGAACATACCCGTCGTAGTCTTAGAGGTACTGGGACACAATTGTATGTCCGTGGCAGCGAAAGGATTAATTTCCCGATGCAATGAAACAAAGTGTGTTGAATGGGTCGTGAAGGTGCGATCACTGAACGTATACTCATAGCCGTCCTATGTCCCAAATGTGTGTCCGTGGCAACCCAAGGGTTAATATCCGTATGCCCTGAGACAGAGTGTGTAGTGCGGGTGGTGTGCGCAGGTGCGTCCGCTGCACGTGTTGGCGGCGGCGCTGCTGGCGGTGGCGGTGGTCGCCGTCGTGGCCCAACGCGCGCTACGCAGCACCACGCACGGGCGCGCGCTCGCCTGCCACGCCGCCAGCCTCATGGCCGCCAACGCCCTGCAGGCCGCCTGGTTCTTCACGCACGACTGGTTCAAGGAGTGTGACGACTTTGGTAGGGATTTGGGTTTGCATTAGACGAACCGGAAATACGATACTGTTGGAACAACTGATTGGCGGGGACCGCCAGTCCGGCTGGGACTGTCGGGACCTCTCCTTCATTTCCTCATTTTTTGGGAGATCCTCGTTTCAGAAGGCCCACACTGGCAGTTTTTTAATCTTCCTCCATTGAACTCGTCTAGAGTTTCATGGCGTCATTCACCCGGGCTCTTTTTTGCTCAATTGACGGGTTGTGGGAGATGTAGTGCTTCAAAGCTTCCTAACATGAAGCCTTACTTGCAGGATGTGTCTGCCACTGATCCAAAACTTTAAAGCTTCCCGAATCTGAACATAAGTATATCGAGGGCGTTCCCGTACTATATATTCTACTTTCAATATATTTACATCCGTTGTTGATGTAGTGACCTGCCAAAACGGCCTTCATCTTGGATATGAAGACCCTTTCCCTCTTGAACTTGGCAAATCATCAATGACTTGTGAAGGGGAATGACTTCTTTCTTCTTTTTTTCGTTCTCACTCTTTCTTTCATTTTTTCTCTCTTCTTTACTTTCTTTCTCTCCTTTTCTTTCTCTCTTTCTTTCCTTGTCTTTCTTCCTTTCTCTCTCTCTCTTTCTTTTTTCTTTCTCGCGGTCATTATTAACGATTCACCGACTGATTATACTTGCATTTTCAGAAAGAGACCGACATCAACTTGTAATACTTCAGTGAATAGTGTATTCTATATTTTATAAATAAATACTTTGTTAATTTCGCTTTGTTATTTTTCTCCAGTCGGTAACGACTCAGTGCAAGATCTACCAGTAAGATTTATTTCTAGGAGTTTGCCTTTGTTAATTCTCTTGGGTAAAAAAATATTACCTGGTGTTGAAACAAAATCTTATTTGTTTTAACTATGATTTAATAAGCACAGATTTTCAACGCACTGACAAACTTGACTTTGCAACTTCGCAGTACATGGAGTAAAGTAACATAAACACGATTAAAGAATAAAATGTGCAAGAGAACTTTAGAACAACGAAATTCTTCGTGAGATGCTATAGCAGGTCTTGTTTTCGGTATACTCATATTTCTGTGTGATATTATTGGCCTGCATTTTACATAAAAGATTATTACCACTTTCGGTAAAAAAACATTATTTGTTAAAGTCGTAATATAAACGAAGTTTTTCTAATATATTGCATACGCGAGATTAAAAAGGCAAACCAAAGAACTTGATATTTTTTTACTCTAAAAACTGTGGATCAATTCAAAGTTCTATAAACCTATTTCCGTATAATGTATTTAGTTTGTCTTATTATTTAATCCTTCAGTATTCCCCATCATACTCTTTTTCTTTTCATTTTTATTTTTCATTTATTAGATCTTTAGAATATGTAATTTCAAGACCTTCCTACACGGAGTTATTTAAATCATTTCCATTTCAGTTTGATCATAACAGTGGTAACGGAATTATTAACAATTGCGGACTCTCAATTTGGGGAGACCACACATACCATAGCTTTTGATCAGAGTACATATAAAACGTAAGATAATAGCTATGTAAATGTTATGGTTACACAAAGTAGTTTGAACTTGGCACGCGCGCGGCGTAGGCTCGCTCAGAGTAAGATGCAGCCACCATAACGAGAGGTAACGGCGAGTCATTGGTGATGACGTTTTCAGGAGGTATACCGGGCCACGGGCGACGGACCAGCAGTTCAGTATACTCGCAGCTTATAGTAGTCGGATGGAGTCAGGTCTAGTGCGATTTTGTGATATAGTTCCGCGAATTGTGGATTGTTATAGTGATATGGCGTATGCCGACCATGCCTCGATAAATTGAATTTCCGTTTGGATTCTGGTAACTTTGGCTTGAACTTGTAAATCTCCTGGCGACGACGACCGTGCATGTATTTTTGAACATCTTCTGAAGATATAGTAGTAAGCATTGTTATTGGTACGATTGGGATCTACGGCTTGCATGAAGTGAACAATAAACTTTTGTTACCTATTTACTTCTTGGTGTAATTGTTTCTGGACATAACATTAAGTAAAGGGAAGGACACAGATAAAATGAAAAATGTGGAATAGTTCGTCGATCTTTTGCCGTTTGTTAAATTTACAATCTGATAATGACACTTTGAAACGTTTCTCACTCTATTTAAGTTGCAAAATTGGCTATACATCGTTAATATTTTTTCATAAAAATATATTTATCATTATCATACCTCTTCTACGTAGATTTATGTATACATGCACTCATTCGATTAGTCTACTTCGCCTTTTTTCACTTTTCGCTACGTGCGGATTTTCAGTTCGCCGTGACTACTAATACTGTAAACCCTGGTTCGCACAAACTCGAATTTAACACGAATTTCGCCGTAATGCAAACGAAACTTCGGTCCTGGCAAGGGAGTACGACATTTATAATACACGGATAACACGAATTTTTATAACAGGAACTCCGATTATTTCACTCCCTTGGAATTCGTGTAAATGAGGGTTTACTGTATTTCAATATGTGGCGCGATTACTGAAGTGTTAAGGAGTTAAGAAGCAGCTGAAAAGATTGTTAGAGATATATTGGGAATGGAGATTGAGTATGTTGGGAAGATGAACGCATATCTTATTGCAGCGTACGCCATCTACTACTTCTTGGTTGCCGGCGCATTCTGGTTGAACGTCATCTCCATCAACATGGCACGAGGCTTTAGGTGAGTTAGCTTAAACAAGTTTTTAAACTGAAACTTCCACGTTTCTTCTGCTTCACAATATGACCATCCCATTTAGTTTTGAGTTGTCCCTCTATCTCAGTCCCTTGGTCCTCTGCGTTTCTCTATTTCTTTCTCTTCCCACCTCTACCCCGTTTCCATCTACCATTCTCTACCTCTGCCTCTCTCTACCTCTGCTTCTGCCTCTCTCTACCTCTGCTTCTGCCTCTCTCTACCTCTACTTTTGCTTCTCTCTACGTCTACTTTTGCCTACCTCTTTCACTCTGTCTTCGAGTTCTTTCAAATTCAGTCAGCCTTCATGCAGCTTGTTGCATGTATTTTTCGAAAGTGCAATTCAGCCTGAAATATATAACAACATACTGCGGAATCACATTCAATGGAACCCAGGCTTTGATACAGGAGAAAACTACCACAGCACATACTTCCTCGCATGTTTTGTAACATTTGCAATTTAAGAAAATTCAGAGAGATCATCGATAAACGGTCCTGCACCACCTTCACTTTGCGGTATCCGAGAATAAAATTAGAGAAGAAATTGGTTGTCGTCAGTCCTTTTAGGGTAAATGCTTTTATAACATTTCCTTTATTTAATGCAAAATTATGCAAAAATTACTCATATTTTGAAAAAAAATAAACATGACATCATCTACAGATTTAAATGTGAAAACACCGATTTCATTAAGACCAAGCAAATTATTTTCAATATTGTAGTTGTAGGAAGATACCGAAAAAAAATTAAACTTTACAATTTTCGAAAATATGCAGAGTTCGACGAAAATTCAATCTACGCCATTTTTATAGACGTATTTTATTTTATCTAAAAACAATTTCTCAAAGAATTTTGAAAATGTCCTTGAGGATTCGTGTAAACTACCCACAAGAATCTGTGTTAAATTCAAGGGGACGCCACCTTATGTTCGATTGATCGGAAAATATCAGTTTTGGTAAAAACCCTACTAGCGTTGTTCGCGGATGAATGTTTGGGCGTAAATAAATTTTTCGGTATCAAGGACACACAAAATACTGATTCTGACTACGTAACCTGTTAGAGGAAGTAATTTACTATCCTTAATATTTTTTATATTATGTTACTACATAAAGTAACTGAACTATACACTTTTTCGATGTCTTTTGCCGCATCATTACAATATTTTCTTTGCACTACTTAAGTGGTGTGCGAGAAAGTAATTTTACGAATAATACGCAAATGGCATGTGATTCCTGCAAGCACCTACGAGATTCCTGCAAGCTTCTCATCATTGATAAAAGAATCTTACAATTGCCTTGCCTCTTTATTTACGAATCCTCTTTATTATTTTTATGGCAAAACCGACTTAATGTCGGGAATACACTTTCCTGAAATACTGATATTTATAATTGTAGAGGTCCTGATAATACCCGGTCGCCTTGTCAGCGAGTTGTGGAAATCCGGTGTTCACGATGAAGGATCGCCTTATGAGTGGCTCGTAAAGGGATAACATTCCGGATGCGTGCCAATTTCACTTGTACAAGTTTCAATGACAAAAAAAAAAATTTGGTGTTTTTAACGTTTAATTTTAGGCGATTATTAAAATTTAAACAAATTTAATAATCCATTCCTGATAGAAATGATCTATTTCATCTGGTTTGCGCATAGGTAGAGGATTTGTATCAGTTTTTCATTTTTTGGCATCATGCCGACCGATGTTGTTTATTTTAGTGTACCATTGATTAAACTGGTGGTGTTACGAAATGAAACAGCATTTCCAGGTTTCGTATTTTCTCTCCTTTTGAAGAAGAAGCTACCTTTTTTGTTTTGACCTCGGCTATAATTTTTCGCCAGCTAAGGGATCTATAAGGATCATTCAAGGTAACTGGCGCTTCCCTGAAGACAAATCTCTGTGAAGAGTTCATTACATTTTTGCCCGAGACAGTTCGGTCCCCCCCCCCCATATTGGTGCAGATTCCATTGCTCTGGGTGTAGGTAGCCACTTTCGTCAAAACAGAGAGATTGCACTCAAATCTCAAACAGATTACCGCTCAAAGCAAAGGATAATGCAAGCATTAAGGCGTAGCAAAAATATAAAGACACTGTTTGCACTTGTTCTTGAGCAAATTCTTCAAAATTAAATAACTTTACCGAAAATGTAGAATAAAGTATTTATCGATAATTTCAATTAAATTATGGTTTAATTTTATTTTCTAAAATATTTTGTAATGAGGAAATTGTGGTTTATCGAAAATCACGTATATTTTTTTACATTTACTCAAATGTTTGGTCCCTCAATAGTTAAATGACACATTAAGTTTATTTAAAAGCGTTTTAAAGCGACTTCCAAATATAGTAAAAACGAAAAGTAAAAAATAAATTCAAACATGCGTTAAATAGTTTTCCAATTCCTCAATGATTATTTGAAAAGCATTATGTCAAGTCATACTATTAAATAATAAATAAATGTATCATGCTCTTAAGAAATCGTGATACTAAATATATGTCCTAAATTATTATTTTCCTTTCTCGCACTTACTTCACAAGAAAAAAAAGTAATCTTGCTCCAGAAAACAGCGCGTTTTCGTCAGAAAAACTTTTATTGCCCAGCCGTGGTAACGAAAGCGAGTATAAATCCTGTCCCTATACGTAATAAATTATTTCCTCGACCACGTGGTGTAGCCAGAATAATGTTTTGTGACGATACCGATGAATCGATTGACGGCAAAACGCCAGTGCATCTGTCCGCCCCTCTACCCGTCTACCCGTTTGTGGCCAACACTAGCGCCTAAACCGTTCAGCTGATGTTCTGCGAAATCGATTTTCCCTGATTGATTTAAACGAACTCGAGATTTTGGGAGTTTCAACCGGATATTTTGGTTTTTAAGGGTACTTAACGTAGAGCTTTAAAAACATTTTTCAAAATTTTCTCTCAAGTGGCACCAAATTGTTTGATTTAATTTTGTCTTCGGATAGCGTAAACGACGTTGAAGAGAATGGTGCAAGTCTCTTCTTTGTTGGAATACTTGATTGTTCGAAAATTTCGAAAGTGCAAGAAATTTGAGCGTCTTGCTACATCTACTATTGAAGACGTTTTTTCCTGAATGAAATCTGTTTTCTTAAAACAGTTCTTGAAATACGACCATATTCATTTTTTTTAAAATAATGAGTAGTTGTGAAATTTTGCTCAAAACATAGACAATTTTAAATTTTTAAACAATTTTTTCAAAAACCGCTCCCATTTTTTAAAAACATTTTCTCCTTATATGTATTAAGGGACTGTAAAAAATATGGTGCTAGTCCCGTTTTCGGCGAACTGTCCGTATTTTAAATAACTGCAAGAAGCTGACCTTTGAAAACTACAAAATTAAACATTTTGTCTTAGAGAAATTTTGTTGAAAAAACAGCTCTTTAGAAAAGGTCTTGTACAATTTTTGAACACATTTGTAGTAGTAGTTTCGCGTAATTTTTTCGGAAATTTATACAATTTCTAAAAAAAATACGTTTTCAAAAACAGCTTCAATTTTTTTCACATTTTCTTTTCGTATGTGACAAAGGACGGTAAAGAATGACGCTACTCTCATTTTTGTCGAAATCTCCGTATTTTTGAAAATTGCAAAACAATTAACATTTCAAAACTAAAAAATTGAAAATTAGAGATTTTTGCCTTAAACAAAATCTGTTCACAGGCTCACAGGCTTTTCATGGCTTTAGAGGTAAGGCTGGCGGTGAGTTAACTCGGAGAACCTGAGTTCGAGTCTTGGCATGGAAAAATGTTTGCTGATTGAGTACACTTTTTCAGGTTTATTTAATAGTATCGTGTAGTGGTGCAGACAGAAATAATGCGAGAAAGTATGTGATGATGTAGTACCTCTAATTAAATACTGAATTTGTATCTTTAAATACTTTTCAATGAATTGAAATAAATCATCTGCAAATCTTCTCGTATGTCTGTGCTGGGCAAAATAAGAACCACTCATTGTGAAATAGGCTCTAACTCATTTTATAATAATAATAATAATAATAATAATAATAATAATAACAATAACAATAATTCACCTCACGACCTTGTAACAACACGTGGTGGTGTGAGCAGGCATCCGAAGGTTGGGCGGTGGACAACGGCACCTGGTACTGCTGAACGCATGTGGACTAACACTCTCTTCTGAATAAAATAAGGGAATAAATGCTCTCTCATCAGTCTGTCTTCGTCTTCGTCCTTGTTTCCCTCAACACACAAACGTGTTGCCTAATAAAACAATTGTCAGGCGAAAGCGTTTACGGCACTCAACTGAATTTAGTAATATGAAACATAACTGGTTGGGTTGGGGTGGTGTGCGAAGGTGTCCTCAGGGTGTGCGTTTGCGGGAGGGCGGCGGCTGGTGATTCTGTACGCTTGAGGACATTTAGTCTGTTCTGAATGAAACCAAGGAATAAATAATCTCTTTTTGCATCACTGTCCGTCACCTCTTCCTTCTCCATGTTCTTCCTCTCAAATCACAAACGTCGAGCGTGTTGCCTAATAAATAAATTATCTAACGGCAGCGTTTTGTAGTGCTGGGCTAAATTTATTAACGAGAGAAATAACTGATTGTGATGAGGTGGTGTGCGCAGGCGTCCACAGGGTGCGCGGTCGCGGGAGGGCGGCGGCGGCGGCGGGCGGCGGCGGTGGCGGCTGGTGCTGCTGTACGCGTGGGGGCTGCCCGCTGTGCTCACCGCCGTCTGCATCACCGCTCACCTGTATGAGGAGGAGGCCGAGCGGCGCGGCTACGTCACGCCCACCTTCTTCGAGACCAGGACCTGCTTTGTAGAGTACCATCACCAGTCCAGGGACCTCAAAGGTAAACAAAGTTGGACCAAGGGAGTTTTTAGAACAAAAGTGTAATTCATGGCGCCCTACTCATTTATAACATTAGTTTTGTTACAAGAATTATTAGACCACAATTGTTATAAATATAAAGCTTTGTATTAACTGCTATCGCCATTTGTTGGTCACCTGTTGCAGGATGACTAGTCAGATGTAAATGAAATTTATGGTGCATTGGAATATTTACAAAGTGTATAAACCTTAAGATATGCCGAAACACCTTACAGTTCTCAATGTTACGGAACCTATGGTTACATCCTGGTTTCGTAATTCTAACAATGTCTTATTGTAATACGACGGCTCTCATTACATTTTTCGAAAATAACTTTTTCATTCCCGAGAAAATGATGACGTCTGTTGCGTCTCTAGAGGATTTTTCTTGTACTAACTGGATATTTATTATTAACATCTAATTTATATACTTCGAAATATTATTTATTTATACAATCTATTTATTTATTTATTTATTTATTTATTCCAACCAGTAATGATGTATTTGTTCGCCAAGCATATCTGTGCGAGAAAATGTATTTGGTGGGCAGACAGGACCGTCCTTACGGAATTGAGGCGGCGAAAATTACGTAATGAATATTTATGTTTATTAATCTTTTGTATTCGGGGATTCTCTTTACCATTACGAAAACAATAATACCCATTCTTCAAATAAACAAAACGATGTAATGAACTTTTCTTCTGCTTTGAACAGAAAAACATACATAGTAACACATGAAAACAACAATTACGACACATGATAAACTCTTACCCATTTAACATTACCATTCATAATATTATTTACAATACACACATACATATACTTTTTGATTTTCCTGTATACGCTTGGCCATTTACCGTTATTATACTATTTGAAATTATTAACATATAAACAAAACTTGATCTTCCCACAATATGTACTCGTATATTGTTATCTCCCTTCCCACAATATGTTCCTTTTGTCACTTCCCAGGGTCGTGAATCCTCTGCCTGCCTGGACGTTGAATTTGAAGGTAATTTCCATATTACATTTGCAGAATAGTCCAACGCACCATTTGTTATCATATACAATTACTGCTTTTCGTTAATATAACCACCATGCTTTGAATTTTCTCCTGATCGCACAAGTTCTCTACTCATCTGACTTAACACATCCGACCGTCACTGCAGCTAACGAGCTTTTCCCCACCCGACAATCACCGTTTTTCGAGCTTCTGTCTCCCAGTTCATAAAGCGCGTTGCTCATTTATTTACATTTTTCTTCCACTTCCTTGAATTCTCATTATTTACGTAATCACCATATGTTTGCTTCGACTCCCCCATTGTTGACGTACGTATTTTAATACACGTAATTTTTTAACTGTGATAACTCATCACACATCGTTGGCTGATGAACATGTTCGTGTGAGAATAAAGTGTAATTTTATTCTCTTGTATTTTACATTTCTATGGTTACTGTTACCTGTTTGTTTCTTTATTTTGAAACCGCATGAATTTAGGTAACAGCGTGGAAGAGAACCGCAAGATGGGTGCGGTGTACTACTATTACCTGCCGTGCGGGGCGCTAGTGGCGGTCAACGCCGTGTGCCTGGTGATGACGCTGTGCCGCATCCGCGCCTTGCGACACGATGCCTTTCGCCTGAAGCGGGAGCCTGGTCTGCTCCAGAGGTACTGCGCATGCGCTGGGGAGTATAGCCGTATAGTTTGAACCAATGTGTCACTGCGTACTGGTGTGTGGCCACTGGTGCTTCAGAGGATGAAAATAAAATTAATCACTCTGCGGACGGGAGTAATGAGAGAATTAACTCCTTGAGTCCAATATATTTTTAAAATTTTACTCAGTTTATTGAAATAAGATCACTTTAACACATCACATTACAGAGGAATACATTTCCCATTATAAATACATATTTTAAAATATAATTTTTTTTTTCAAAAAATATTATGATACCGAGATTGAACTTTTACTGAAATATTTTCTAGATACGCCCAACACCGTAAAGAAGATTTATATTAAGTTTAAATTTTCAAAATGAAAGTGAATCGCACTGAAGAATGTTGCAGTATGACTAAGGCTCTATAGAGGGGAGTATACGCAGACGCCATTCTTGGTCATTGCTTGCCGACAAGCGTATGTAAATGTAGAGGAAAACGTCGCGTCTCGCTACTTTTCGTTATTTTCCAAACAAAAAAATACTCTGACGCAATTTCGGTCACTGTGAGCATTTTTTTGAGAAGTGTGAAAACGTCGTCGGTAAGTACAGTGCCCTGAATTCTCCACTTATAAATGGAAACTGATATTTTAAAACCACCATGGTTTGTAAGTTGGACTAAGGTTATGTTTAACATTTGTAAATAGAGAATATATATATACTAAGGCTCTATAGGGGTTTACTTTAAGTTAGAAATAAACAAAATATTTACTTTTTGTTCAATGGCCAATTTCAAGTTTCTGTTCTGTTTGCTTGTCATGGTCAATTTTAATGTATGCTGAAATCAAAAATAAAGAAAAACATGATTAATGTATATACGATATACATAAACAAATATTGCTTATTATTACACATATGTTTATGTCTGAATCTGATCATTATTGACGTATATCTATATTCTCTATTTGCAAATGTAAAATATAACCTTAGTCCAACTTACAAACGTTTTAAAATATCAGTTTCTATTTACAAGTGGAGAATTCAGGGCACTGTACTTACCGACGTTTACACACTTATCAAGAAACTACTCACAGTGACCGCAATTGCGTCAGAGTATTTTTTTGTTTGGAAAATAACGAAAAGTAGCGAGACGCGACGTTTTCCTCTACATTTACATACGCTTGTCGGCAAGCAATGACCAAGAATGGCGTCTGCGTATACCTGTCTTTTTAGAACTCTAGTATGACGGTCGAAACGTTGCAACTGTGCCAAGGGCGCAGCATCTTCCGCCAGCGAATAATATATGGTCTCCGGCCGCCGAAGACGACGCTTTCACTTGTTGTCGTCTTAGCTAATCAAATGCATCCATCGCACATTCCATGCTAACCTACAGAATCATGTAGCTCGGGGGGGAGGGGAGGGGGAACAGGCAACAACGAGCCAAGCAACCTGCAGAGTTAGTTGCTGGAAGATGATGCAATGCTTTGTTAATGAATTGCGCATGTTAATTCGTACGTCATACCCAGTCCTTCGGCTGTAGTGGTGGACTGTTGTTTTCCTATTTCTCAAAGTTATTTTGTCTTTCTCCCTGTCTTTCTTAAAGACATGGGCAAACTTGACTTGTATATGAGCAAATTCAATATTCGAAGCAACACATTATTAATATTTACCATGTGTATCAGGGAATAGGAGGTGGGTGATTCCTACAGTTCATCAGGCCACTTCAGGCGCTACAAGCGATATTGTTTTTAGTAGTTTACATTGGGGGTGCATTTCTTGCAATGATGTTGAGTGCTTATAGGGTTATATTTGCTTGTGTGTTTACTTGACGCTTAAAAACTAAGGGATTTATTTATTCTTTGGATAGTATAAATTCTTCCCTATATTGTGAAGAGCAAGTCTCTAACCCGGCAGTAAACTATGCACCTCATAAGGCAAAATTTGACAACAGTGATTGTTTCCCATTACAGTTTTCAACGCGTAAGTAATAAAAGAAGCAATGAAAACTACGCACACTACTAAAATACCACGACTTGATTTTATTACAGACAAAGTGTTTTGCTGGATATATGAAAGAAAAAAAATAGATTTTGTAACTTCTGTATTCAATGCAATTATTCTAATTAATCACTATCCATTTCAACGGAAATATACTCACTGCCCAAGTTCAAGCTATCGTTAAAACAGGAAAATAATCGTTAAAACAGGAAAATAATCTTCAGAAAAAATATTACGGTATATTCATTAGATATTATAGGTACCGCATTAAAGGTAAAAAGGGTAAATATGCAGTACTCTATGTAAGTAATATGCAGTATCAAAGATAGGGCCAACCTACAAGTGTTCTGTTAAAAGTCTTTGAGAAACTGCTCTTACAAACTTCTACCGCAGAAACGTGAGTGAAATATCATTAGTTCTCGAGAAAAAGATGTGCTGTTCTATTGCCTTGTTTGATATTCAGCAAGGTCTGACATGAAAGATTATTATTCGCAATCAAACTATTGGTACCCCATTCTTACTAACTGCTCCAATAGCACTTTTGCGATAGCCATTCTCAATTGATATATCAAGGCTTTTATCTAAATTTAAACCTAATTGTGCAGGTGTACCACAAGGAAGTATCCTTGGACCACTTGTACATTATAGCATCTTCAGATTTGCCAGATACTGAGCGTATCGCTAAGGCCACCTTGGCAGACGGCATGGCTATCCTAGGAGTGAATGATGATGCTTCACAACATGTTAAAACAAGAAAGAAAAAAACCTGGAAAATCATAAAATGTACACCAATGACTGACACAAGTAAATGCAACAAAATCTGAATATGTAACTTTCTCATTAAGAAAAGAACGGTATCCAAACGTAAGACAAAAATAATACAGAACACATCGAATCTAAATCAGTAAAATATCTCTGACTGCATTTACATAAATGACTAACTTGGAAAACGAGTATTAAAAATAAGTGGAAAGAAGTAAGACTCAAAATATTGAAATTGTCACGGATCATCAACCGAAAAACAAAACTTCGTTATTCAACAAAGTACTTATTCACAAGGCAATCACAAAATCAACATGGACCATAACCATAACTGACAACTAAAACCATAACGCAAAAATTGAAATGTGAAGGGGAAAACCTCTTGTTGATTGAAAATACTTCTTGATACTGAATTCGCACCACTTTCCTTCACTACACGACGGGTCTCAAATATTTACTGAAAGATGTAAACTCCTGAAATATAGTTTCAAAACATACTTCATCACACGACATCGCTCAACACTTTCCATTTCTAACGGTCTTCTTAAATTTAAGTAAGGATACAATTATAGACCGCGTTCCTACGACTCTAGCAGCGATTAATCTCAAAACACATATTTCTGCTGAGAAAATAAAAAAGATCTATTAATTTAAAGTAAAAAATCAGTTAAAACTTTAGAACCAGGGATAAAAACGAAAATATTCAGCTGATTTGCCGATGCAAATAGTTTTTAATACACAGGAGCATCCATGTATTTATTGTTTACAGAATTTTCCCAAACCGCTCATTTCTACTTTTCTTAAAAATCAACTTATTATAGTAAAAACGAGGGTTCAGGAATACAAAAGTTCACGAAAATGTGTACAGATTGTAGTTCTGCACAAATACCCAAGTCGTTTTCAACATTGTGTATATAATATGTTCTGATGTTTGGTTTTTCAATGTGATCATTTATTTCTACATTAGAGATAGCTTGTGTCTACATTTATAATATGACAAGGTAATTAATATTAAATACAATGTTTATTACTAATTGTTATGTCACCAGTGGACTCAGGTCCTTATTGTTGAAAAAAGCGGAACGTATTTGAAACGGAACAATTAAAATGGTTTCTATTTTTAATAAGAATAAAAAAATACTTAGTGACTTCAAGAAACATTCACGCTAAAGCCGAAGACAACCTTTCTCACAGTAGACATAGGTACATAGGGCATTGTTCCTAAGATAAGCAATCGTATGCGTGTCCATTGCTGTCCGAGTATCTGCTGTAGTCGGCAGGGATGTTTGAGTAATGTAAGAGGAACTGATTACAGAGCGTAGTGAGCTATGCTAATGTTCCTGTACGTGCTGTAAAAAGCGTTGTTCCAAAGTTGTGTGCAGGTTAAGCTATGTAATGTTCCTCTCCGCAGCGTGGAGCTTCTGCTGACGGTGGGCGTGGTAGCGATGTTATAGAAGCTGATTAAAGAGCATTGTGCCTAAGCTACGCTAATGTTCCTGTCCGCAGCGCGCTGCTGTACGTGAAGCTGCTGCTGACGGCGGGCGTGCTGGAGCTGGTGCTGGAGGCGGCCGTGTGGGCGTTCCGCCCGCACCTGGCGCATAGCCGGCTGGGCGACTACCACGCGCAGCACGTGTCGTACGTCTTCTCTGCGCTGGGGAGCTTCCTGGACGTGGCGCGCGCGGGGGCGGTGCTGTGGCTGGCCGTGGGGCGGTGGGAGCGCGCGCGGGGGGCGTGGCGTTCACTTCGCGCCCGCTTTCCTCTTCGCCTTCGTCCGAATGCCTCCACCAACGACGCAGTCGCCCGTAGAAACACGCCCTCAACCAACACCACTACCACCACCAACACCAACAGCGGGTCTGCCTCGAGCGAGACTGAACGTCTCTAGCGCGGCCTGAGGAGTTAGGCAAAGGATTTGCTACCTTTCAGACATCTAGTCATTAAACTCAGGGATCAGCTTCCGTTGACAAGCCCCATCGACGCCCAGCGTCCTCCATTTGAGGATGCACATTTCTGGTCAACTCAAATTTGCTTTTATTGCAATACTTTGTGAATTTTATTTCTTCAATAGACTGAGACATTCTGAACAAAACATATAAGCAAGTTAGTTCATTCCTGAATGCAAGATTTGATTTAGAAATAATCGCTTAGGCATTGTACACTCCTGGGCAGGGTAGACACTGACTTGCGTCGGTCCGAACATTCATCTAAAACTGTTTTGCTGCTATATGTCTCTGGTTAAGCCGGAGGGAGAGGCTGGTGTAAAGCAAACGGTGGTTGGTCCGCACCGAAGTTAACGGGGCATATGCACTAACGGGGGTAAGTTCTAACGGTTTTGCTTCTTCTTATAGAAGAAACTGAGCGCGACAACGGGCGAGCGCTTTGCGCACAAAATTAATTTTGGCGTTAATAGGTTAAAACGTTCTCCAATGTGAGTCGTGATGAGTCAAATGTAAAACGTTCTGAAGAATGTATGTCCTCATGAACATTTGAAAGAAGCACTGGAGTGCATAACTTCTGGCACAGAGTTGTAAAGCAATGAAGAAGCGTGAAGCAATGAGAAAATATGCTAATGAATTGACGATATGTTTACAAAATAAGTTGATCGAGTCGAGTTTGTTGTACATATAAAATATAGTAAAGCACTGACCTCCCATTTCAATTGTCTGTCTCCCACAGTGGTGAGGTAAACGGTAAAGGTTGAACCGAATGCTGGGAAACGGAGGAATGACCTGAGGACCGCATTGAAGTAGTCAACTTACCTGCAGTCTGGTAGTAAGAGCATCCTGCAGATTGACCTGCTACTTCTGACACTGTGGTGACTTTGTGTGCCTTTCTTTCTCCATGAAGAAATTAAAGGTAATATCGCTAGGTTTTTGTTATGTCCAAAAAATACCCAAGAAATAAACAATTTGTTTATTGCGCACTTTATACATTTCCAGAGTTCCATCTCGTACCTACCGTAGTAGTTACCATCTCGTAACTACTACTTCAACACTATAACTAGGGGATGTACCAATAGTCGAAAGTAGTGTCATCGTCACCAGGAGATTTACCAGTTCGTAGCCGAAGTCACGTCAAAATAGATATCCTATTGCTGGCATAGTTGGCGTAGGCAAAATTACTATATCTAGGCTGCCAGGAAAAAAGAGTATAAGGCAGAAAATGGTCAAAATGAGTTAAGTTTACGGTCTGATTCATGGAAGCGAGTTTCATCTTTTTCTGCTTTCAATATAAAGCTCTTCTAGATAATTATGAGTTCTTCGCTTTGTTAACAAAAGACAAAAATTTATTCCTATTCTTTGTTCCAAGAAAGTCAATAAAAGGTCTCTCATGCAAAATGTGTTTTTTTGTCGTATACTCTTTTTTCCCCTGCAGCCTCGATATACAACTATAAACACTCCGGAGTGCACTCACAAAACAGTCTATCAAGTCTGTCTACGCCGGCGCGCGTGGGTCCTTAAATACAAGTATGTCGTGACTCGCCTAGGGCTCGCGTTCCAGTGGCTGCTTCCGCTATCTCGGATATCCGTATCATCGCTGCTCAGCTGCACGCGCCAACTTTGAATGCTTTTAAGCATCCATAACAGTTTTATAACAGGAATGGCTTTACAGACAGGAACGATTACAACATGTGAAAAGAATGGAAGACACTCGCATACCAAATTAGGCATTTAAGTAAAGACCTCAAGGCAGAAGAGAACCAGTTAGACAGCAAAAAAGATGGAATTCTTAGAAGCCGGAACAGGTTATAGACCTATCCTTGAAGTGAAGAAGAAGAAGAATAGTTTTATGATTTTTCATCTTAGGACGAAGTCAACCTTGAGTTGGAGAGAGGAGTGGAAAAACGTGGAGTAAAATCGTGTCACGTTCACGGGGTTCTAAGTACAGATTCTCCTTTGGACGAAATAGAAACAAATAAGGACAGGTTGGGTAATCCTAAACGATAGTAGTCCATATGCTTACTAAAAAACCTTTCCTATTGTATCGGTACCTGAATGGCATATAGATTACTCTGCTCAAACGGGACAATTATGTTGTTTCCACTGTCTCGTGAACCCTGTGCCTCACTGAAGAACGGAGGAAAGCTTCCGAATAGAGGTTTTTGGACGATACGCCCAAGCAACCACCGAGGAAAATTCGTATGCAACGGTAAATCGTTCAAATTGCCTGCATTTTGTCTGTGGTATGGGTGTAACTATTGAGGATGAATAACTCAGTATCGGAGTAGTATCAGTACTCAGTGCATCGTTGTGAAAGTAGGGTAGATGTGGTGGTACGGGGAGATGTTGAAATCAGTGCATCGATGTGGTCTAATGACAGTGAAGCGACGTGGGTGCTGATACTCATGAGGGCGTCAACATTTCCTCCTGCCTTTCAGATATGGTAGCTCTGTGTCTATCAGTTGCGCGTGTGTCCACCCTAAATAACCTACAATCAGGGGCAGATTTAAGTATTGCGGGGCCCCCAAGCACAAAATTGTGTTGCCCCCCGTAAAAGTAGCTCCATCTTGATTAAAAAAAGATCTTCATACAAGTACTTTCAGTACAAATACAAATAGAACTAATAACTTTTTATATATTTTTTACATATATTAAATTTATTACATTAAATATACCTTATGATATAAAATATGCATAGTGTTTGGAAGCGCGGGGCCCCTCATGGATGGGGATCCTTCAAACAACTGCTTGTTTTGCTTTTTGGTAAATCCGACCCTGCCTACAATCCTGAAGGTGGCTAGTTTCGTTAAAAGCATGATGAAAGTAAATTACACAGACTCTTTGAATTTTGTATTTATGGCCCACTGGTTATATCCGTTTGTGAAGATAATTCCCACGAACACATATAATAATCTACTTTTCGAATGATTGAAATGAATTCTTCCATTATTTAGTGACGATATTGGAACAACGTAAATTACTCGCGAAAACTAACCTTAACCTTCAATTAGACGCGCCGAAAGGACACTTTGAGACATTAACAGCTTGCACTCTAGCCCATATGGGCGGATTTTGGCTTTGAATGCTTTTCGCAGAGCGACGCGGCCTACTTAACTGTTTTAGAAACTGTCAAAAATCTTCTACTGGCCTGAATGGACCATTTAGTGGGGGGGGGAGGGTAGTGGAAGTGTCTTGAGGGACTGATAATCAGCAGTCGCTGGGATTACGTTGTACTACCTCATTTGAATTTTAATTCGTGAAATGAACATCTCGAAGCGGCCACGACTCTTGCTTTGGAAATAAAATTACAGATACATTCTAAAGCCCTGGAGGTTACCTCTCATAATTTATCATTGTTCCACTGCCATATATTAGTAAGTCTTAAGTGTTCTGATTTTCAAGTTTCGTATTGGAGTGCTTAAATTTGTATTACAACTTGTTTTTTATCCAGTTTTATCACCACCACGTGATAACTTCTCAATAGCGTAAAATTCAATGTTATTTGCTGCTTCTTTTGTATGTGTAGTGATTTTATAACAGAAATTGTTATTATGGTATAGTGTACTTTTCATTATACTAGTGTTAAATGTAATAAAATATACATACAATGCATAATGTGTACGAATATTTACTCCCTCAGCTGTGCACCAATATTTACAAAGGATATTCGAAGCAAATGAAATAACTAATGTGATTATAAGTCAAAGTTTGATATGTCTACGATTACATTACAATTAGACTACTAGACATTTACAAAATGTTACCTCAATATTTAGTTTAATTTTTAGTCCAGGTTTTATTATGTTTAAAGGTTGGATTGTGTTGTTTACTTGTAATACTTTTTAAAGTGAATTCAGCAAACCAGCAAACAATTATTACTTAAATCCCTGGATAACATTCTTACTTCGAATCATTTAGGCATGTCCTAGGATATTTCTCACGACTTTCTTTAGAAGACGTGGGTTAGTCTTTTAAAGGAATATGGCATTTTATTACACCTTTATCAAAATTCTCTAATGCCTCTAAAACGTTTCGACATTTTGAATGTTGCGTGTCCCGATAACATTTTTCTGGAATTTATTCCATTATTCTGATTCTATCAAACTCATCATTCTTACGGCATTAGATAGATTAGATAGTAACTGATATTGCTGTGTGATTTAACAAATATTCTGGTACAATATGTTGACAAATTTTTAAGAAAAAGTGACAACGCATCAGCAAATAAATTCTATTTTCTTCCTTATAATTTCGGTTTACAGATTCTTCATTTCTTGTGCTAACAAATTTGACAGAATATTTTGATCATATTTTGTAAGATTTATTTACTGATTTTCTGCTGTGATTGAATTTTCGAAATTGATCAGCGCCTTCTTTAACATAATTATGATTATACCGAGGTCTCGGTCGAATGTTTTGACACCCACAGGATGATTTTTTCAGTTAATTAAATTGAGAATATTATTATTTTATAATTATGTTTTCACAATGTGTCACATGTTCTTGTGATATATTGTTCTCCTACGTCACGAAAGTTAATCATACCACTTCTGACGTCATTCCTTCTACGTAATCCTTCCCTCCTCACATCATTTAGGTCATTTCCTACGTAACTAAGAAATCTGATGGCATCGGGTTTTCTGTTGTGGCCCGTATGTAAATCAGCTAGTGCTGAGAATAAACAATGTTGTATAATATTATATTTAATCAGCTTCTGCTAATAATAAAGTATGTGATGGGTATTAGTAGGTTAGTATAGTTCATTTATTCGTTTTCATTGCAATGAGTTACTGGGAGATAGAAGCTAGCTAGTCAATCGTTACTGGGAGATACTTAACAATTTTTCACGTGCCATTTTCTATTTGAATTGTTGTCTTTGTATAAAGCACCTTCAATTTTCTTTTTCTTTTTTGAGTTTACAAGCATCCCGGAAACACTTCGAAACTATTGCGACCTCTATGGTGAGAATGCAACTGGAAACTATTTGTAGATAATAGTACTGTAGTGCCTTCAGTGTCTTTTATCGAGCTAATTCACCAAGTACAGAAGTACCATCAGACTTTAAAAAATATTGTGGACTCTTTCATTCATTCCAATTCATGTCGCTAAAAAATGTGATGAAGTATGATCCTTCGAAATTCACATTCTAAAGACAAGGTTATTCCATATGTGTTCCGCATTCCAAGGCATACCGTATTCCGTATGTGATTATTTCGTGTTTCCGTCGCGTCAACTACTATTGTCATGGTCTCGTAAATGTAATACATCTTTTATCAGAGTAAATGCCAGTGATTTCCCCCACTGGATGATGAGATCTGGCGCAGGCTTACGGGGTTTTCCCAAATCAGATATCTCCCCCTAGCGGGGCACCGACCCCGCCAGAAGAAAACTCTGAGCTCCTGACTAGTCTCCTGACATGTGTGGAAAAGTGTAGTGCATGTAAGTGTTTGTGTAAGTAAGGGACAGGGAAGAGGAAGGATCTTCGGTATTCTAGTTTTAGAAAGACGCCGAAAAACATTGAAACTTTTGTAATATTCGAAAATTCAGAATTAACAGTGAAAATCGGACCTACACCATCTTCATAAGTGTATATCCCATTATTGTTACAAAACAATTTAAAGAAAAGAATGTTTGACAATTTTGAGAATATTTTGAAATTTCCCGTGGAGTTCGAGTAAAGTACGTCCAAAATTTAATGAACGTTTTTCAGAATCGATCTTTTTGTCGGACTAGATCAACTGGGAAATATACATTTGAGAAAAAATCCTACGAATAGTGTAGACGCGCACTAGTGTTCTTCACAGAGACAGGCCGACAGACATACAGAGAGGCATAAAAAGACAGTCAGACGGACGTTTCGAAAAGAAACATTTTTCTTGTGTGTGTGGGGGGGGGAGGGGGTGCTAGCTTTACCGAGATATAGGAAAGCCAGAAGGTTCTGTAGCGATTCTCAACGGGATGAGAATGTAACATAAGAATATATAATAATTTATATTTTGAGGATCTTATAGCCCTGACGAAAGCCGAATAAAATAGCTGGAGCGTCGGTAATGTAAATGTAATTGGATTATTTATGATCTACACTGAAAAACATAATAAACATTATACCCGCTTGATATAGAATTGCCTAATATAATTCATTATTAAAAGTTCAATAAATAAAAATTGACAAATGAGTTTCTAGATACAATTTTTCGTGTTAAAGATGATGGTGATTTTATTCTAATCACTCTTGAGAGATGAGTATTCCCTCAGGCAACTTACTACAACATATTAATACCTTCATATAAAATATGATGCCATATTTAGAGAACACAGTCGTAATAAAACACATGCCTGATAAGCTATTGAGAATTCCAATACGTGGTATATGGGAAAAATAATAATACAATGGTTATAATGTAATGGTAATAGTAATAGTAATGTTATTAGTGTAATGTATGTGTTATAATGTAATGGTTGGATAGATAATGGATCTAATGGTTGTATATCCCTTCCTGTAAGAAGTTACATAAATTATTAATTTTTGTATTATGAGTTTGAAAAAATCATTTACTAAATTTACATTCTTAAGCTAAGAAATATGTTATTCATTCAAATTTCATACGGCGCATATGAAAAATTGCGAGAATGAATGAGATATTATGTTTCTTCCTGAAATTAATTCGTGCCCGACATATATCTTCAGAATATGACATATCCCAAAATGTAAGCATTAATACACTCCAAGAGTTGTTTGTGAATATGGCCAGATGGTAACAAACCAATAACGCAAGTGCTTGCGTTATTTAAAAAAAGCCATGTATTATACCGAAATTTATTTTCATTGGCACAATTTTCGCCGTTTTTTTGTCGTTCATGATGATTTTTATAGGCCACTGTATTTATTCTTGTAGATCATGAGCAGAAAGTGAATAAATTAAAACAGTAACAAATTTGTACCTACAATAGCCTATAATCGAACACAACGAAATTAATTATAGATAATTAGCGTAATTAATGTATTGCATTTAATCCTCATTGTAGGAGGCCCAAAATCTTACGAACTGACTAGAACGATGTAACATCAGACAAAAATGGCCACAAAAATCGGTTTGCGCAATGATAAATTGAAATAGTCCTGAATTCCAACCTTCGTGGTAAGGTAAATGTCACTTTCCCCATAAAGAAACACATTTTCAAAGCGTTGGAAAATAAAGTGTACAAAAATCAAGAGTTAGATTCTGCCAAATGCAAATCTCTGCCTAAACAATGTGAAATGTGCACAAAAAATAATGCTTTAAAAAAGATGTAAATGGTCTAGTTTCTAACATTTTATTTTGGAGAAAGCAACTTTTAACTCAAACTCTGGAAACTGATAATCTTGAATTTGAATTTTGTAAAAAAATCTTTAACTTTTATTGCAATTTTAAAGGAAAATTTTATTCCATATCTGCAATATGTTCGTGAATGTTTTCCGGAAATTCATTCCTCAATATTGTTTTTTTTGTGATAACCAAGATAAGAGATAGAAATAATGTAGAGTTACGTTATTTGCGGGAGTTATGGACACCGATAAAAAAGGGCCTTTTTTGAATATCAGCGTCATAGACTACTTTTTTGAATACCGGCATTATAAACGGCTGTTGCAAGATATCGTTCATAAAAGGGCATTTTACGGCGCAAATGATGACGTGTTAGCATTTTACGGCACGAATGATGGCGTCATTACTCATTCAGTCAATTGCAGCGAGAGACCCGTGGGGGGGGGGTAGCGGTAAACGGATCAGCCGATCACCGTTTTATCGCACGGATGTCAAATACCCGAGACGTCACAAAAAGGTTGTTTCGCAAAATTATAAATTTATAATGCTGTTTTACAAAAACGTTGCATATGCAATTCGTTTATAATGTTGCTTTATGGCATTCGTACAAATCTGAAAACTCGTTCCTAACGTCGCTCGTTTTCAAAACGTGTACTCATGCAGCCAAGTTTAACATTATAAGCTAATTGCATAAACTACTATTTTAGTTGCAAAAAATATTAGTGCATCTTATAGCATTATATATAGTGCATCTTATAGCACTTTTAGTATGCTTATGACACGAATAATTACTTCATCACTCAGCGGGTCGCAGCGAGTTAATTGTGGTGATGGCAAACCGCAGAGGTGACCACCATTTTTCTCACAAATGTCAAATGCGTGTGACAGTCATAAAACTGCCGTTAATGTCACAAATTACAAAATTTTACTAAAGAATTTTTTTTAAACTAACTTCAATTCTTTCATAAATGTATAATACTACCGTTCTAGAAAGGGTGTTCATATTGTTTAAAATGTTGCTTTATTGTATTCGCAGAAATTTCAGTGTCACTCGTTTTCAAATCACAAACATCTTTAATCTATCTATATATTTAAAAAAATAAGGTATTTTGCCATGGCTTCGTTTAGAGCTTCTACGGAACCGATTGTAGTATTTTTTCCTTTAAATGAAAGAATGTGATCCCTAGATGTGTTATCAGATATTGTTTGTGTTGATTCACCAACATTTAGTGTGTAAATTAATTAATTAAATATTTCTTTAATAGTACGCTTATCAATAGTCAATTGCTTTCTTCCAAAGGGTGGCTGTTTCAAAATCGATATATATGAGTCGATATATGAGTCGACAGCGCCACTTCATGGTGGCGCTGTTTGATGTTTTGTTTTGATTGTTGAGATTTGCTTACAATTCATCAAGGTTTTGTTTCAGTGTAATTATTGCATTGTGGCGTTGACAGTTTGCATGTATTTGCTTTTGTGGTGAATTTTGTAGAGAACATTTGGACAGTGTGTTTTGCTCGGTTGTACTGAAGTAGTGAAGTTGTTCACAGGTTATGTCGAATTCCGAATCGTTGCCCACGCGTCCCAAAAGATGCAAACGTACATTAACTGGACGCAGGGAAAGAGAAAGTCAGCGTAAGTGTCGTGATAGTGAGGTCATTTCGTTTTCTGCTGGGTCGTTGCCTATGAAATGTCAGTTTTGTTCTGCTTTGCACTTCGCATGTGAGAAAAATTCTGCAAACGATTTACTCTGTGTTGCTTAAATGGGAAAATAAGTTTACCTTCAGGCGATATGCCAGAAGAAATAAAAATTGTATATAGGACATGATGACACATCAAAAAACTTTAGAAATAATATCCGTCAGTATAATAGTGCTCTTTCTTTTGTGCAATTTGGCACCGATATTGCATTGCCACCTGCCCATGGGCCATACGTGTTCAAAATTTTGGGAACTCACATCACAGAACATCTTCGTTATACCCTGAAGATCCAAACAATGCAACGTATTGTGAACATTAGTCTGGTCACAATATTTTACATTTATCTCAGATCTCACCGTCAAATTTTGACGGGTTTTCACTAGTCACTATTAACATTATTAACTAGTTGCATAACGCATTACCAAAGTAATAGTGGGCATCGTTGATACTTAACTACAGAGATGGTAACTACAGAATGGTAAGAGGTGACTATCCTAAAAAGAAAGTTCTCAATTTTTGGGAAGGAGTTATGGAATGCAGTTAGAAAACCATTTCGCATATTTATTCAGTAGAAAAGCTATACAAAAAGCCTCTAATTTTTAGTCCAATAATTTTAATTCCTAACTAAAATAAATGACATAAAACGTAATTATGTATATACTTTTATTAAATTTCATTACCATTTTTTAATGACTCTTTTTACTTTATTATAAGTGTATTTCCCTGAATTATTACAGGAAATTTAAAGAAAAAATTAGGAGCCAGTTTTGAGAAAATCTTGAAAATGTTCCAGGGACTTGATATAAATTACACCAAAAACATAATTTTTTTTTTTCAAAATTGCAGGTCTTCGAGTCGGGTCAGATCTATTCTGTGAATATTCAGTTTGGAGAAAATTCTACGATCAGTTTATATACTAGTGTTTTTGACGGAAAAACATAAAGATAGACTGATGAAGCTTTGGAAAAAAAACTTTTTTGATATCAGTGGGCCTCTAAGACGTGTCTTTGTGTTAAAATCTCGGAATTGATTTCCCGCAGCATTACATACCTTTCTCTACATTTTTCTCCTTTCATACAAACGTAAACAAAAAAATAAAAACGAAACCTGGATATATTGAAATGTTTTCTTTCGGAAAGAGGAGCGTTTTTTTATCTCAAGTGAGTTCAATGGCCAGTTTTTTAAATCAATAATTATACCGCTTTCGACAGTTTTTACAGTTTCTTGGTTGTCTTGAACATATTACAGATGAAGCCGTAGATATCCTTCACAGTGCGACTACGATTCTGACTTCGTATTGTGTGCTTTACAGCACCAAACGGTCAGTCACAATGCCAGAACGGGAAGCATCGAAAGGGAAAAATGAGTTGACTGTCTTGTATCACACAGTGTCTATAAGGGAAATGCAGAAAACTGACAAGGTGTGATTTGTATTTTTTCCTATACGAATGGTTGAAAAAAATGTGTGGAGCTCTTTGACGTCAGATTTCACATCACTGTGCACCAGGATGCACAGACACTATAACTTACAGCACTATTCGAACCCGAGATGTAAATCACATTTTAACGCTGATTTTAAGACGCCCTTCACCGTTCACATTAGAAGCAAAACTTGCATTTCGGAGTAACGTCTCGGGGACCCTGTTTTACTGACGTCAAGACTTCACCAGTTTTTTAAATCAATAATTATACCGCTTTCGACAGATTTTACAGTTTCTTGGTTGTCTTGAACAGTTTCTTGGTTACAGTTTCTTGGTTGTCTTGTCAAGCGCGACGTCAAGACTTCGTGTTGGGTGCGTGATAGCCCGAGAGTGCTGCGCCTCGCGGAGTTCACAGCGTAAGTGTGAACATGATCCGATGAAAGCGCCCTATGATAACACAGAAGCGAAGTCACATGGTCAATGGTTTTTACGGAGCGAGGTCTGAGTAAGGTGTTGTTTCGAAAACGTGAACATCAATGTAGCCACATCGGTTTGTCAATGTAATGCTGGTATGAAAATTATACAAAGAGGAGCAGAAAAAAGTCACACTATTATTGAGATTATAATAACGAAGTATTTATTCTATTTTGTTCAAATTTTTGGGTGTTGTGTGAATCTGTGAACCTTAAAATGAATCGCCCCTGCATTTTACTACTCAAATGTGTATGTAGCCTCAGACATTTTGAATATATAATTTGGTGACTTAGGTTCCCTTTAACAATCACCCATTCATTTTAAGAAGTGCTACGCGAAAATTCAACCTGATCGTCAGCTTCTTTGTCTGCGTGTCTATTTTTGTCTTAACGAACGGAAGCTGAGTTCACATGGTGCCAGATCCATGGAGTATTATCTGAAAGTGTGTTCAAGCGGGTTGAAGTGCTACGGAATGATCAGTCTATCACTGTTTGAAGATCGTTTTCGGAGGCGAGTACGAGCTGCTGAAGTATTCGAAACGAAACGTAAGGCTCCACGCGTCACAACCTTACAATAAGCGGTCCCTTTATTTTTGACTACCTGAAGTACCCTGCGTTGCTCATGGTTTTATTAATCACAATCATCTTTTTGTAGGGAAAAATGAATGGATTCGATGTACGGTGTAACAACATCCTATCCAATCCTGCTCCGCCATGTCCTGCCCCGATCTGCTACAGCAAAATAACCAATCTGCAGCGTTTAAAGCATTTCTATGGATAAATAGTGGCGTGTCACAAGAAAACAGAGCTCGATAGGCAAAAAATGATTTCATATTCGAATCCAGTGTCCAAGACTTAACTAAGATCACCATTCACATTCTTTGTTACAAAAATGCTGTTGACTAGTGCAATCACTAAATATACATCAATAATATTGGAGTGTGTCTGTGATTTCAATAAACAGAGACGTTTTTCCTTCAACAAATTTCTCTCTCTCTCTCTCTCTCTCTCTCTCTCTCTCTATATATATATATATATATATATATATATATATATATATATATATATATATATATATATATATATCTTCTGACTACATACACATACACACATACATACACACACATTTATATATATATATATATATATATATATATATATATATATATATATATATATAATGTGTGTGTGTATGTATGTAGTCAGAATCCACCCATGAAACGTGGATTCTGACTACACTACGTGTAAGAGGAAGTAACTTACCACACACAGGAATACGACTTATCCACTTTTTTTACTCCTGAGTCCCAGAATAGGACTTTTTCGGTTGAAAAGTTGCCGATTTTGCCACATTACACAATACTTTCGCTTTACTACGTAAGCACATAGTAAGGTGAGAAAGTCAAATTTGTTTTTGACAAAACGTCTGTCCGTCCGTCTGTCCTCCCCTCCCTTTGTCTGTCGGTGAACAACGCTAGCGGTTAAACCGTATGCAGAATTTTCATCAAAATGGATATTCCTTTGCCGATCTGGTTGATGTTCCTGCCTGTTAAATTCGAAACGGATATTTTGATTTCTGAAGATACTTAACACGAAGCTATGACATCATCATAATTTTCTAAAAAATGCCTTAAATTTTTTTTATCAGAACAAAGTATGCCTTTAAAAATTGCGCAATTTTTGATGAATTCTCTACATTTTAAATATTTTCAAAAGTTTAGAATTTTTATAAGCGTTATTCCTGAAATGCAATATAGAAGATGAAGTCAATTATTTTAGAAAAATTGCTTAAAATAGATCTTTAAATAAGATCAAGCCGGCCAAATAGTCGTTAAGAGCCAGTGATAGTTAAGGCTGAAGGAGCGCAGCTACCTCGGCTCGAAGGGTCGCGGTTTCGAATCCTGCCTCGGGCATGGATATTTGTATGTGCTTGTTATTACATGTTAAACATGTTCTGCCTACAGATCCGCCTAAAAAACCCATCACAGTAGTTGCTGTTTGATCAAGTTGTTAAAAAGCGGCGACCTTAAAAATATCATTAATTTTTTAAATGTGAAATTTCGGGTAATTTTATGCAATAAAAGCAAATTTAAAGATATTTTTTTAATCCAATTTTTAATTTTTTCTCGGATAGTGGGACGAATGTTTACAAAATGGCACAGTCCGATTTTCGTTGAACTTGCTAATTTTTTGGAAAATTGCAAAAGTTAAAAAGTTCGAAAAAGTGTGTATTGTTCTTATATAAGTAGTTGCCTAACAATTGTGACATTCGTTTATAGTAAATATTTAATAACACGAAATATTCTACAAAAATCTCTCCCATAAAACGTTGTTGTGCAAAAAAAGCGAAATTAAAACTGGGAATAAAAAATCGTCATAATTTGAGTTTAGAGTAGAAATATGTTACGAAAATTGTATGTTATTCCAGTAAACATTGGTGAAGTTATTTTGCAAAACAGTTCGTATTAAAAGTAAAACTGATTTTGCTTGGTCGCGTAATGAATGGCTCTGCTCATGATAAGACCGTCCTCTGGCAACATCACAAATTTTGAAATGTATACTTGAAATGTGTCTTTTCTTATGCAACAATGGCACGTGTCTCCATGATGTACGAGCTTGCAGCATATTCATCACGCAACTCTACCAACATCAGTTTATACATTTGTAAGAAAAAATTGTATTCGTATGGATTCGCGTATTATTGAAATAATACAAGAGTTATGCAAGTGGCGTAACTCCCTTAACGGTTCGCTTACGTCCTCCGCGAAGGCATTTTAATATCGGCGCCTGACGATGGCCAGCCAGAGACCATCTCGCATCTGCTCGCCCTTGGCAGGCTTTCAAGTTCCCCGGCTATTTCCTTCTCTGCTTCTGCCAAGCCGACACCGCCGCTGGCACCGCCCCTTCGCGCCCTCCCCCGGGGTTCCTTCACGCGCTGTCTCCGCGCCGCGTCGCGCTGAGGCCGGCTCCGCGCAGGCTGGCCGCGCCGGCCGAGCGGCGAATCCAGGGTAGATAGATACATATTTATTCAAGTTCGCTTTGTGCTAATGCTCGGTGGCAAACATGAATACTACTAGATTTACAATTATAAATTATTATGAATATTTACAAATTGAATTACAATTAGAATTAGAGATTGATATGCTAGTTCTATTTAATTTTTAGTTTTCTCTAAATTGACTTATAGCTTGTCTATCCCATCACTTCATTTCACTACACTAAACTGCACTGCACTCCTCTCCCTTCCCCTCCCCTCCCCTCCCCTCCCTCCACTCCACTGTATAAGGGACATTACCATATTATTATTATTATTATTATTATTATTATTATTATTATTATTATTATTATTATTATTAATGTAACCAATAATAACTTAAATATTACATCAAGCGAATAACATTGTTACTAATTATGATATCATCAATAATAATAATAATAATAATAATAATAATAACGATAAAAAGCTCAGTATTATTAATGATGATCTGGATGGAATTCAGTATATTTTTAAATTTTACTACATTAGAAGAAAGAGCCTCTAGTGCTTTTGCAGATAGTTTGTTCCAATCTACTATAGTACGATTCACAAAGGAGAACTTGCCTATATCAGTTTTTTGCTTTCTATATCTTTTTTTTTTTTTGCGCGCGGCGGGAGTTGTGTCCACTGCTTGTTGGGCGCTGCAGTGCCTGCGTGGGCGCGGCGGGCGTTGTGTGAGCTGCGTGTTGGTCGTTGCAGTGCCTGCGTGGGCGCGGCGGGAGTTGTGTGAACTTCTTGTTGGGCGCTACAGTGCCTGCGTGGGCGCGGCGGGCGTTGTGTGAGCTGCGTGTAGGGCGTGGCAGTGCCTGCGTGCGCGCGGCGGGAGTTGTGTCCACTGCTTGTTGGGCTCTGCAGTGCCTGCGTGGGCGCGGCGGGCGTTGTGTGAGCTGCGTGTTGGTCGTTGCAGTGCCTGCGTGGGCGCGGCGGGAGTTGTGTGAACTGCTTGTTGGGCGCTACAGTGCCTGCGTGCGCGCGGCGGGAGTTGTGTCCACTGCTTGTTGGGCTCTGCAGTGCCTGCGTGGGCGCGGCGGGCGTTGTGTGAGCTGCGTGTTGGTCGTTGCAGTGCCTGCGTGGGCGCGGCGGGAGTTGTGTGAACTTCTTGTTGGGCGCTACAGTGCCTGCGTGGGCGCGGCGGGCGTTGTGTGAGCTGCGTGTAGGGCGTGGCAGTGCCTGCGTGGGCGCGGCGGGCTTTGTGTGAGCTGCGTGTTGGTTGTTGCAGTGCCTGCGTGGGCGCGGCGGGAGGACGGCTGCCTGCTGACGGAGCTGCCGTCGCTCACCGTCACCTTCCTGCCGGAGCGTGCTGCCGTGCAGCTCAGCGCAGACTGCGGCCTCGACGGCACCCGACGCGTCGCCTGCAAGGGCGCAGCCGTGAGTACACTTCTCTTTTAAACATTGATGTTTACCAACAGAAACATCGATATATTAACATCTATATTTACTTGACTCGCTCTTTCACTCACTCGCTCTTTCACTCACTTGCTCTTTCACTTACTCGCTCTTTCACTTACTCGCTCTTTCACTCAGTCGCTCTTTTACTCTCGTTTTTTCACTTACTCGCTCTTTCACTTATTCGGTCTTTCACTCACTCGCTCTTTGACTCACTCGCTCTTTCACTCACTCGCTCTTTGACTCACTCGTTCTTTCACTCACTCGCTCTTTGACTCACTCGTTCTTTCACTCACTCGCTATTTCACTCACTCGCTCTTTTACTTACTCGCTGTTTCACTCACACGCTGTTTCACTCACTCGGCTCTTTCACTCACTCGGCTCTTTCACTCACTCGGCTCCTTCACTCACTCTGCTCTTTCACTCACTCTGCTCTTTCACTCACTCGGCTCTTTCACTCACTCGGCTCTTTCACTCACTCGGCTCTTTCACTCACTCGGCTCTTTCACTCACTCGGCTCTTTCACTCACTCGGCTCTTCCACTCACTCGGCTCTTTCACTCACTCGGCTCTTGCACTCACTCGGCTCTTGCACTCACTCGGCTCTTGCACTCACTCGGCTCTTGCACTCACTCGGCTCTTGCACTCACTCGGCTCTTGCACTCACTCGGCTCTTGCACTCACTCAGCTCTTTTACTTTCTCACTCGTTCTTTCACTCTCACTCGGTCTCATACACTTGCTCTTTCACCCGCTCTTTCACTTCCAAGATTCAAAACCCTCTACATCTATTCTCTCCATGTCATCACCCCTACTCTACAACAAGACCTGCGATAGCGTGCACTGAAGAAACACTTATTTGCAGCCAACATTTTTCCTGTATGCAGCACACATGCAATTAGTTCGAAAAGGACCAAGCAGAAATTCAATTTGTATCGCGGACATTTATTAATTAACTGCCCACACACTCACTTAAATCAGACATCAGTTCAATCTAATATTTCGGTCTTCATCGAACACGTTCATTCCAAATACGCTCGCGTTGTTTGGAGAAATAAATACTTTCGGCTTCGGTTTTATAATAGTTAGGGAATCGGGCAGTTATACCCGGGTTGAACCGCGATCACGATCGTGCATTTTTATGACCGATAAACGATTTACTGCTTGTAAAAGATCCTCAAGCCAAAAAGAAGCGTCTGAGCAAAATTCCAATTCCATGTTTCGTCGCCGAAGTGTTATCTTCTTTCTCAACTAGATGGTGGAAGAATCGTAGCAAAACTTGCGTGGTCAGTCGGAAGAGCAGACCTAATGGCTAGAGACTCGGTCCGTAAAATAAGGCATCATTGAATTGAATTGTGCTGAGGAGAAAGGAAACGAGTCATGTCTTGCCACTTTTCAGGAGGAAGGAAACATTAAATAATACTCACGCATGTTATAATATCCAGTCCAATTTTTCTGTGTGAATTCACTAATGATAGTGTGGCGTCATGGAGAAAAACACACAGACATTTACACGTATGTACAAGTTTATTTACATATATGTACAATAACCAACTTCTGCTCCGAAACTACACACTTTTGAGTATTTCCCTGTGGATACCCCACATAGCTAGGGAGGCCCCGCCTCCTCTGACGCTACTCCCGCGCCACTACCGTGACCTCGTCACCCATGCACTAGGCACGACACGCTCCAGCCTGGGCGTAAAGTTTTGCGCATCGCGCGAGGTTTCCAGAATTAAAACCCCCGTGTGAGCTCTTCGGCTCGATTTTATACCAGAGTGTAGCCGTCACGTGACCGTCCTTGATGTATGAGGGAGGCTCGCGTCTACCACGTGACCTTCCCGGTCAAGCTGGCGTCCCCTTTGTCTAAATATATCCCAAACGCCGGGGCGCCAAGCTATTCATGCCCGCAGGTATGCGATACTTCCGCTCCTCCTCCCACCCACGGCCGCCAACGTGAGCTAGAATGGTTATGACGTGATTGCAGAACTATTCGCTTTTCCTGAGCAACTTTCCAACATAAGACCGCATTTTTGATTTGTTCCCTTTCTCCTCATGCTGAACTTTTTGCGCTTGTGCGTCAGGACCGCGAGGAGATGGAGGCGCTCTCCTGCGACCAGCGCGTTCAGGAGCTGGACGGCGCCGCTTCCGACTCGCCAGCGTCGCCCGCCGCCGCCGCCACCGGCGCCGCCTCCGCCTCCCCCGCCGCCGCCACAGCCACCGGCACAGCCACCGCCAGCGCCACCGCCACGGCCTCCAGCACCGACGATGACGCGTCCAGCGACGCCCCGGTACGTGCAACTTTGCGCGCGTGAGCTGCAGGAGAACGAAGAAACAGTGCCGATCAGGTGGTCGAGATCGCTACTTGGCGGTAGTGCCGTAGCGATCTCTGCGTGAAGGCCTCTGACCGCGAGGTCCCAGGTTCGAGTCCTGACGGTGGCAGGATTTTCGACATTAGATTTTCAGCTAGGTCGAATTCAGTCGCTGACTGGAGAGAATTCTAGTGGCCGGCGGCTCAGATCGGTAGTTTCCCGCGATTTATCCGATCAACATCTGGCGAATGCCGGAGCAGTATCCTACCAAACGGGCCACGGACCGCGCGCGATCTTTCCTTCCTCTTCCTTATATATATATATATATATATATATATATATATATATATATATATATATATATATATATAGTGATGGACCCTTATTTTCGGTCCGATACAACAGTGATTTTAAGATAAGATGGGGACAGGTAATCTTTTTCGTGAATGGACCCTGGGTATTTGTGCATATACATTGAAAATTCAAATCATAATACAAATAACATAAAATACTTTATTTCAAACTCTTCATTACAATATGCGTCTCTTTTCACTTTTCCAACCTTGCTAATGAATCATCCCTATTACCATTTCCTAAAACAGACTGCTCAACGCATAAAAACCGGACTCGTAGATCGGCGACCCTCACAGCCGGCGGGGTTCGGCGTCGCTCGGCTGTTCTCGGTGCCTGATTTGTTCTGCTCGGGTCACCACATGCCTTCTTCGTTCCACTCGTCACTCGTTCCATCGGGGCATTATTGATGTTCTGCTCTCATCCACACCGTCGGCTTCGTGGACGCGCTACGCACAATAATACTGTCTGCAGTCCTCGCCGGATGTTTCGCTGCAGTTGCACCACCACGTGGTGTAACTCGTCTCCCGGCTGATCTCTGACGCTCTTCCAGACCTTAGCGTCACAATTCGTAATTAGATTTTGTAAATTGTTCACTATGCTCACCTCCGCATCGATTCTCACTTTCCATCGACAAGACTCACATCTCCCCAGTTCCTTAATTCCTTCACAAACCACACAAGCACACGCGCCCGTTCCGTCTCCTGACGAGTTCTTTCTCTCGTGCTGTTCGCATATCTTCTCGCTCGCCGCGTTAACCTGACTCGTTCAGATCGGGTCAGCCGGCAACGGACATAGCTACCGCGTAATTTAACTGAGTCGGCCGCTGCACCTCTGTTTAGAAACGCGATGCGTTTCAATATATATATATATATATATATATATATATATATATATATATATATATATATATATATATATATTGTGACGGACCGGGGTTCCGATCCTGTGCATCAGTAAATTTATTGAAGGGGTCAGGGTTTCTTTTTTGCGAATGGGCTCCGGGGTGGGGTAAACATTGATACGACTTCCAAATATAATTAACATACACAACTTTATTTCAATAATTATACAATAACCTTGTAACTCTTTTTAGCTTGGACCCTAATACCTAGAATCACTGTCTTACCCGTTTACATAGTAGTCAAAATATTCGAATATGATCAAATTCAACCTGCTGGTTGTCTGGCAGCGTTGTTCATGTCCGGTTCATGCCCACCAGACGTTCGGCACCCCTCGGCGTTGGTCGGCTGCCGCTTCGGCGTGTCCGTGGAGCGACCGTAGCGTCGCTGCCTCTTCCCTCCGCGTGTCCAACCGCCCTCGGTTCGGCGTTGCTCGTCTCCGGATTACACCAACTGCCTCGTCCAGTCACCTCAAATATGAACTTCACTCACTATGCTCAAAATTACGATGCTGCTTCTTACATCATATTACTATTACGCCACACGATCCTCCTACCGGCTTTCACAGCATCATTCACAGTCGTTAGCTTCCACACACTGATCACGTTAGATGCAGTCCTTGCCCCAATTACTCTCGTCGAACCTCTCACGAATGCGTCGCCTGCACTTTACTAATATCTTCACTACTGTATTGTTCACTCACGAGTCTCTGATATCACATCTTACGCATCCGGCATTAAATATTCAGCCACGTCCCGCGCAATACGTGCGCTCCCCTACACTGCCTAGCTCTTACTACAATTACTCTCGTCGAACCTCTCACGAATGCGTCGCCTACACTTTACTAATATCTTCACTATTGTATTGTTCACTCACGAGTCTCTGATATCACATCTTACGCATCCGGCATTAAATATTCAGCCACGTCCCGCGCAATACGTGCGCTCCCCTACACTGCCTAGTTCTGACTACTCTGCTCTCGCCTCCCCGTCCGTTAAGTCTCGTCCGTCGCGGGACCCCTTCTCGCGCTAGGCGGGAGCCGCCAACTGACGCGCCATCCGAATCGTAGAGGCCGCTTTGCGTTTCGTCTGGAAACGTGGAGCGTTTCATCCGGCGCGTTTCAATATATATATATATATATATATATATATATATATATATATATATATATATATATATATACGGAATAAAACAAAGCCTTATTTCAGCAACTGTTGAATAACAGCTACGCTATCATCCACGTCTGGAAACCCACCCAAATCCTCTAGCTAGATAACACCTCAACCTAGATAACAGTGAAGAAACTTACCGATTACCCAGAAATACATCCTTACAACTCAATTATACATTCACAACTTAGTCACAATATAGTTACATATATTCCTCAACTTTGGCTCCTAACCAAAAGTAATTACATTGACTCTTTCTATACTTGACTCAAGAAGGCGGTGAAATGTACCACTGCCATACATTCACTGACAAATTGTCAGTGTGAATTACACATGTTTTATTGTATTTATTAATTATTTTTAATGTAAATTAGATTGTGAATTTACCTTGTTCAGAAAAAAAATGACGTAGAACTCAACTATGAACCCCCTCACTCCATGTAACGTTGCCTCTACTCTCAACGCGACTTTCTCAGTAGTGTCGCCAGATGTCGCTTGATCTGCAGCACTACTTTATACGGTCGTGATCATGCGCCATCTTGCGGCAGGACCCAGAAAGACGCAAAACGCCGTGCCCAATTGCATCCTGGAGATACTATACGTCGAGGCCGAGACCCGGAGCGGTAGCTCAGTGCATCAACTGATGACATTGCAGCGCCTCTGACCGGGAGTTCCTAGGTTCGAGTCCTGACGGCGGCAGCATTTTCGGCACTAGCTTTTCAGCTAGGTCGAGTTCAGTCGCTGTCTGGAGGAGACTTCTAGCGGCCGGCTGCTCTGATCGTTAGTTTTCCGTGGTTTCTCCGATCAACACCAGGCGAATGCCGGAGCAGTACCATATCAAACGGGCCACGGACCGCGCGCGATCTTTCCTTCATCTTCTTTGTCCTATTCTCTCCCCTTACACACACACACTTACACTAACATGCACTACACTACCACATATTCCGGGAGACCGGTCGGGAGCTTAGAGCTTGTCCCGGCTGGGGCGGTGACCCGCTGGTGGGAGAGTCCTGGTTAGGGGGAAACCCCACTAGCCGACGGTAGGTCGGTGCCGGATCTCGCCATCCAGCGGGGGAAGATCACCGCCATCGCCCGAGAAAAACATGCACTACACTAACGGGACTAATGACCAGTGCAGTTGACGCGCCCGGAAACATGAATAAATTAATCAATCAATCGAGGCTGAGGGTGGTTTTGTGCTGCAGGCTCCCGGCACCGGCTCCTCGTCGACGGCGCAGCCTCTACCCTCGTCGGCGTCCTCTTCTGCGTCGGCGTCGCCAGCGGCGGCCGTTTCTGAAGAGCCCGCGACGCCGCCCCCGCCCCCACCGTCCACCGCCGCCGCCGCCGCCGCCTCCACGCCGCCCGCGGCCCCCGAGCCCGCCTCCGCCGCCGCCGCCGCCCACGTCTCCGCGTCCACGGCGCCCGCCGGCAGCAGCAGCAGCGGTGGTTGGGAGGCGGCCAGCGCCGCCCCCACGGAGGCGGAGGGCGGCGCCAGCACCGCCGCCTCCGCCACGCCCCCGCCGCCTCCCGCGCGCGTCGTCGGCTGGACGCCCGAGCCGCCCACGCGCCACCGTCGCGACGCTTTCGGTGAGACGCTTTGGTCTCCTACCGGCAGCTACGGACGTCCATTGTTTTGGACGTCAATCGGTTTCTCGTCCTCCTTTGTATTTGATATACGGTTGCCAACCGTCCTTCGTTTAAGACGTCAATTGTTATCTCGATCTGTTTTGTGTTTTAAGTAGGTTTACCAACCGTAATCCGTTTGAGAGGACAGCCCTCTATTGATGTCATTTGCCCTCTCTTTCTTCTTTGTATTTTAAATATGGTTGCCAACCGTCCTTCATTTGGGAAGACAGACCTCCATAGACGTCAATTGTCCTCCTTTGTATTTTAAATAAGGCTGTCAATCGTCTTCCATTTTGGAGGACAGTCCTTCTTTGACGTCCATTGTTCTCTCGTCCCCCTTTGTATTTAAATAGGCTTGCCAACCGTGCTTCATTTGGTTGACAGTTCTCTATAGACGCCAAAGCCCTCTTTTGTATTATAAATAGGGCTGCCAATCGGCTTCCATTTAGGAAGACAGTCCTTATTGGCGTCAAATGACATATCGTCCTTCTTTGTATTTTAAATGGCCTCCTTTTTGTATTTTTTAACGTTTGTTGTCATTTATTTTATCGCATTACTAACATCTGCTACGTCAAATCGTTTATTGTATCATTTAGAATAGAAAATAAGAATATACTTCATCTAAACGATGGCACACGCAGTCTGTCGGTCTGTCTGTCTCTCTCTCTCTCTCTGTCTGTCTGTCTCTCTCTGTCTCTCTGTCTCTCTGTCTCTCTCTGTCTCTCTCTGTCTCTCTCTGTCTCTGTCTGTCTCTCTCTGTCTCTGTCTCTCTCTTTGTCTCTCTCTTTGTCTCTCTCTCGGTCTCTCTATGTCTCTCTCTGTCTCTCTCTGTCTTTCTCTCTGTCTCTCTTTCTCTCTCTTGCTCTCTCTCTTTCTCTCTCTCTTTCTATCTCTCTGTCTCCCTGTCTCTCTCTGTCTCTCTCTCTGTCTCTCTCTGTCTCTGTATGTCTCTCTCTGTCTCTGTATGTCTCTCTCTGTCTCTCTCTGTCTCTCTGTCTCTCTCTGTCTTTCTCTTTGTCTCTCTCTTTCTCTCTCTTTCTCTCTCTCTTTCTCTCGTTCTCTCTTTCTCTCACTCTCTCTTTCTCTCACTTTCTCTCTCTTTCTCTCACTCTCTTTCTCTCTCTCTTTCTCTCACTCTCTTTCTCTCTCTCTTTCTCACTCTCTTTCTCTCATTCTCTCTTTCTCTCATTCTCTCTTTCTTTCTCTCACTCTTTCTTTCTCCCTTTCTCTCTCTTTCTCTTTCTATTTCTCTCTCTATTTCTCTCTCTCTCTCTCTCTCTCTCTCTCTCGCGACTAAAATAAGACCATCTTGACCAGCCTTTTGTGAACGAATCTTTTCACTTGAATCGCAAACGGAGAGAAGGAAGAAATAGAACTGCTGTTAGTCTAAAGTAAATATTTATAAATTGTTTTTGTCTCAAGAACTGGCAGCGTACAAGAGGGATGGGCGAATTAATTGCGATGTACAACAATCGATTATTTTATACGATTAATCTAAAAATTGAAATCAGTTGTTTTAACACCGATTAATGTACACATCGTTTAATTTTTCCGATTTTTATCTCGATTATTTTAATTCAAATATTAATTTTCAAGACGATCAAAATATGAAAGGTCATATCTACTTCTGAACTTTAGCAACGGAATTTCTCGTTTCTCTCTCACCAAATGCAAAACATAAGAGACAAAACTCCGCGATTAATTTCATGTTAGTAAAACTAATAAACTGAAAAGTAACTATGTAGGTTCTAATATTTTAGTGATGATATTATGTTCAGTATGAAATAAGAAAGACACAGAATTACCAGATTACTCACAATCGTCCTCAACTAAGTACATTGTTAGGTTACAATTATTGCTGTTTCTGCGTTGCAAGCGGTTACATGCATTTGACCCTCCCGGTATTACTAATCAATCAATCAGAAAAAAGTCGATTTAAATAGAGTGGCTTCTGATGTATCATCAACTGGACGCGATTACCCAATCGGGAGCTCGTTTAGTCTTAGTGGTAATGAAGTTCTAGACTGGATAACCACGACCCAGCTGAAGCTCTGTCAGAAGTCACTCTGTACAGTCGACTCCGGTTATAGTAAACTCGGATACAGTGAACCCTCGGTTATAGTGAACTTGAGTCACTAGTCAAGTTTCAATTACATTACAAATAAGCGTAAGAAGACTCAATTACAGTGAACCTGAACCTCGGTTATAGTGAACGTAGGAACGTTCTGGAAATTAATTGCTTCCTGGAAAATAATATATCGCCTGAGTGCCACCAATTCCAACACTAGGCAGCTTGGAAAGTCCGGATTATGATACTTAAAAGAGTGTGGTCAATGCAGAATCAAGTATGAAGAGAGCACGAACTCGGGAGAAAGGTCTAGAAAAATTACTAATGAAAAAATGTACGAAGCAAACAACTGAAAATGATTAATTTTTGAAGGACAAATAAAGATATTGAAATTTTCAGTTCATGCTGTTAATGTACAATATTTTGCTGTATCTCTAAATTAATAATATCAATCATTGTGGAGAAATTCTTTTTGATTTTGACGTCATCGGGTATAGTGAACCTCGGATATAGTGAACCTGGGATATAGTGAACCTGGGATATAGTGAACCTGGGATATAGTGAACCTCGGATATATTGAACCTGGGATATAGTAAACCTGGGATATAGTGAACCTGGGATATAGTGAACCTGGGATATAGTGAACCTCGGATATAGTGAACCTCGGATATAGTGAACCTGGGATGTAGTGAACCTCCTCGGATATAGTGAACCTGGGATATAGTGAACCTGGGATATAGTGAACCTGGGATATAGTGAACCTCGGATATATTGAACCTGGGATATAGTGATATAGTGAACCTGGGATATAGTGAACCTGGGATATAGTGAGGATATAGTGAACCTCGGATATAGTGAACCTGGGATGTAGTGAACCTCCGATATGGTGAACCTCGGATATAGTGAACCTGGGATATAGTGAACCTCGAATATAGTGAACCTGGGATATAATGAACCTCGAATATAGTGAACCTGGGATATAGTGAGCCTCGGATAAAGTGAGCCTCGTATATAGTGAACCTGGGATATAGTGAACCTGGGATATAGTGAACATGGGATATAGTGAACCTCGGATATAGTGAACCAAGAATGAAGTTCACTATACCCGGAGTCGACTGTTTATATCAAAGAACCCCCTAAGCTTCACAGAACGGTGCTCGCTGCGCAGGGACGGCGAGCAGCGACGCGCTCCTGGCGTCCAGCCTGGCCAGCACGCCCGCCGCCACGGCGCCACCGCCCCTGCCCGCCGCCGCCGCCGCCGCCGCCAGCTCCGCCGCGCCGCCGGCCCCGCCCCCGCCGCCCCCGGCGCCCACCGCCAGCCCGCCCGCGCCGCCCGCGCCGCCCGCGGCGTCAGCGACGGCCCGCGCCGACGCGTCGCCCGCACCTTCGCGCAACGCCTCCGCCCCTGCCACGCCCACCGCCCCCGCCCTCGGCAACGCCCACTCCGGCGGGCCCGCGCCCGCGCCCGCACCGCAGGTACGCTATGCTCACAGAATGAATGTCACAAACTTCTAGGGTGGTTGTCGAAAATTATCACGTTTTGCCAATAGCCACGTCCTGTATTCACACGATATCTCTGGGAAAACTGATTTTTCCAATGAATTTCATTGATCTAGAATATGGAAAATGGAATTAATTTCTTTATGTGAAAAAATCTCACATAACGAAATTACACATTACGAACGAATTACACAATAGTACAGGGGGTTGAGAATAAATGTTACAAATTTCTACGGTAGAGGTCTAAGATGATCACGTTTTACCAATGACCACATCCTGTATCCACACAATGATCTCTGTGGGCAAACTGGGATTGTCAATGATTTTCAATGTTCTAGAAAAAATCGTGGAATTGGAAGAATCGGAATCGTGGAATTATGATATTTTAAAAGAAGGGTCACTGCTAGTTTCGTATTTTGAGACGAGTGGTCCTGTAATAAATCATTTCCCCTCCCCACCCCTCCCTCTCCTAATCCTTTCCTCAAACTTACATGCCATTTTGAAAATCTCTATTATCATATTTTGCCTCTTTTTCTCTCATCTTGCTATGTACACAGGTGTGCAATAGTCTGTTTTTAGGATCTATCTTCAAAAATTTCATGTATTGCATCTAGTTTCCTCCTTTCCTTTCATCCCATAATTTCTGCCCCGACCTCAAAATAGAACCAACAATTCTATCATGTATCCTCATTATCCCCTTTGTCCCAAAATCCCTGCACCTTCTCTTAATAATACTCGTTTCATTGCCACCTTTCCCTTCTTACCTATTTCTGTTACGTGCTTTTCACAGACCCCTTCCTAAATATTTATGATCGTTCACTATTTCAAAAATACTTCCCTTCCATATAATTTTCTCACATTTACTTTTGGTTTTGCCCTTTTTAATCTCTGTAGCTTTGATCTTTGATGTATTTAATTCAAGTTCTCTATTCTCTAAACATCTTTCTAACTTCTCCTTCGTCTAATTCCAGTCCCTGCCATTATCAGCCAATAATACCATATCATCAGCATAAGACAAAGAATTTTTTAATTTATCAATCAATAACCCACCATGCTGGCCCTTCCTTAATTTCTAAACCTTCCGTATATAAATTGAAAAGAAGGGGACTCAATGGGCAACCCTATCTAACCCCCAGAACTTATTGCTGAATTTTCCTTCTATCATCACTCTACAACTCGTTTCTGTGTACATTTAATGATCCCCTCCTTTCTTTGTACAATTAATGATCTCCTCGCCAATTCCTAACTTTGACATAATGCTACAGAACTTTTTCCTGTATAGATTGTCAAAGGCCGTCTTTAGATCAATAAATACAGCCCATAAACTTATCTATTTCATTTTTTCTCCCATAATAAAGTTCAATGTGTAAATGTTTTCCAAAATTCCCACATCACTTCTGAATCCTGTTTGCTTGGTGATAGTCTCTTCTCTCTTACCTCGTTCTCCAGTCTGTATCTTATAATTCTCATCCATATTTTATACAAGGATGACATGACATGAGCGTTATTCCTCTGTAATTTTCTACCTTATTTCCGTTCCCTCTCATAAACTAAAATGGTTATACCTTCTTTCCATTCCTCTGGAATAACTCCTTGCTCAATTATCTATTGAAAAAGGTTTCAATTAGTCTAATCCCTTCTTCCTTAGAATAAATCCAGATGTCATTCGAAAGCATAGCATAGCCTCCTACTTTCTTTTTCTTTAATCGTTTGAAATCATTTCTTATTTCTTCTTTGTCTATTTTTCACATCAATTTCTTAATTTCCCCTGGGCTTGTTTCGTTTTTCATCATTTCCATGTTAACCTAACCTTCAAATATTTCCTTAAACCATTCGTACCATTATTTCATGTCTATTTCTTTTCCAATTATCCAATTTTCGTTTCCTCTCTCTTTCCTTAATATTTCATGTTTCACTCACAGATTTATCTTCTCCTTGGTCATTTATTTTTCTATCATTCCATTCTCTTTTTTATTCTTATAGAACTCTTTAAAATCTGCTTTTCTCTTATCATACCTTGTTTTATTTATTGTTTTCATTTTCCAGTTTCTCAAGACCCCTTTTACCATCAGTTTGTAATCACACTCATTATTCCACCATTTATTCTTACATTCAAATCTACCCCTAATCATAATTTGTTTTCTGAGAACTACTTCCTTATCAATCTCTTTTAATTGTGCCATCGTTTCTCTAACATCACTCTTCTCTCCTCCCTCTTCTCTATTTTCTCTTTCTTGTCCCTTTTCTCTCCTCTCTCTCTTCTATTGTCTCCTCCCTCTTCTCTTCTCCCCTCTATCTCTTCCCTTCTCTCCTGTCTCTCTCTCCTTTCTTTCTCTCTCTCTCTCTCTCTCTCTCTCTCTCTCTCTCCTGTTCTTGTAATAAAATATGATATAATTGTTTTCTTTAACTTTTTATCAATTATTCAAAGATCAACTCTCTTTTCGTATATAGGCAGGACGGATTTTCCAATCTCTTCCCATTAATTGCCGCACCCTTGCCATAACATTTTGTCTTCAGTAACCTTTATCTTCTTTGAATAATTGTTCTATCTCCTTTCTTGCGCACCACTTCCTCCTTTCTTCCGCACGTCTCCCACTCATTCCTTTATTAATATTTTAGGTAGCCAGTTCTCCCATATCTTATTTTTATGCTTTTATTCATATCAGTACTAGCCAATAATAGTACAAATTTAGGCCAGAAAACAGTCTTTATTAAGAAACCCGGCCACATTCCTAATTCCCATCTTCATAATTCCTCCCTCACAACCACCTTTTGTTTTCGTTGTTCTTTGTTTTCATACCCTCCCTCGGTACTTCATTTTTTGTCTCTCTCTCTTCGCATGCAGATTTGTCCGTCTTTTGAGGTAATATCATTAATTGCTAATCTGCTGGCTTCTTATTCCACTAAATCTTCTCTTACCTATCCATTGCCGCTGGTATTCTACATTCACCTTTTTGCCTTATTTCTTCTACCGCAATTCTATTAAATAGCCACCATCTCATTTTTCATTCTTATTTTGACAGATCATTTATAATCCATGAGCTGGAATGTCATAACTAGACATCGGATGTTTAGGCACTAAAAAATCGTATTTTAGGCGCCTAAAAAGCCGCTGAAAATTTTAAGAATAAGGAGAAAAAAGCACTGTCATAAGAGTCATACACAATAAAATGGAAAAATTGTATTTTTTGTCTATATAATTGTGTAAACTTAAATGCACAAAATCAGTACGTATATTTTAATGTAAAACTAGATTTACATATTTACAACTGCTCTACATTTTATTCTTAATAAATTTACATATTACCAGTAATTTTTCAAGGATCACAATTTGCGACGACTGGGAGACAAAATCAGTTTGAATGCGGAGAAGGATATCTGAACGATGTGACTGGCATATATTTTAGCAATCCAACACTAGCACCACTGAATCCTTCTGGGAATTTATCTTTATTTCCATTTAAAATTTCGGTTCTCTCGGTGTATCGTCCATGTTCTCAGATCATGGCTAGTATTTATGAAATAGGGAAATGGAGAAAAATCAGTTGGTATACTTTCGGGAATTCACTCATTTTAAATTTCAAGACGTGAATCGAAGATTTCATAATGAATGGTCACGTTGGACCATCACCGATTTTCCGATATCTTAGCATTGTGTATAAATATAATAAATAAAGGGCAAAAAAAGCCCTAAAAAAGGTATTTATGCAAAAAATAGGCATTTATGCTAAAATAAGCGAAAATAAGCATTATAAACTTCGTCATTTGTCATGATTCGTGGACATATATTATCAGCCTTTGAATAAGTACTCTAGAAAAAAAAAAAGGCATTTCCCTAAACATCCGATGTCTAGTCATAACCTACCATTCTTCCTCAGTATTTCTCTCCTCTTTCACATATGTTTCATTTTAATAACCATGCTCTTTTTCTTTCCTATAAACCTCGTCTATTTTCTTCCACTATTTCCATGTCCATTACCTTTTTTATTCACTTGCTCGCATTTTTAGATCATGACAGATGATGAAAACCTTTTGCTGACACCAAACACTTCCTATTCAACAACTTTTATTATAATATTTCTCCTTTCCATTTCCTGTTCAGTATTTTCCAACCATCTCCTTAGCCATCTACAGCACACGAGGTGGGGCATTTTGATGATTACAGGTGATAAAAACCTTTTGCTGACACCAAACACTTCCTATTCAACAACTTTTATTATAATATTTCTCCTTTCCATTTCCTGTTCAGTATTTTCCAACCATCTCCTTAGCCATCTACAGCACACGAGGTGGGGCATTTAGATGATTACAGATGATAAAAACCTTTTGCTGACACCAAACACTTCCTATTCAACAACTTTTATTATAATATTTCTCCTTTCCATTTCCTGTTCAGTATTTTCCAACCATCTCCTTAGCCATCTACAGCACACGAGGTGGGGCATTTAGATGATTACAGGTGATAAAAACCTTTTGCTGACACCAAACACTTCCTATTCAACAACTTTTATTATAATATTTCTCCTTTCCATTTCCTGTTCAGTATTTTCCAACCATCTCCTTAGCCATCTACAGCACACGAGGTGGGGCATTTAGATGATTACAGGTGATAAAAACCTTTTGCTGACACCAAACACTTCCTATTCAACAACTTTTATTATAATATTTCTCCTTTCCATTTCCTGTTCAGTATTTTCCAACCATCTCCTTAGCCATTTACAGCACACGAGGTGGGGAATTTAGATGAAAACAGATGACAGACCTGGAAGGAAGTCCCTTTCTATCTCTTACGGTGTGAGCAGCAGTAACAGTCCACGAATGTTGTTGTGAATTCGAGTGTGTTTGGAAAATCTTTTTTTATTGCACTTTGTATCAATCTAGTGAAATCTTAGAAATAAAATAATTTTATTTGCGTAAAATGTGTTCAAACAATAGTGGTTGTTGAAAAGGGCTGGAGTGCGGTCACCGTATTTTCGAAACCTAGTTCCTTTTTGTTTTGTATTGATTCCATTACTGGGAATTGTGTCATTGTATAACTAGTACAAAAACTCGATGTCCCACTGGAAATCAAAGCCAGAACCACGTGCGCGGGAGATAAATATAACTGACACGAACACTACCCATAAAAGTATGTTAGAAATGTTTCAATGCAGTTTTATCAAACTCAGTTTAAATTAATTTACATCACTTAAAATCACACAAAACTGTGTGTATTATTAGAGTCAAATGACAGAAAATGTGAAACTAAAGTACCGAATTGAATATACCTACATAATATTACGTATTTTGCCTATAACTGCATATTCAATTCAATGATGCCTCATTTTCCGTGGCGAGGCAAAGGCCATGAGTCCTGACTGACGTTGCGAATTCTGCTATGCTCCATTCACCGTCTGTCAGAGAAAGGAGGTATCACTCGGACGATGAAATAGGCGTTTTGAATTTGCTCAGAAGCTTCATTTAGGTTTGAGTATCTTTCGCGTGCAATAAATCTACAACATGGGACAGCCGACTTTACTTCCCTATCGAAGGGGAAACGTATGTAGATTTTTTTCGCCCTTAAAAAATCCACGGCTTTAAATCGGGTTTGAGTCCGCAAACTTTGGTTTATCAGCCCAATACTCTAACCATTGAACCACCGAACCCGCATACAGAATTGGTAACATTGTATTATATGCTAAGTTTAAGGCGAGTTTGTGTGTGTGTGTGTGCTGCTTGTTCGCAGGACGCGTCGTCCGAAGACCGGCGGCGTCAGTTCCTCCCGGCGCCGCTGCGCGCGCTGCCGCCCAGCCAGCCGGCCCCGCCCCCCGCCCCGGCCCCCGACGCCCCGGCGCAGGCCCCGAGCGCGTGGGCGCCGCCCGGCGGCGAGTCGGCGACGGCGACGGCGGCGGGCGCGGGCGACGCGGGCGGCGGGGGCGGCGAGGACGAAGAGGAGGTGGTGGAGGAGGCGGAGGCAGCGGCGGCGGCGGCGGCGGCGGCGGGAGACGCGATCCCCGACGCACCACCCACGAGGCCGAACCGCGGCCGTCGTCTCACCAGGCCCCAGGGCCACTCCTTCTACCCCTACTTCCTCAACCGCGTGCTGGGCTAAGCCCCAGTCCACCTCCCCCCCCCGTCTCCACCCCACCCCGCCCCTCCCACCGCACACCCCTCGCACCAGTGCAACTCAGCTCACAGGGCCTCGAGAGAACCTTCGTGCCCGCGTCGCGGCCTTCACACGGAGCCACTCGGTGGCGCCACCGAGAAGCGGCAGAGCCCTTCACACGCCTTGACTCGGAGCCACTCGGTGGCGCCACCCGGAAGCGGCAGAGTTCTTCTCACTCCTTGACTCGGAGCCACTCAATGGCGCCACCGAGAAGTGGCAGAGCCCTTCCCACGCCTTGACTCGGAGCCACTCGGTGGCGCCACCCGGAAGCAGCAGAGTTCTTCTCACTCCTTGACTCGGAGCTACTCGCGCCACCAGGAAGCGGCAAAGCCCTTCACACTCCTTTACTCGGAGCCACTGGGTGGCGCCGCCGAGAAGCGGCAGAGTCCTTCACACGCAGTCACCGCCGACCGCCACGGACCACGGCATTCGTGAGTCATATCTCTGTGGGTTCCACCAAACGAAAGGCAGCCAGCAGGTAACACCCGGCTAAGTGGCGCATCTAGTGTGAAGGCTGCCATTTAGAATTGTGTTGGTCTGGCGGCGGCGCGGACGCGCGTCTGTCTTGGTGGTGGCTGGAGTTCGCCAGTAAGCGCCACAGCAGCGCCACTGCACCGCTCGTGTGAATACCCCCATTTAAACCAATGCTTTGTCAGCAGATGCGCCACTCCTGAGTGGCACCGTGTGAATACACCCTTACGTTATGCCCAGTTCCTCCAGAGTCCCATCTGCGAATCAGAGAAAAACTCGAGTCGGGATTTTGAGAGCTATGCATTTTCAAGCCGGTCGATCCATTCGATTGCAATGCCAGAAGGATTAGAAACGGATTCAGAGATGTTACGCAATAAAATCAACGGACTAGTCGTCTCAAACGTACCGAATGGATTATCAGTTCTAATCTCTGTCTCACTTGACATCTCTTGGAATCACATCGTTAAAAACAAACGAAGAAACGGATGTTATTCTAATGTTGAGAACATCTGTAGAATATTCGTTACATTGTTCCCAACCGTTCTTTTTAATCAGAATTTTGTTGTTGCCGTTTGCATCCATCTGAAATATGGTGTACTGGGTTCCAGTCCGCTGTGCTCAAATATAAATCCTGACCTGAATTCGTTTGAGGAACTGTCGATGACATTTTCGTGTTTCCGCCTTTCTCTCTCGAGGTCCCTTGCCCCCGATGTTGATCTAACGTCTGACCGCTGGATGGCAGCACTGCTGCATGGATGTGTCCCGGAGGTGTTATCACAAACGTATACCATCATTTGTTTCGTAATAAAACCATAACATAACATAACCATAAAATAAGGCACATTCAATTCAATAACACGACCAGAAAAATAATTGAGATGACTAGAGTAGCCACACCAATGCAAAACATAGTGCAGTCTGTTTAATGCACAGTATGTTATAGGAGTTAACGTAGACCTAGTACGTTTGAAATACGTGCTTGCAAGGGCGTTTTTGGCTATTAAACAGACGGTTAAGAAATCAGCATGATGTTGCGACATCTGTGCTCTTATATTCGCCGTTCGTATGTCAGTGTAGAATCATCTACGGCAAGTACCAGGATACGAAGCAGACTGTGCATCACCGGTAAACAAACATCGTTAATTTCAGAAACGAACGAGTCCATTATTTTTCTGATCGGCTAATGTATCCTTGTCCACGGTGAAGGTTGTTCCGAACCCATCTCGTCACAGTCACCGCTCGGGTTGGAGCTGTTCATTGTGGGGACGAAAACTCCCCTCTCGAGAACACACGGCTGGAACTTCCACTGCGGTCTCATTGCAGCAGAGTGCTTCCACGTGCTGGCATCCAGTGAAACAGTTGTTCGCCCAACGACAATGCAAAGAAACCCTATCTCGACAGGGAATAGAGGCTGATTTGCACGTCTTAAACCAGCTCCTCCCCCCGCTTCCTCACCATCCCTTCCGTTTCCACAGAGGCCGTACCTACCCTCCTCCCACGCTATTGTCCCTGCTTCCGTTACCGGCGGAACCATGGTGGAAATATACTTGGATTTAAACAGAGTGGGACTTCAAGGTCACGAGGTGGAAGGCGCTGTTGTCATCCAATCGGGAGCCCCATTACCAAACATTTACGTCGTCACAAAGCTCTCGATTGGATGATTGAGTCCCTCTCTCCGCCCAGCTCGTGACCTTCACTGTGCATTCGTGAGAAGGAACTATAGTGCTTTCGGAAATGGACCTATTTGCGGTACAGGTACGTAACAGTGATCGCCAATGGCAAATGGATGACGTGTAGTAATTTCGTAGGTAACAAACTCGTGGTTCCGCACTTAGCAATGACTTTGCGCAGTTTATAATGAGATCGCCAGACAAATTTGAAACTAGGAAACGATATATAAATCACTGATTTTTAAATTTAAGTTTGAGAAAAAATTTAATTTGAATCACTCAATCCGGAAACTTCCCTCCAATACTTTTGAAATACTGCCTTAGTTTGGTTGACGATGCTACTGAATCTCCCACAATTCCTCTTTCGTTATAAGATGAATTACGATTTACCTACATAATACACCATGTAAATCGTAACTTTATGGAGATCCTTCAAGCCGATGGAACAAGCAAACAGCATGTTTAAGCAGTCCGGTTTGTTTAAAATGTCAGGAGAGAAATTTGACCACATGCCACAAAAGGTTCCAAATAGTTTCTAAAATAAGCAATCGTTTAAAAAGCAAGTATTTTCGTTCTAAGTCATCTTAATTACTTTGCTTCTGTAGTTACCTGTAAGTCTATTGTCATATTGAACCATATTTTACAACTGCTGTTGTAACAACCTCATGTTACAACTTTTATTCCAGTAGCATATAAAGATCAGTGTTACGTACATTGTATACCAAAAGTTAAAAAAACGTATTACTATTTCATTTTATTTATTACATATTATATACTAGATTAATTGGTTAACATGTTTATTGAACCATAACTGTTAGTATGGATGTTTATACTAGTTGTGTCCATTTGCTTCCTTCATTTTCCGCCATTTTCATTTGCTTCCTTCGTGTACATTGTTTCCACCATGGGTTACTCTCCAGCTACTCAGCAATGCTTCTCTTTGTACCACAATCGCAACTGTACTGGCTTTCGACTCTAAGAGATCTTGACCTACGAACCTTTCCCAAAAGAGTTGAATCTCACTGTTTAAATACGGAAAGACTTTTTTGGTTCGTCTCAGTGCATTTCGGTGTACAGCCTGAGACTGTGATTGCACGTAGATAACTCTTAATTTTGTGGTACGGCCTCTCACACACAGCCGTTGCCAAAGATCGGTTCTTGAAGGTCATCAGTAGTTTCGGTATAGACAGGAGGAGCGCCATGATAGTTGCTCTGTGAGTAGTCTTATCTACATCAACAGAGCGTAGGTAGAAACATGAGCAATTCGAAAAGTCATCTTTAGTGTAGGTACGTAGAGTTCATGATTTATTCTCCCATATGTTCCACCACTTTCCCAGCAAGCTGTCCCGGTCTTTTCCAAAAGTGGTGCACTTTAGCGCGTCCGGATCGCTTTATCGGAGCCGGTAGCGCTGTAGATGGTAGTTCACAGAAAAGATCTTTGGTAGCGGTCTCGGCCAATGACCTTGCACCGTCACGCACAGTTGGCACCTCTTTAGTAACATCGCTCGTCAGTCTTCAGAAGAACGCAGTTCGTCGATCTCTTGCACTACGCGGCTCCCTCCGGGATACGTAGTGTCATATACGTATACGTATATGACACTACGTATCCCAGTAGTACGTATACGTAGTACGTACGTATACGGTAGTACGATACGTACTTTCATTGCATTGCACACCACAAGGACGCCTGTTCGTTTTCATGTCATCGTCAGTGTTCATGACTAGTGTTCAAGACATTGTGCCAAACACGTATTGTCGACGCTAGAACGCACATAGACCAACCAAAAATCACACACAAATGTCCTTGACCTTTCAAATACGCGACCCACGGACTCGAGGTCGCTGGGGAGTTTTGGTCGTGGAAATCTCGGCTAACTGAATCGGGTTGTATTTTTTCTGTCGAAACCAGCTTCTCTGTACACCTCTCGAAGTAATTCAAACCATACACTAAACAATAACGCCCCTAACATCCTCGTAACTTTCATCCGTTCGCGCTCAGAAAATCTTAATAATAATAATAATAATAATAATAATAATAATAATAATAATAATAATAATAATAATAATAATAATAATAATAATAATAATAATAATCGCCACGGACCGCGCGCGATCTTTCCTTCCTCTTCCTTGTCCTATCCTCTCCCCTTACACACACACTTACACTAACATGCACTACACTACCATACATGCCGGGAGGCCGTTTGGGGACTTAGAACTTGTCCCGGCTGGGACGGTGCACCACTGGTGGGCGATACTTGGTCGAGGAAAACCCCGTTAGCCGACGGTAGGTCGGTGCCGGATCTGGCCATTCAGCGGGGGAAGACCCCCGCCACCTTCCGAGCAAAAACACGCACTACACTTACGGGAGTATTGACCATAGTAGTTGTCGCGTCCGGAATACAAATACTTGGAAAGTCTTAGGAACATCGTTCTTTTAACTGTGCTTTGGAACAGATTTATATAATATTTAGATGTCAACATCCTTGTTTTGAAAATTTTGGTACTTAGCTCATTTGGCCTTGTAAGGCTTCAATTAGTCTCACGATGGCATAAAAATATAGTTCACAAACACAGAACTATTTAGTTTCGCATCAGGAACCTCACGACAGCAGATCTTGTGCTGCTGGCTCATTGGCAACATTCGAACACACGTGAAAACATTTGTTTAACCCTTCAACTCAATGCCTAGGTTGTGTGCGGTAACATTGCAATCTGGCTGCAGAGAGCGTCCCCGAGGTTGCTATTTAAGGTGACCTTTCATCTCTACACGACATCCCGCCGCAGAAGGGAAAATGTCATAACGTGTATGTACGGGATCTCATGAATGGAGATGAAGAGAACTTGACGTCTCAAGATGGCATTCCGTGACGATGGATTACATCAGAATTTTTCTGAGAGCAAACGGATTTAAGATCAATGAAGGTAAATCGATTCATGCCGAAAATGTGTTCCAGACCTTCTCAATCGAAACCTATTAGTAACGTCGCTGTCATTTAAGATATTTACAACCATATTTATGAGTTTCATTCGTTCAGAACTAATTTTCGATACATTTTACATTTACATCCAGAGATAGGGAATTTTATGATTAACTTCCCTTATTCATAATGTTTCAGAATAAATATTACAAACTTCTATCTTAAGAAGATGATTTACTTTTGCCAGCGATACGATGGGAAATTACATGTAATGATGTCACACGCGTGACATTTGTCCCCGATAGGTAGGCAACTCATCTTCCACTGGTGTTAGACAGATACATGAAATATGTTTGCTGAACACAAGTGCTCCATAAGTTGCCTACCGTCTGGGGAAAATGTAACATGTAACTTCGATAAATGGGATTTGCCCAGCATAAGTTCATTGGCTTCAAAGGTAATCATCTTCGACTCTAGTACATGCATTCAAGGTTCATTGGGTTCAAAGGTAATCATCTTCGACTCTAGTACATGCATTCAAAGTTCATTGGGTTCAAAGGTAATCATCTTCGACTCTAGAACATGCATTCACGGTTCATTGGGTTCAAAGGTAATCATCTTTGACTCTAGTACATGCATTCAAGGTTCATTGGGTTCAAAGGTAATCTTCGACTCTAGTACATGCATTCAAGGTTCATTGGGTTCAAAGGTAATCATCTTCGACTCTAGTACATGCATTCAAGGTTCATTGGGTTCAAAGGTAATCATCTTCGACTCTAGTACATTCCCTAGAAGTTTGTAAGTGTTTCCTGAGTCGGCGTGAATTCTACAGAGAAGCTGCAGAGTTTGTGTAAGAAGGAGAACGCCACATGATGTGGGGGGGGCGACATGAAAGTGCAAGAGATCGGCGCCCTAGCGACATCGCTCATCGCTGCTGCACTGCACAGCACCGTCCTCCCGTCCTCTCCGTCCTCTCCCCTTCGTCCTCGCGCGAACAGTCGGATGCGGCGCTCTCGGCGGACAGTCCTCGTTTGGCCACCCCTGTGTCGCTCGGCATTTGTTTGCTGTGAGCGTGTACGCTTCAGTCGCTTACGTTGTTGTTGTTGTTGTTATTGTTATTATTATCATTATTATCTCTCTACTCTAGGACTAAAATATTATGAGTCGGTTGAATATAAAATCTACTCCAGGTTGCAACCAGCTTCCTAAGGAGAATATCAAAGGACTGTCGGTGCCTCTACAATATTTTGAACAAAATGTGGGCTATTATTATTATTTTTATTATTATTATTTTTATTATTATTATTATTATTTTATTATTATTATTATTTTATTATTTTTATAATTATTTTATTAGCCATTTCCTTACTGAGAATGAGGGATATTGGCTTCTTTCCCGCAGGTAATGATAAACTACGGGTCGTAATTCCCAAACTATGAACTCCCACTCGGTATTGGGAGAAGGATGAGAAGGGAAGAACGCGCGCGGTCATTGGCCCTTTGGATAGGGCGCTCTCCGCTACACACCCCAAAGTGTTTGGAGAAACCGGGGAAACAAATGACAAAAAACAGTCCGCCTACGAACGCGATTCCAGCAGGTTCTCGCAGATGTCAAATAAATGAAGCGAGTTTTACCCCCTAACAATGCTGGTGACTTGTATGAACGGTAATTGGGATTTAAATGCATTGTATTGCTATTGTCTATATTCTGATATTCTACAATGATCATAATGTCAAATATGGCCATGACCTCGTAGCTTTCATGTCTCTGCCAAAGAGAGAGACCTATCTTCTTGTTATTGAAAAGAAAGGTGTTCACTCGCAGCTGCCATGTCGCCAGTAGGTGCCGCAGAGAAACAAATTCCATATAGCATGACCGAATGCTCAATTAACATGTCATACAAGTTGCTCGCTAAATTCGGCAGAATAGTGGGCTCCTCTATCACTTTGAGTCCGATTTAGCGCCCGCGCAGAGACTCAAAATTACAGTTGATTTCTGTACACTATTCAAAATTACAGTCGATTTCTGCACTCTACTCAAAATTACAGTAGATTTCTGCACTCTACTCAAAATTACAGTGGATTTCTGTACTCTACTCAAAATTACAGTCGATTTCTGTACTCGACTCAAAATTACAGTCGATTTCTGTACTCTACTCAAAATTACAGTCGATTTCTGCACTCTACTCAAAATTACAGTCGATTTCTGCACTCTACTCAAAATTACAGTCGATTTCTGTACTCTACTCAAAATTACAGTCGATTTCTGTACTCGACTCAAAATTACATTTCTGTCTACTCAAAATTAGTCGATTTCTGCTCTCTACTCAAAATTACAGTCGATTTCTGCACTCTACTCAAAATTACAGTCGATTTCTGCACTCTACTCAAAATTACAGTCGATTTCTGTACTCTATGTCGTGCTTAAACTCCTTAGTATATCACTACTTCTATATTACGCAACATAATTCTGGTCCACGTGTTGCACCTATTGGTGGCAAGGCAGCTGCTTCTTGCTAAGAGTTAGAAGAAGTCACATTTCTCTTCGGCACATCCTGGCTCATTGGCATGGACTTCGCCCATGCGCAGAAGCTCAAAAGTTCAGTGGATGGCTGTACACGACGCTTTAAGTCTCTAATATGAAAAACGAATCAATACCATAAATCCCGAAGCTTATGCAAAACAGGTGGGTTATTCGAAAACTGAATATTTAATCAGTTGTTATTGCAGGAAATATTACCATTTATCTATTTATTTGTTTATAAATATTTATCTATTCATTTATTTATTTAACGTCGGCAGAAAAAATATAGACGTGCATGTAAGCTTTTTTTTTTTCATTGTGATTGCGGGGGAGCAAGAGAACTGCTCCGCTCACCGGGTCAGGCCTCATCCGAAAGTGATCCCCTCCTCTTCCAGCACCCCCTCCGCCCCCCTCGGAGACGGACTGGTTCCGCTCCGCACGTTTGTACTTGATTATATTTTATGATTAGATCGTCAGGATAGATCGCAGGTTAGCTAGCTATTAGAGGTTGACTCATCATTTGACGTTTTTAGACGAATCTGAATACAAATTCTCTCTTTGTTCTGCACAAATGTTAAATAGAAGTTAAACACAGCAGGTACAGTAGGGTAATGATTAATGTTTTCATACGTAGATATTAAAGTTTACTTATCAGTAATTAATTATATTTTCCAAAGAAGTATAATAGATTTCGCTCAAGTCCTTGTTCTTCTGTTGCCTCATCTCAAAGAATTGCTTGTTGTGCCTCTTGCATTCCTGCCAATGTTACATAAATCTATATTGATACATATATAGACGTGCTTCATATGTTCTGGAATGTTACTCTTGTCAGTAGATTGTTTCCCACTTGTGGTGAATGCTCAGTATCTCTTTGAAACGAAGATTAACCTCGTATGATGTGAAAAACATGCGATTTGTCAAAATGTATGTAGCATCAAGACTTGGAAAATGTTTCTCGCTGGAGAGAAATAGTGAATAGTTCATGGTTGCTGCATAGAATCGAAATCTGCCATGATTGATCACTCTGGAAAGGAGATTAGACATTTCAGCACTGTAAATTCAATCTGCATTATTGTACAACAGTAAAGCAAGATGTTTTATTTTATCTCAGGAATGTACTCACTGAGCACAACATGACTGAACGAAAATATTAAATTTGGGCTAAGGACTATCGAGAGAGTTAAGAATTGCATTTTCCATGCAAAAAGTTTTGAAATTACGTACATTTTCCCACAAAATTTTATATATTGTCTAAATTATTAACAAAATTCTTGGCAAACGTATTTTAAAATTTTCGTCATTTACAATAAACATTTTAATAAACAAGATAAATGCCGTTTTAAATAAAATTATTCCAGTATCTCCTTTGTAAAGAACTTGGAATCTGCTTTTTGAGTTTACATGGTAAATGAGTAATTAACCATGAATTAATACAAAAAAGAATGTTGAAATTGTTAATCTTGCGGCCACTTTATATTAATTATTAATGCCTATGTCTTTGAAAAGGAAAATATTACATTCAGGTCCGATGACCCCTGAAATGACAATCTAGCAAGCAGAAGTGCGGATGTAATTGTGAGATTTTATTAACGATAGATATAACCGAACAGAAGATTTCTAAATCTTCATTCTGAAGCTAAATGTAAACTATACTCCTTTCCATGGTATTTTATATATACTTATGTTTCCTAAAAGATAAAAATGACACACATTATATAACAAAATCATGTTGCTGTGCCATCTGTAATATTCATTTTCAAAATAAAATTTCTATGTGTAATTTTTTTTATTTACATAAAAAATAGGGTTCCTTCTTGTACTGCGTATGTTGCATTCTCCAATTTATTTTTTATATTCCAATAATATTTTAAAAGGACTTTCAAGACTTAATTCTCCCTTTCTTTAAACGGCATCTTCTCATTCCCATTCGTCCTTTTCACTTCCTCGTATGCGTACGTATACACAGAGTAATATACGTAGTATAGAGAAAGTTATGTAATGCTGCGCGAAAAGGTGGCGTATTTTCGGCAGAAAACAATCATTGCCGGGTCCTGATAACTAAAATAGGATAAATCCAGTTACTAAATTAAGAAAAACAATCCTCTCACACGTGGTGTAGCCTAATCCCTGTTTTGTGGATCCTTGATGCCGAAAAAACAATTGAAAGCAAAACGTCCGTCCTTTTGTCCGTCTGTCCCTCCATCTGTGAACACTACTAGCGTCTAAACCATACGTAGGATTTTTTTCCAAATTGAAATAAACCCCGTCCATATGGCTCTAGTTGAAGCTTTGAAATTTTGAAAAATATTCTTTAAAATTTGGAGGTAATTTACATGAAAATCCACTGACATTTTCAAAAATTTCTCAAAAATTGCCCCAAGTTTTTTCTCAAACTTTTTGAAAGGATAAAGTAAAATACGCTTATGAAGGTTGTATGTGTCTGATTTTCACGGTAAACTCTGAATTTTCGAAAATTTCCAGTTTTAATTTTGTTCGGCGTCTTCCTACAATTACAAAATTGAAGACGGATTACTCCTTCAAATGAAATTTATTGTACATAAATAGTTCTTTTATCTGCCGGCTGTTCTGATCGGTAGTTTTCCGTGGTTTCTCCGATCAACACCAGGCGAATGCCGGATCTGTCCTTCCTCTTCCTTGTCCTATCCTCTCCCCTTACACACACCCTTACACTAACATGCACTACACTACCACATATCCCGGGAGACCGGTCAGGAGCTTAGAGCTTGTCCCGGCTGGGGCGGTGCCCCGCTGGTGGGAGAGTCCTGGTTAGGGGGAAACCCCACTAGCCGACGGTAGGTCGTCGTCGGATCTCGCCATCTAGCGGAGGAAGATCACAGCCATCTCCCGAGAAAAAAAACATGCATTACACTTACGGGGCTAGTGACCAATGCAGTTGACGCGCCCGGAAGCACGAAAAATCAATCAATTACGTAACTATCTACTACATACTGTGACATACCGATATGTCACATGAAAATAAACTAACATTTATTTGTAGACTATATGGTGGAACATGCATTAGCAAATATCACGAGAGCAAGGGGTTAGCAACGACCGTGAATAAACAATGTAGTTTTTGTTTTTTGTAAATGCATTAAGAGGTGGCTGGATGCCGAAAGTAGAAAATTTGGGATTGGGCGAAGACATTTAGACGATCGAAAGGTCAGCTACACCAAAATATAACGAACGTATGGATTGGCTGGGTGAGAGAAGGACGGTCAAATGTTATGAAAAAAGAGGAAGGTAGTTTAATACGAAGTCTTCGAGGGTGAATCATGCAGGAAGATTTCATTCTGACCGGCATCGCGTTTCTGAACTGATCGTAGGTTCGTGAGAGGGAACGAGTATAATACAGATAGTCAGAATCGGGTTATCAGATCGTGAAATTTTAAGGACAGTAAATGATATTGCAGATATTGCATGTGGAAGTAATATTGATGTATAAATTGGGACTTTGTCGGGAGTGGTAATCGAGTAATAGATTTCGGGACTATGTCATAGGACGTAATCGGGACTGATAATTTTGATAGTTTGAGACCAGCTTGGATAGGGGCAGAAGAGGATTTCTGGGGACTTTGGACTACGGCATGCTCGCAAGATATTTCGACTGAGAAGTGTACGAGGGACATCAACGAAGAATAGATAAGTTAACCGCGGTATAAAACTGTAAATTTAAAGATATCTTGATCAAATGCATAACATCAAATTATTTTATTAAATTCACTAAATTGTTTGCTAAAAAGGTAACAATAAACTTTGTTAAATTTTGTTCTTTAGAAAAAAAAGTGATCTTTCATTTAGTCAATCCAAACAGTAATGAACTAGGAGTCAGAATCATTCTATTTCAGATTCCCAGCTGCGCTGTATAGTCTGCGGATCCTATAATCCATTATAAAGGTAATAAGGATTATAATATATCGTGACCCATTGACCCAGCAAGCCGGACGCTAAGATCTTTGCCAGATATTAAGGTAGAGAAATTTTGTATATCTCAATACACACGATTTCCCCATTTTATTCTCTCAAAAATAAAATTATTGCAAAAAGTACAAATGCCTGTGAATTAACTATCTTTATACTTGTAACGTGAGACGTAGGAAGAGATAACAAAAAATATGACTGTGAAATATATCAAATGTTTGTAAATCGAGGCATTACCCGAGGTTTATAACCAACCAAGTCATCTATTGTGATATATCGATCGTGTGTTGTCCATTACTTTCATAATTTTTTATGATAACTTTGTAATTCTTCTTTTATGAAAAGTCAGAAAAAAGTGTCGGAGCCTACTCAAACACCATCTTTAGCTTCAAATCGTTTTTGTTTTTTCATTTTTCTTAACGGGCGACAGATAATTAAGTTCCTTTACGTCGCCTAAAAGAAATGCATATCATTTGATTTGCGTTAAATCATAAACTTAATTTACTCCAAAGAATTACGTAAAATACTAATATTTACATTAATACATCACGAGCAGAAATTAAAACATACTGTTCATTTCTTTATATTATTGTATATCATCACAGAACTCTTTGATATGGCTTGAACAATAATATAATTGCTTAGACTATTTTCGTAGAAATCATCGTTCGTTGGAAATGAATCACCGTGCAGGATTTCTCTCGTCTTACCATTATTCGCCTGGGACGTAGCTCATGTCACTCTACAATTTCATTGGTTGAGAGCGGTTTTGATAACCTAAAACATCAGTTAGGTTTATCAATATCATACTCTTACATGTTTTAAAAACATACTCCAAAAACAGGCGTGGCTCGTGTTTAAAGGCTGTAAGGCGGAGCCTCTCCTATAGAAATTGCCTCCAAAAGAAATTTAAAAATATATTTATAAATGTATTTATTTATGAATAATGGATTTCTGAGTTATTTTATATAACAATCATATCAAAATTTTTCTTTGTCAGTTTGGTAACGGCCCTCCGTAACGCATTTGAAGTTGTTGATTGGGAAGAGATAAGCGTTTGGCTCCCACTTCATTCCGCCATGATCCCCTGTGTAAATCGAGGCGTGACGTCACTGCCCAGTTTTACCGGAGGACGAAGGCTGCGGCCAGGCAGCCTTCAAGGGTGGGCGTTGGGTCTGAAGAATGGCGTGCTCACTAGATGGCATTACTATGCAGCTCAGCGAGTAGCGCTGCGCATCAACTAGTTTTCCCAATATGCGGTAGGAGCGCTACTTCCTTAAACCTGTAGTCTCCGTGATCGGAAGAGAGTATGTATCGAAATACAATGCATGTAATGCAATGTAATGCATTTGCAGCCTTCCCTATTTAGAAAATCACGAGTCTCAACTGTCCAAAAACAAGAAAATGGAGTTAAAAAAATGATCAAAACCGTTTATAGTGATTTAATTTTCCTGACTTAAAGAGATCGTTTTATTAAAAACCATTCACTCACTAACGTTTGATAAAAGAAACGTTTTACTGGTTTTGCTTTCGATATCTTAAATACACAGCGGTTTTCTCTCTGAACACACCAGTGTTTTCAGAATGAGCAACTTATTCTGTCCGTAATATTACTCAATAATCGGGGCTTCTTTCTTTCGTTCAAGAGACCGTACCGTGGTTTGTACTGCTCTTTTCCAAGAAATCTGGCTTTAGTTTTTGCTCAATAGGCCGAACACCTTCACGACACAGTCACATAATGACATAAACATGGAGATGGACACAGCGCTGATAGAAGGACATAGACATGAAGACGGACACGGCTCTACCTGTCACACAATGTCATAGAAATGGAGATGTACATGGCGCTGACAGTCACACAAGGACATAAAATGACAGAGACGTGGAGGTGGACACGGCTCAGATAGAATGACAAATTCATGGCGATGGACACGGCTCTGACTGTCACACAATCTCATGTAAATGGAGATTGTGTGACGCTGATAGTCACACAAGGACATAGACAAGGAGATCGTCACGGGGCTGACAGAGAAATTGTAGATATGCCAAAAGATAACAAAATAATTGGGAGTAAATGGATTTAGGGAAATAACTATTAGAGAAATCAACACGATATTGTGTTTGTCGGAACAGAAATTCACAAAATAATGGAATGAACAAAATAATGGTGGATTTTTGTTACATCAAAGTTCATTGATTAAACACTGAAAATATTTCAAATGGAATCCTGTTCAATAGTAAAATCTCCCGGAGTATTCAGAACGAAAAATGATACGAGATCCAAGAACGATACGAGATGGTCCACCATTCTGGACCATCTAATACCGGCATCATCTTTTCTGCTGAAAAAATCTAAATTATCGTGTTTGCTTACATGTAAATATTCATATTTATCCTGAGTACATTCGCATACACACTTCGTAGTCAAGCACTTATCAATGCGTAACAAAACCAATAGCTGTTTAAACTGGGCGCCATATTTTAGAAGGCGAAGTAAATATTCTTTGTAGAAAACGGACGATAAGGAAGCTTGAGCTGCGAAGTCTTTGGAGCCGGAATGCTGAAACATTTTTAGCTACATAAACTCGGCTTATTTCAGCGCCGGGCTGCATTGAAGTGCTTAGTTCGTCATATCACCACCGCAAGAGGAGAACCATTACTTGTGCAAAAAAACTGTCGACGGGCAAGAAACTGCGAAAAAGAAGACGTTTTAACGCACTACAAAGAGGTGATGATACTAATTAATATATGATTATGACTGCAGTTTTCAATTTAAAATATTATTATTATTATTATTATTATTATTATTATTATTATTATTATTATGATAAGTCACGTTGTAGACATCTAGACAAATAAAATTATTATTATTTTGAACGGTAATGTGAAGCTGATTATCAATTCAGCTTTTTGTGTGGTTTAATCGCAAGCAATGCATTTAGTATAAATGAATTTTGCATTGATTTGGCTCCCGTATGAAAATATTAGTGTTTATAACCTCTTTAAATTGTTCATAACTATTTATAAATGGAGTTGTTTGTAACTATTTTTCCTTATTTCATTGAGAATTACGAGGAGACCGGCAACTAATATTCTGAGGAAACAGCAACGTCTACAAGTAGCAACGGTTGTTAGTAGTCGGCGTGAAGTACCTACAATTTCTACACGATACCTGGCCAGTCTACGTTTATCAAGTAAGATCCAACTACCAGTTTCCCAACTACATTATTTTTCAGTAGAAATAATGATTAATTTCAGAGTAGAAATAACTGTTTACTTCCTCATGTACGAAATGTCTTTTCGTACTTCAACAATTGCGAATCTGTTTCCAAACTACAAAATCCCTCCGTTTGACCGTATTTATCTCGAGTATTTATTTCGTCATCTGCGTAAATTCTGATTTTACTCTCGCGCAAATGTTTCTCTATTAATTCAATTTTAATACTGAAAAGATTGTATTATGAAATGCAAATCTGTTTCAAGGTTCCGTTCAGACGTATCAAGATCGCGAACAACTTAACTTGCATTTCTACGTTCGCGGTCATTGTGTCCAGAGCAACTCACGTTGTTTAAAAGTATGGGTTGTACAAAATGCTTCCTGTAGCCTGAAGCATGGCCCATGACAGTCATTTGAAGAAGTCAATTGACAGTTACTACTCCAAATGCCATATTAAATAATATTTCCTTTAGGCTACTAAAGCAAAGAAATCATTCTTTGAAATGAAGTACCACAGCCATATTTGAAAGAATTAATACAGAGTAAAATTAAACGTTTGGAATCAAAAAAAGGATGATTTAGTAATTGTGTTTACTTAAGATTGGAAATATTACATTGGCGTTTTCCGTTCAGAGTAGGAGGTTTAACAGACAAAAATGTTTCCGACTGTTTATTCGTTTCTTCATTTAATCAAGAACAGTTGAAAACTGTGTGTGCTACGGGGAGAAATGAATTCTGTGCACGTTTTCGTAATTCTGTGATCCCTAAGACAAGATAATATACTATTTCAATTTTTAATACAGAAAGAAATGAGCGTTTTTTGCAAAGGTTGTTAACAAAATATTCGCTCCGATATAATAAAAATTATTTTGAAGGGTAAATCAGCTACAAATTTGGTCTCTTATCCCTCATTATGTCCGTGTGAAGGAATAATACTTCTTGTCACGGCAACATGGAGAACGATAATTTGAATTATATATATTTCCCATTGAATTTTTAGAAGACGTGCACAGATAATGTAGTTACACTTATGTTCAGAATCAAAACAAGGGACCATCTCCCCATTTTCTCAAACGATCCTGGAAACTGGACGAAAACCTGATCGAGATGGAGGGTAAAATTGACTGTTGATGGGGCATAAAATTGACTGTTGATGTAGGATAAAATTGACTGTTGATGGGGTAAAATTGGCAGTAAAATTTGCTTGCTATTTCTTTCACATTATTGGTTTAAAACAAAATTGCAATATGATTTCATTAACTGTAACAAAACAAATATTGGGGTGCAGTTGCTTTATTGAAGGTTCAGGTATCTAACAATACGGCATGTATTGAAGATAACTCCCTTCTGCATATTGTAAATACTTTTACATACTCCTGGCATCCAGTAAAGACACTCTAGTGCTCGAAGTGTCATTTTCGGGGTCACTCCTGTGGCTGATATTATTATTGGCACAATTGTCACTTTGCTGAAGTTCCTCTGAGCTGCGACTTGAATATGCTAGATCGTATACTTTTGGATCTTTTGATTTTATGTATCTTTTGGATCATTTATTATCCTTTTATTTTCTCATTTTATTGGTACATTTGAATGAATTATTGTACAGAGATATAAAATCAAAGCACAAAACATCTATTTAAAAAAAAATATTTTTATTACAGTATTTCCCATGAATTTCCACACTATCCTTGTTGTTGAAATAACAACTGCCTTCTGCACGGGTTTGTACAGGTCTTCATTCAAACCCAGTTGCTTAAGGCCCCACATCAGACTCCTAGGGATGACTCCGGTGCTTGAAACAATTATCAGGATAATGTTGACTCTTTTCATATTCCACTGTTTCTCAACGGGTTCAACAAGATTTACATATTTACTGATTTTTTCAGTGTATTTGCTTTGAATGTTGCCAGTATTTGGGATTGAAACATGAATAAGCATAACATGTTTCTCACACTTGTTAATCACAACCCAATTCGGTCTGTTGAGAATCACTGTCTGGTCTGTTAAGATAGTTCTATCCCAATACAAGCGCCACTCTTCGTTCTCCAGAACACTCACAGGTTGGTACTTAAAGTATGGTACCTTCTCTTCAGTCAGAAGACGACATTTCTGAGCCAACGCTTGATGTAAACTTTTGGCCCCCGAATCATGTTGCTGTTTATAATCGGTGCCCACCAAATGTGTACAACCGGAGGTAACATGTTGAATTGATTCCACTGTTGGACAACCGTAACGACATAACTCATTCTGCACATTGCTATATCTAACAATTCTTACACGTTGGAATAACTTGATCCTGAATAGCCAACATAAACCCTTCAGTTTCTGGAAAGATCTGTTCTGATATAAGCTAGTAGTTCGATGCTTTTATATCGACATGTTCTTGGCTCATCTCATGTGGATGTCTTCCATGAAGAGCTTTGGCCATTCATAAATCTCTCTTTTGGCCGTCATTGCATGAGAAGTCCGCAACATCCTGTCGCGACACTTCTATCGGAGTATAGGCATCTGCTTTACAAATTGCTTTATGCAGTTTTGATGTATTTGCCGCAGAGTGGAAATACATTCTCATGCTCTTTACTTGCCGACAAAGTTGGTTTCCAATATCTGTGAGTCCTCTTCCACCCATATTTTTCGAAAGTGTTATACGTTCGACTGCAGATTTTGGATGATGAATGCGTGCTTTCGTCATTAAAACTCTCATTTTCCGCTGTGAGTTCTCAATGACAGTTTTGCTTCACTTAATAATGCCAAATGAGTAGTTTAAGACTGGGACAGCAGAGGGGTTAATAGCTTTTATCATATTTCTTCCATTCAATTTTATTTTCAGGAGCTTTCGGCTTCTTCGGATGAATTCCTCTGCAATTTCATCTTTCATTTTACCTTGGTCAATGTGCCTTGCCTCTCTCATTCCCAGGTTTCCTCAGCAGACATCGCTTGTATCAACTGTTTATTTTCAAGTTCAAAGGCTCCCTCTTGGATCTTTCCTTTTACAATATTCAATGTTCGACATTTTTCCAGGCCAAACTCCATTTTAATACTTTTTGAAAATGATTACACAATACTCAATAGTTTTTCAAGTTGAGATTTTGTCGAAGCATATACCTTCAAATCACCCATATATAAAAGGTGATTTATGCGATACATCATTCATGCTCCCAATTTAATTCCAAATCCACATTTAGCGGAATTCAAGAGATTAGATAGCGGATTCATACAGATGACAAACCAGAGGGGACTTGGTGAGTTTTCCTAAAAAATACCTCTTCGCACATTGATTGTATTAGTGTGGATGTTGTCAATAGGAGTTCTTATGATAATTTTTGTTTGCCATTTCAACATAACATCTTCCAAGAAAGAGACAATTTTTGTATCAACCTCATAGATCTTAAGTATTTCTATCAGCCAGGTATGTGGTAGAGAATCAAAGGCTTTTTTGTAATCAATATACGCCATGAACAAGTTGCGATGTTTTGCTTATGCTTGACCACACACTACTGAATCTATGATTAATTGTTCTTTGCAACCCATGGAGCCTTTGCTACAGCCCTTCTATTGAACTGCAATAATATCGTTGTCACTACAGTGGGTGTATATCCGTTGTGAAAGGCACGATGCAATGATGTTATACATTGTTGGCAAGCAAGAAATATGGCGGTATTTTGTTGGATCTTCTTGTTTTTGCGGGTCTTTGGAGATCAGATATGTAATTCCCTGGGTAAGAAATTCTGGCATCTTATCTGGTTGTGGTATATTCATGATATCTATAATACGTGCCATTCGTCTCGATGTATTGATCTTATGTAACACTGGTCTCATAGTTGGGTTGGTCCCTGCAAATTGGAACATAGCTTCTCTCATTCCCATCTTCAGCGATTCCTCCAGTCTTTCGCCTTCAGCTGTAGTTACATCATCTGTTGTGGGGACATTTATGTGGGACTCGGGGTGAATTTCCGATTCACTAGGTTGCAAGTTTTCAACCTCATCCAGTTCTAGCTCACGACCAACTTCCATTTTAATGGTCTGGAGCCGTGTCTCCGACATCAGTTTATTACGAAAAATCACTCGATACAGATCAGACATTCTTTGTTCCGTTACGGAATATTCAGGGAAACTGTCGAAATTCTCTATATAGTTTCTGCCTTATCCAGTCACCTCTTTGTCCATGTTTGTGCTCCGGTAATAGATGCGCATTATTTCTTCATTAACAGCCGTTGGCCATTTTCTGCGCTCTGTTGCTAGCCTTGCTTGGGTGGGCGCTTGTTGTAACACCTGCGCAGCACCTTCAGCAGGGGAGGCATTCGATGTGGGTTCACTCCTTTTAGGCTGTCGCATTTCGGGTATCCCGACCAGGCCCCGCCTGCTCAACTCCTGGTCACCATCGGCTCGCATACTGTCACCCCCAGCGATGGCTCCAGGGGCGCCCCGACGCTCCTCGGGTAGCGGCATTTCATCCCGATTCTTTCTTTCTAGCACGTGTCTCCATACTTAATGGGCGCATTTTATTCCTACTGCCAGGACAACTGTAGCCACTCAGGCTTTGAGAACCGCTGTTGACCATTTTATTGTTTCCTCCACCTCTAGGTAAAAGTCCAGTTGGCTGACTTGCACCATCCTGATAGGTCTTATCCTAGAATTTCCTTCTAGTAGCCCTACAAGGACCTCCTTCTCTCATTAGTTGGTCGACTGTCTCGCCGAAGGGGCTGGATACCACAACCTTGAGACAAGTACGACTGAACAGGGCTCCCCGCGTGAAGGGTGAGAGTGGAGTTGGGTGTGAGAGGTTATAGCTTTCATTGATATTCACATCACACCCCTTGAGCTTATTATTATTATTATTATTATTATTATTATTATTATTATTATTATTATTATTCCTCTACTTTAAGGCTAAAGATATTATGGGTTGTTTGAATATAAAATCTACTCCAGGTTGAAACTAGCTTCCTAAGTAGCAGATCTAGAGAATTCCGCCAAGTTCTTACACAAAATTCGCGGAACAAATCCCGGAGCTCCGACAACTATCGGGCCGACCTGTGCATTTACGCCATGGGGCGTAAATGGGTAATATGGATTCGGTTTACATCAATTTCCAAGTTTCTCTGCCCATTAACGCATATGAACCTGTTGATAGGGAAGACTCCCACTTCATTCCGCCCCGGTGTTAGGCTCCCACTTCATTCCGCCATAAGGTCTGTGTAAAACGAAGCGTGACGTCATGCATTTACTACATAGGCTTACCGGCGGACGAAGGCTGCGGCCAGGCAGCCTTCAAGGGTGGGGCGTAGGGTCTGAAGAAGAGCGTGCTCACCAGAGAGCATTACTACGCAGCTCAGCGAGAAGAATTGCTCATTAACTAGTTTTCCCAATATGCTGTAGGAGCGCTACTTCCTTGAGTCTGCATCGGAAGAGATTATGAATAGAAATAGAATGCAGGCAATGCAATGTAATATAATGCAATGCATTTGCAGCCTTCCCAATTTAGAAAAACACGAGCTGCGGCTGGTTACGACGTTTTGATCGTAAGGCACAGCCAAATCTTCAAGTAGACGAGATTTTTTCTCCAAATCTCGTATAACAATATCCGGATTGTTTGCCGCTATCGGCAAACCCGGCCGTGCGATCAGTTTGAATTTGTTGGTCGTACAATATTTTACACACTCCAAAAGACATCATCGACTTTGGTAGTGTTCGTACAACTTGGAGCATGCGTTTGGTACTTCGATGGCAGTACAGATCTGCCAGTGGAGGTCACTGCACTATTGTGTCTTTTCATGAATTCGTTCTTTGCTAGAATTGGACAAGCTGAGAAAATATCATTAATTAGTTCTACCTTATCCTAGCAGATGCGGCAATTATCATCTTGGGAAATTTTGATAACCGCTTTATCGTAATGTCGTGTACTAAACGCCTGATCTTCGGCAGCTGTTACAACTGCTTCCGATTTCTTACTTACACCGCTTCATGCGTCCCCTTTTAAATCACAGTAATCACCTTTAGTAATCTGCACAGAGTTTCGTTCGGGGGAGAACATACTCCGCGTTTCCATGCATGTCAGCAAGTTCTTATGTTGAGAATTTTCCTCCACTGAGTATGTATAGTCGTTAACTGGCAAGCTTCTTTGAATCTAGATAAGTTCTCATATCAGAGTTCCGCTCTCTTCATCTCTTGAAAACTTCTATTTCTTAGCCACCATTTTTCGTAGCAAAAGCACATCACCTTCAATTGAGCCGCTGAGAGCAAAAGAAATGTAAGTCAAATTTTGGAAGATTTGAGTTAGATGCTCTGGTAGATGGTTTCAACATTGTTCCATCACGGGTTATTGATTGATTGATTTTTTCGTGTTTCCGGGCGCGTCAACTGCTTCGGTCATTAGTCCCGTTAGTGTAGTGCATGTTTTTCTCGGGAGATAGCGGTGGTCTTCCCCCGCTGGATGTCGAGACCCGGGGCCGGCCTACCGTCGGCTAGTGGGGTTTCCCCCTAACCAGGACTCTCCCACCAGCGGGGCACCGCCCCAGTCGGGACAAGCTCTAAGCTCCCGACCGGTCTCCCGGAATATGTGGTAGTGTAGTGCATGATAGTGTAAGTGTGTGTGTGTAATGGGAGAGGATAGGACAAGGAATAGGAAGGACAGATCGCGCGCGGTCCGTGGCCCGTTTGTTAGGGTACTGCTCCGGCATTCGCCTGGTGTTGATCGGAGAAACCACGGAAAACTACCGATCAGAGCAGTCGGCCGCTAGAATTCTCCTCCAGACAGCAGCTGAATTCGACCTAGCTCAAAAGCTAGTGTCGAAAACCCTGCCGCCGTCAGGACTCGAACCTAGGACCTCCCGGTTAGAGGCGCTGCAGTGACATCAGTTGATGCACTGAGCTACCGCTACCGGTATCACGGGTTAAAATGGTGTGAGTCAAACTTCAATATTTCTCAGTAGCCAACAAGTTGCTCATACCGCTAAAAGCATTTGTGGTGTAAGTGACAGGAGGGATGAAACAACAGCTTCTTCCCAAGAAATAGTTTCTTGTTTATCAACACCCATCACAGAAGAAGCATCTAGAAAAAATGCATTTAATCGTTTTTAGTGATACGAGCACAGGTCAAAATTGCAACTTCAAAATTGTTAATTTGGTTGAAAATCGTGACAAAGGCCAATTTGTCCAACAGATTACTATTACAGAAGAAAATTGTGCATGCCAATTATTTCAATGTAAGTCGGAGTTTTCGGAAATGATGGGAGCAAAAGTGGTGAAAGTCAACAAAACAGTTAATTAATTAATAAGCAACGTTTGAGTCCAAAATATCTGTAGTAAGTTGAAAGAATATCTCCTTAACACTTTCATTGGTTCATTTATTTATAAGAATTATAGTTTTTCGTTTACACGTCATTTTCCGGAAAGTATGTTTTCTTACTTACACCACTTTTGCTCTCGACAACTCACTTCATTCCGGGTTCATCTCTGACGATGGCTTCGAGCTAGTGCCGACACTGGATCCCTGGGACTATCCGTGGTATGGCCAGTCGACAAAATGGCATTATGACCATATGCAATTTCTGAGCAAATGTGGGACGTCGTTGTAAGAAGGCACGTTAAGATCCATTATATTTCTTGTTCTATTCATTTTGCTCATTGGTTTTAAGGAAAGTTTCGCAGGAAGCAATTTCAAGACCATACATCACACACTTAACCCTGGTGGCCGGCGCCTGAGGGAGTGGGGGTGGGGGTGGAGGAGGGGGGCTCCTCCCCGCCGCCCGCTGCTGCCCCTCCCGTCGCCGGTGCTTCGCGGGCGCTGGCGGCGGTGGCAAGGGACGCACGTGGAGATCGGGGCTCCTCCAGTCGGTTCAACACAGCCTCAACTCGGGGCATGAACGTCTGCAAAGCTCTTTGCAGAGAGGCCTCGACCTCATTCATACGGCCTTCCAGACGGTGTATACCACCTTCACTTCCAGATCCCTCCGGAACCGTCGTTCTCTCCTCCACGGCCGTCCCTCTCCCCTGCGTCTCTTGAAGTCGCTGCTGGAGAGCGCGGATGGCGTCGTCCTTCTCCTGCAGCTTCCGCTCCATCTCGCGCAACGCCGTCGCCGCCCTCTGCTCCTGCAGGCGCAGGGCTTCCTGAATCTCCTCCATCTCTTGTTTATGCAAGCGACGAGCTTCCTGCATCCTGTGCCCTGCCTTCTGCTGCTGCAACTGCAAGGCTTCCTGTATCCTTCTCTCCAATTCCTGTACCCTTCGATGGAGTACTTCACCGGCCTTCCTGTCCCTTTCGTGTTCCTGCAGGCGAAGTTCTTCTCGTATCCCCTCCATCTCTTGTTTCTGCAGGCCCAGGGCCTCCTGGACCTTGCACTCCGTTACTTGTTCCTGCAGACGCAGTTCTTCTTGCATCCTGCCCTCCATCTCTTGTTTCTGCAGGCGCTGGGCCTCCTGTGTGTTCTCCAGCTCCTTCTTCATACGCTGGAAGGCGTCGCCCAAAGCTCCTGCACCTTCAACTCCAGTCGCTCCCTCACGGCCTCTGCGCTTGCGTCTCTGCATCTTGGATTTCGATCCTTCTGGAAAACAAAGAAGCACATTACATTGTGTTTATATTTAACAGTGCAATATCTAAAAATATAATGTTTCGTATGTGGTATTTCATCCGCTGTATCCGAAAAGGTGCAAAAGCACCAAATTTAAAATGTTCCCAATGGCATCAAGTCATAAGTAGACCATGTACAAAAAATATTTATATCAATTTGGATTATTTAACACTCTCCCTAGAAGTTTTTCTAGAATATTTTATACGAAAATTGTTTGAAAACGTCAAACATTGTTTCGTTATTAGCCGTGTAATTTTTTCCCACTTAAAATAAAATGATTCAAGTCTAAATAATAAACCCAGCCTTAGGATTTATTATGCTGCAATTTTAATTCATTTTTCATTACATAAGTTTCCCTTTTAGTAGGCGCTTGATTCCATTTTGAACCGTAGACTGTCAGTACACAATAAGAATTACATGTCCTAATGCTATTCTCATAACCAAATTCTATTATTTTATAAAATCACCTCAAACAGGCTTCCAATTACTGATTCAAAATTAGTGTGTTCATTGTGTAACTTATAAATTTGTTATCAGATTTTATACCCAAAAGTCTTACTATGAGGTGAAGTCTTATACCTATTAAAAATGTCTCTCCTAGATTTGAGAATTATAATAAATTATCCTTTTTGTTTATTAATTTTTAATCATTGTGCTTATGATATTTGCCGCTTTCATAATTTAAAATCATTGAAATATCTTGTTTAATTCATTGTTTTTCTATTCGTTCACTTCGTTTTAAAAAATAATAAATTTGATTGAATATTAATATACACAATCAGTTTCAATGTGTTAAGTACGCAGTCATAGAACAAGTCGATACAAAATAGAAATTTCAGGAATTTCTTGTAGGAGACAATGATCGAAATGGAATTCATGATTACTTTGTAAACCTAGGCCTTGCAGAAAATTCAAATTTTGGCTACTGGCTAATAATGTTATCACTACAAGAGAAAAATTAAATGTCCCAAAATTCAAGAGATGAAATACGGACATTTGCACTATATTTATCTGGGAAAAGCTAAACTCTTAGTAGATAAATTAATGATTAAATAAATAAATAAATAAATAAGTAAATAAGTAAATAAATAAATATCTTCGTACATCAACACATATTTTCGGAAATAATGTGACATTAAGGGGATGTGTAGGGGAAAGCGACCAAAATCCCCATTTTCTGTTTTTAAAGTAATAAATTTGTAATGTTGGAAATATTTTCTTTCGCAATTTAAAAGACGTTGCCACATCTCCTTTGTGGGTTACAAATTTCTCACTCAGCTTCTTGCACTTCAGAGAGCGCTAATATTGCTTTTTCCCCTCAGGCCATTGCAAATGGACGATTTTAGCAGGGGATAGTTGGGTATAGTTGTGGTGGGATTTGAGTGATTTCCACGTGATTTCGGCGCGCTGGAGTGCGAATTGTGATTTCCTTATCGATATTTGCTGTCAATTTATTTCTTTCGCTGGTGAGCATCCTGGGGCAAACATCACGTGTTTTCAAGAAAGTGAAGAAGAAGAAGAATATGACTGTTAATTTTACAGGAGATAAAACACAGTGTTCAGAATGAGCTTAGGCCGACTGCTACAACTCCACCGAGTGCCTCGCGATTGAATTCATTGATTTTTTCGTGTTTCCGGGCGCGTCAACTGCTGTGGTCATTAGTCCCGTTAGTGTAGTGCATGTTTTTTTTCGGGAGATGGCGGTGATCTTCCCCCGCTGGATGGCGAGATCCGGCGCCGACCTACCGTCGGCTAGTGGGGTTTCCCCCTAACCAGGACTCTCCCACCAGCGGGGCACCACCCCAGCCGCGAGAATCTCTAAGCTCCCGACCGGTCTCCCGGAATATGTGGTAGTGTAGCGCATGTTAGTGTAAGTGTGTGTGTAAGGAGAGAGGATAGGACAAGGAAGAGGAAGGACAGATCGCGCGCGGTCCGTGGCCCGTTTCTTAGGGCACTGCTTCGGCAATTGCCTGGTGTTGATCGAAGAAACCACGGAAAACTACCGATCAGAGAAGCCGGCAGCTAGAATTCCCCTCCAGACAGCGACTGAATTCGACCTAGCTGAAAAGCTAGTGTCGAAAATCCCGCCGCCGTCAGGACTCGAACCTAGGACCTCCCGGTCAGAGGCGCTGCAGTGACATCAGTTGATGCACTGAGCTACCGCTACCGCTCCCGGTCCGCGATTGAAAATTCAATCGTCTTACCCTACGTGTTGTGACAGTGAAAATACTACAAACAGTGGTTTTAGAGTAATTGATTTGTCTCTGCTTTCTGCAGCAATCAATTCCTTTAGTTGTACTAATTGTGAGAAAACACAATTTAAATTTACGATGATAACAACCGGTGTTACATTGTATGTATCCTACATATTGATCGTGACAGCTGTCAAGATGACAATGCATTCAAAACCTCTAATTCTGTGAACTGGAATTTTGAAGCGAATATCAGATTAGCCAATGGTTTTAGGAGAATGGCTGTGAGTAGGGAAGGGTCCAATTTGTTTTGGGCACTAATGAATATGCCCTCCCCCCATCCACTAGATTTGGTGCTGTAAATAGTTTGTTGCTCGATGCTTTGACTGATGTGTGCAATGAGAGCATGAAGAAAGTAGCCAAAGAAGCAGTGGATGAAAACACCCACAGATGTAAGTGTCTATTGTGACCGTACATGGAAGAAACATGGACATAAATCTCTACACGGAGTGTCAAGTCTTCCTTGTAAGCCTCTTTTATTACTCTAGGAATTTTACCATTACCTTGCCTATTGATTTACGAATCAGTAGTTTTTGTAAAAAAGGACTTGCTGAAGGTCGGGAATATATTTTCAGAAAACGCCGATGTCTATAATTATAACACTCGACGTAGTAATCATATTCATCATGTGACAGTATCAACAGCTCATTACAAACAATTCACATCCAATACATGTACACCATTTTACAACACTTTTCAGAAGAAATAAAAGAGGTCATCTTCGTCAACATACTATGTTGTTTTTGACCTCTTTTATTTCTTCTGATAAGAACGTCAACAACACCAAATCAGAATTCCCACAATTACAACACTTTGCCATATAAAATTAAACGATTAAATTCGATAGAAAAGTTTAAATCCCAAGTAAAATCAATTCTGCTGTAGAACTGTTTATATACAATTAGAGACTATACTGAACATTAGAAATAAAGTAACATTAATTTTAACAGTGATATTTAATGTATTATTTACCGTTTGGACTGTATAATTCTTAAACACATGTAACAAGTCTTGTACCGCAGCCTCTGGGTCAATGACCTTATCCTTTCAGTAAATGCTGAGATGGCCCCATGTTTTGCTTCTGGACATAAATGTAACTTCATTATCCGTGCACGTCTTCTAGAATTCAGTGGAGAATACAAATTATCGTTCTCCATGTTGTCCCGGCAAGAAGTATTATTCCTTGACAAAGGACAAGATGAGGGATAAGAGCTCAAATTTATTGCTGATGTATCCTTGAAAATATATTTTATTACACCCTAGCGAATACTTTTGGTAACAATCATTACAAAAACGCTCATTTTTTCTGTATTAAAAATTCAATTAGTATATGGCTAAGGAATAGGATCATATAATTTTGCAAACGTGCACAGAATTCACTTCTTCCCATAGCACGTCACACACAGTTTTTAACTGTTTCTGACGTAAAATAAATAAATAAATAAATTTTTTATTTAAGATAAATTTGATGCCTATTGTAGAATTATTATGACAATGATTAGTAGTGAAGGTATCCCATCGGTACTCATCTACTTCTTCGTACTATAACAAAAATCAATTATTATTATTTTAGGTTGACTGCAATTGAAATTGATAATTTGGTGGTGATAATGTTTCAGTTACTTGTTGAGTATTTGTTTGGGAGTTGTATCAGTGAGGTTCTGGTTAGACGATGGATATCTGCACTATTGTGGAGGTTGGGGGTTAAGTGTTTTGGATGGTTTTCAAGACGCTGGGGATAGTTTGAGCTGATTAATTCTATTCTTTCTAAGATAGTGGGCATTTTTAAGTCTGTGTGTAATGCTGCGTTTGTGATGAGCCCAGGCACTGCCGCGATCATTCTTAAGGTCTTGGACTGAAATCTCTGAATGATGGAAAGATTACTCTTGCTTGCTATGCTCCAGATTTGGATGCCGTAGGTCCATATTGGGATTATTATGGATTTATAAAGCAATAGTTTATTTTCCAGTGATAGTTTTGAGTGGTATCCTATTATCCAGTATAGTTTTCTTACTTGAAGTTGTAGGTGCTTTTTCATGTCGAAAATGTGATGCTTCCATGTTAAACGTTTGTCTAGATGTATCCCTAAGTATTTTACACTTTCCATTTATAATATTGGATTATTGTTGATGTGGATAGTAGGACATTTGGTTCTTCTCAGAGTAAAATTTATATGGACTGATTTGTTTTCGTTGATTTTTATTTTCCTCTTCTTGGCCCATTTTTCAATCATTGGAAGATGTTCTTGTAAATGTCTTGATGCGGCACTTGGATGTTCTCGTGTCAAAACCTCCGACAAAAGAAGTGTGGAATTTGCGTCTTGTTCTTGCGCGAAGACAAAGCCGACTGCAGTGGGACCTCGACGGAGGAAAATGCGCAACACGACTGCGAGGTCAGAAATAATCGATACCCTGACATTTCACTCCCAGTCACATGACTGTACTTGCGTGGAAAGAAATCGATTGACGCAAAGGGAGCTAGTCCAGATAACAAGCTGTAATATTTCTACTATTTCACTAGTTTATTCTTTCACAATAAACTTTATCCAAAAAGAACGAATTACTACTTAATTATCTTCATGGTGGTAACTTTGCAAAAGACGTGAAGAATATAAATGATTTTAATAAAAAGGTGTGGAGTAACATAAAAGAACTTTGTACTAGCATTAGAGAAAGAGTTTTACCTATTCAACACAATTAGGTGAGAACCATTATACTTTCTCGCCTGTACTTTATAAGAAGAAAGATTTGTAATACACGCGATTTTTCGATAGAAAAACTGCGTCGCACAGAATAGTAACCGAGGATCCCAACCGAAGTTTATTTTGAGAACAAGATTTTTTTTTTTCGTTCACTTTCCCTCCGGACAAGTTTTTGAATGTGGAATTTGAGGATTTTGCCATATTTACGAGGGAAGGAAACTGGTAACGTCGTGGGACAGTGAGCGAAGAGGGGTTGCAACTGCGAGCGGCAGAAAATCCCCAAGGTTACCTACAGGCGAGAGATGCGGAGTTGTTGAGGTAAAAGAACTGGCAACTTTTATGCGGCGATCAGTTGGGGAAAGAGAATAGCCGTAAAATACACGACAGTTTGTGTTAAAAGTGGGTGAAAAGTCCAGAATAGGTGGGAGAAGTATCCCGAACGATATGAGTGGCAGTTTCATGTTACTGCGCGTGTTATTGAATTAATTCAAAGAGGCCATACCTTGTACAAATTTACTTAAATAATTCATGATTTTCACATGTATTACAGTTGATGTTATCTGGAAAAGTCATAGTGTATTGTATTGTGTTAAAAATTATTGCTTTCTGTGATATATATATATATATATAAAAGGGTCAGATTTAAGTAACGTGTATGTTACGTTTTATTGTTTTTTTTTTTTTTTCTTTAAAGTTCACAGTGTTATAGTGAGTGCGAAGCCCAAGGTTAGCACCTGTGAACGGGATACCTTAAAACAAGTGTAAAATTCATTTTAAAAGCCGTGCACGAAAAACTAGAGTGTAGAAAGAGTAAAATAATTTTGTAGATGAAAATTCAGAAAGAGGAATGAGCAAATTGTGAATTGTAATTGGTGAAAGTGTGTTCAGGCAGTCGAGGTGACGCCAATTTTTTTTTTTTTTTACCTTGTTTTCTGTTGTTTTTTTTCACTGACCAACTACTTAAAGTGCATTATCCTGTTATACAATTGTGTCACTGTAATTTTTTCATTGAATATATGCTCATTTTATTCGTATTTTATCTGATTCATTGTGTCAAGGGTTCAGACCTTTCTCATATCCAAAAGATCCTGCTTCCTGAGTATTTTAAGCTCGCTTCACGAGCATTCATTCTATCACGCTCTCACCACGTGTGGAAGGTAGTAGGTGGGTGTGTTAGAATCTCTCTCTCTCTCTCTCTCTATATATATATATATATATATATATATATATATATATATATATATATATACAAAACATATACATACTCCTCGCTGTAGGAGTTTACCTACACTGAGGTTGCTAAGATATTCCGTGTATATATATATATATATATATATATATATATACTATATATATATATATATATATATATATATATATATATATGCACGGAATATCCCAAGCAACCTCGCGTAGGTAAACTCCTTCCATATACCAGGTGATCGGTATAAAACGCAACCCACAGCAGGCAGAGCGAAATTCACTGGCAACGATGATTGAGCGGGTCGGATAGCGGCTGGTGGTTTCAAGCAGGTAAACTGTCGGGAGGTACGCTTAATCCCCTGCATGCGCCTGCTTCTTTGGCGTCGAAAGAAAATTGAATTGTCAACAACGATGATTCCTTCATATGTTGTTTAAAACTGAAATAAACTTGCCATGTAAAATATACCTTGAGGTAAATTTAATGGTACACTTTGCTTGTTTTAGTTTCATAACAAGATACATATGCTCCAGAAATGTATATGTTTTGTACTTTACTGTTTTAAATAAATATTAATTAATTATAAATGCAAATTCGCAGAACAAACTTTTGTTGTTGTTATTATTATTATTATTATTATTATTATTATTATTATTATTATTATTATTATTATTATTGAATAAGGTTACTTTAAAGCTACATAACTACTAATTAACTAATTAAAATATTAAAAAAATCAATTTCTCAATTTATTGTGATACGCATCCGTCGTTACCATTTCTTTGAAAAACAAAAGGCCAAATAATCTGCGTCGATCAATGGCCCACTACACTCCAATCTTTTTTAATGCAATGGTCTGTAGTTCTCTGAAAGCTGCCCGGTGCTCTTTGAAAGACTGCGTGCGGAAATACACCACCACAAAACTGCGTTGCTCTGCGCTGAGGCGCATCGTAAGTTAACTGTGAAAGAAGGAAACTATGAATGAAGACGCGGCCTGTTTTGTTTTGAGCAGGTATGACCCGCACCACAGGAAGGGGGTGAGTGAAACGAAGGGGGTTGTGGTGAATGGAGTGTCGCTGATATGCAGTCGAAGGAGTTGTCGTGGAAGCAGTGTTGCAAAATTTCACTTTTCTCTCAGCGCCTTGAACAGCAGGGTTGCGTTTTATACTGATCACCCTGTGCATAACATATGCTGAAATAGCAACTGAATGGGGATATGGCAAAATCCTCAATCAGCTAATTGCATACTATAAATTTTCAATGGTGCATACAATTTTCGATTTGAAACGCAAAATTGTATTGAGACAGTTTTTCTTTCGTTAACTATCAATTTGTTATTACAAAACCAATTTGAAAGTCAGCTGCGTTAGGGACGTCCATAGACACAGGAATCTGTAAGGTTTGAAAATAAAGAATCTGTGCATCGAATTGTCACTAATCACCCTAATAATCCCTCTTTAAACACATTTAAATACCATAGCTACGATATTCAGAATTTCTGAGAATAAATAATATAATTGAACTTTAAAATCAGAAAAGGTACAGATTGTTATTCACAAATTGTTACATAAAATTACAAAAAGAAAGGTCCAAACTTGATGTATTGACAATCACCTGTGATACAATTTAATCAAATACATAAATGACGTTTCGGAGGACAATTGCCTCCATCTTCAGACACTGATCTTCAGACACTGATCTTCAGACACTGATCTTCAGACACTGACAAAGTAACTTTCGTTCTCGCATTCATGACAATGTTTTGGTTTAGTTTAGTGTACTTTTATTTTAGTTGTTTTATTCGCTCATGTTCATTTTGTTTTAATCATTGACTGCGTGTAACATAGTTTATAATTGTCTCCAAAACTTTGTAATTTTCACTATCCTTGATTACGCGATTGTATTAAATTTATTGAAGCTTATTTTATTTTATTTTATTGTAATCTAGCCATTGCAGTCCACGAGACATCATGCTTCGTGTTCTTGAGACCTTGTCATTCTACTATGACGTCAGCTTTACAACGATAATGAGGTTGTCAATTATATTCGGCTTAAGCTGACTATGTAATTTTCAATATGTATGTATTTATCTATTTTTGTCTTTAACCTAACTATTGTACTGATGACGATTCTAATTTGTTTTATCTGGCTATTTCAGTGTCTGAAGATGGAGGCAATTGTCCTCCGAAACGTCATTTATGTATTTGATTAAATTTATCACAGGTGATTGTCAATAAATCAAGTTTGGACCTTTCTTTTTATAATTTCATGTAATAAATGATCCAAACTTCTAGAGCATTTAGATGTATTCTACTGCATAGGTAAAAACGCAAATACGCGCTCGTCACTGAGGTCGATGACAATCGATCCGCCACAAACACATGTGCGCTCTTACACACACACATACACACACGATACTGCAGTGAACTTCAACATGAAAGGGATCGACCGGAACAAAATGAAAATTAAATACACAACACACTCTGGGGTTACAGTCATTCTCTTTACTTTTCCTTCATAAATAAAATGTTCGTGAATATTTCGTAACATGTGTGCGTATATAGCATACGTTTAAGATATATCGTAATTTTTATATACATTTGTATATACTGGTATTTTGACTTTATTTAGGTTTTTCAAAGAGTGTATTTTATTTGTTGTCCTTTTGCCTTTACTATGACATTTTCTTGTTATATATGTGTGTGTATATATATATATATATATATATATATATATATATATATATATATACACAGGGTTTTTGTCCAGTTTCCCTGATCCATTGAGCATATGCGGAGATGGTTCCTTGATTTGCTTCTGGACGTAATGTAGCTTCACTATACGCACGTTTGGTAAGCTTCCTTTTTGCTTGTAGTGGTGGTAGAGCTAAGTGTAATATATAGTATATATACTAAGTATGCTATATATATATATATATATATATATATATATATATATAGTGACCGTACTTACCTCAGTTTCCCGAATTAAGGATTCAGGTTGACCAAGCAAGTACTTACTACATATTAGAATTTTGAATGCAAGATCGAAATGATAAGGACAAGGGATCGTTCTAAGGGGGAGAGCCTTTATTAGGCTTTTCTCATTCAATTCACGATGCACCAAGTTACACATTACAATTATTCGTTTATTCATAAAAACATGAATATGTTTAACAACTAGACAAATCTTCATTATACCGGGTGTTTTTTTATCTTTCGCCGAAGATGACGCACCGCTTGCCTCAGCGATCGAGCCCTCGGTTGCCCGGCGATTTGTCAACAAGGCCCCCGTTCATCCGGCGCGTTCGTCGCTCGGCGCAACCGGACGATACACCAGTGCCCCTAGAGCAGTCAACTGTGCAACATGAAATTTTCTTTGCAGCAGAGAATATTTCTTTATGACACCTTCGTTCGAGTTAAGTCTGCCAGTAAGTGCCGCAAGCGTTTTATTAACAAATTTCCGGGCGTGAATATTCCACATCGGTCAACAATTTTGAAGATTGTTAAGAAACTTCGCACCCAGGGAATTTTAATAGACAAACGAAAGTGTCGAAAGCGCCATGTCCTGACAGAAGAGAAGGTGAGAGAAATTTCTGCCAGGTTACAACAATCCCCAAGAAAATCTTTGAGGCGTCTTGGACAACAGGCACGTGTATCCACGAGCTCAGCCAGAACAGCCACTAAGCTTTTAAAGCTTCGGCCATACAAGACCACTGTTGTTCATGCGTTGCAGCCTCGTGACCCAGAATCCCGAGTACGTTTTGCGGAATATTTTTTGCAGAGCGTACATGACGGTGATCTTGATCCTGCTTTGACTTTTTTTTCTGATGAAGCGTGGTTTCATCTGAGTGGTTACGTTAACAGCCAAAACAACCGCTATTGGAGTGAAGAAAACCCTCACCTGTTTCATGAAGAACCACTTCACGACGTAAAGATAGGAGTGTGGTGTGCGTTGAGTTCCACAAGAATTATCGGACCTATTTTTTTCAACACCACTGTTACTGCTGATGTTTACATTCATCAGATATTGACATTATTCTTCGAACAATTGACACCAGAAGAAAGGTTCTATGGTTACTTTCAACAGGATTCGGCAACAGCTCACACAGCTGGTCGATCCATGAACTTCTTAAATAATGTTTATAGTGATGATAGAATAATTAGTCGTGGGTTATGGCCTCCTAGATCACCTGATCTGACTCCTTGTGACTTTTTCCTTTGGGGACACTTGAAAGATCAGGTATATGCAGAAAACCCGCATTCGGAGGAAGAGCTCCGGCGCTCTATTGAAGAGAAAATCGCCGCAATTCCTCGAGATTTACTTCAAAGGGTTAATCATTATTTATTCCGGAGGTGCCAAGAATGCATTCAAGCCGAAGGACACCACTTTCAGCATCTTCTTTAAGGTAAGTTACGCGGTAGCGATAGTTCTCGTATGGCAGCACGGGCGGTGAATCAGCATTTCTCCCGGCGAGTGAGCCCTCGAATGCCCGGGCGACGCGGCCCGATTCTTCGGCGAACGATAAAAAAACCACTCTGTATAATCGCATGCTGTTAACGTGGTTAACATCATTACCAATTAAGCTGTTTGAAATATCTAATTATCCTGGAGCTCTCACACTCTTATGCAATAATAAAATAGCAATATTCTACATCCTACATTTTTACATTCAGTATTATTATTACCTAACATTAACCAGTTACAATCTATCCCTTCCTCTGTGCACGGTTGTGATTGTTCATCATTATATCCTTTCCCCACATTGAACACTCTGAAGCTTATGATTACAATAATTCAACCCGACTTTCACGAATATTACGAGCTTCGTTACTTATCTGAGGGTCCTCAGTCCTGTCGTGGGAATAGAGCCGCCTCTGCTAATGTCCTTGACGTAGCCGAGCCACCCGCCCGCCGACTGCGTGCTGTCCACGTGGTCGCCGTGCCGTGCCCTGCGTTCTGCTATTTCACCATTCACTTCCAAAGTCCGGGCACGAATTCGGTCTCGTTGTAGCGATGTACTTGCCCGAAGCCGTTGATTTCTTCTTACCTTAATAGTTTATAGCCTACGCACACCGCTGCACCACGTGCTTCCACATCACTTAACAGTTTTTTGCTTATTGATGCTCGGAACGCAATGACTTTTAGTTTTATACTTTAGTCCGATGCTCCGAGTGCTCGTTTACTCGCATATTAACACTTCCACGCACCTTCACCCCTCGATGTATTCCGATTTCCTTCCTTCTCTCGCCTCACACACGCTACACAGCCCCGTGCGCGCTATTCGTCATGTCTCCTTGCACTCCTCTGAATCCTGCCTCATCTCATCGGCCGTGATTCGTTCCTAAATCGTTCCCCTGAAAGATCGATCTGCGGTCTTTTATACGCGCCAGATTTTAATTGGCAATATCCGTTCTTTTTCTATTTAACGGCCAAATGACCGTTAGGTCATAATATGTAAAGACAGAAGTGCGTTGTCTTACAGCGTGGTAATCTCTGAATCTACTGAACCAATGCCGATTAAACTTTTGTGCTTCCTTTAAAGCTCTCGAGTACTATAGGCTATGATTTACAAACATAAACAATAATATATTTTCAAAATAATTACTTTTCTGGTCATTTTTCACTTAGTTTTACATCACAGATTCAATAGTGCATCAATGCCAATAGTTTAGCTGCGCGCCACCAGAGTTTTGCCTGAGATCTACTACTGATTTCATCAATGTCCAGAATTAGTACGAAATTCATTGGAGTTTGAATAAGGTTATGTAATGTCCCTGTGTGAACATTTGAAAGAAAGCCGTAACTGAAGTAATTAATGTCAATGTTCATATATTGCTCTTTGTCCGTGTTATACACAAAGTGGCAAGAAATCATTGTGAGTTTGAAAGTGTTTAATAATTGAGGTAGGTTGAGAGAATAAAAAGTACAATAATACACAGTACAGAATATACAGTAATCTACAATGTACAATATATATCGATATCGTATACAATCTAAACAACGTCTTCTTGTACAGAAATTTGTGATAACTGAATTTTTTGACGAAACAAGTGACATAATTTTCAAAACATTACAAATGCCAAGAGATGGGTAGTCTACTAAAATTTTGAATCGGCTACTCAGAGGGAATATCGACTTGCTGAAGTACTCACTCGCCCCATTGAAAACAATACTGCAAGAAGGGGAGAAATGTGAATAATTCTCTAAGTAGTAGGGCAGCTGTTCATTAGGACTCTCAATTTGACTATTTACACGTTCTTAGTATCAAAATGGTAAAATGGAAAATGTGTATATGTTTTCAGTCCATCCAATATTTTTTTTTCTTCAATATGCGAAAGAATTTTAAACAGTGGTGTGAAATTTAGGAATGATCATTTACATATTAAGACTAATCTGTAAAATTGTTTGCACATCAATTGTTGGTGTACTTTTTACTTCTATATGTGAAGAATTTTAGTGCAGTGGATGATAATTAAAGAATGATCATTTATTTATTAAGACGAATCTGTACTGTAGTTTTGCATATTTTCTAAAAAAAGATAAGCAAAAATTAATTGGTCTAAAAATATTTTTGTCTAAGCAAATATTATCTGTGAGTGCTTGGTTTCTATTATTCATATTTCAGGATTCATAATCTATCACTTGAGATAAAGTAATGATGCTAAAATTGTTTTCTTTTGTGGCTCAGTGCATTGTCAATTTATTATTTACACATAATGTAATGTTGGTGGATCATTAGTTTTCTAATGTATAAGTTGTATGATGAATTGATTTACCTGAACAAATACGTTACTACATGTTACTAGCAGATAGGGCACATTAAACATATACATTTTTGTTGTCTTCAGAATTATAAAAACTGGTATTTATGTTTCAGAATAGATACAAGTATTTTCATTTACTTTTATGATTATGATTCATCAGTTACATTATGACATCTATAAATATTACTCCGGATCTACCTACTACCGTACCCGTGCATGAACTTCCGCATGTTATACTCAGCTTAAAACAGTAAGTGCCTTCAAGGTCACGAGTTGATAGATCAATTTCAAAACTTTCTTTATGAATACAACAGAATAAAAAATATAAAAATAGGACAAGTTATACAACGTGACAATTTATTGATAGTGTTGGAATATTATAAAAAAGTCCACAAAAATTATATATGTGAGTATACAAGTATTTTATTTTGTAGTTTAGATTTGTTTATTGCTTTTAGTTATGAAGTGAATGTTTAGAAGCTGGAAATGAAAATAACAAAAATGTAATTATTTCTGGAAAAGTGAGCGAGGAAATCCGGAAATTTCCAAATGGGGGTCAAGAGAAGACAGCTATCGTGGCGTGGCCGGGCAGAGCATGGCAGGGAGTAGGGCGGAGAAGGGACACAATTGAAGAGATAGAGGCAGGTCCCGCCGCAGGGCATGAAAAGATTGAATACCTCTTCCTGTATAATATTTTACTGTAATAAATGCCTGAGCAACGCCGGGTATTTCAGTAATATATATATATATATATATATATATATATATATATATATATATATATATATATATAGTAACGTCACAGCCTCCTCAAACAATCGCAAGTAAATACGAATTACTAAATACGAATTCACAAATTAAAGGTTGAAATATCGAAAATGCACTTGCGTTGAAGCAGATTATGAAGACCCTTCCGCCGCCCCCCACGCTCGCCCCCTCTAGTGATTGCATACAATGGGACCCACTGTCAGCAAACGAGGGGGAACGGAAAGAAATTACGACGTGAGGACGCGATCAGTGGACAGACGCCGAATGAGCTACGCCCAGCAAGCCGGGGCGCGTGGCCGGCGAGGCGCCGCGTTAGTCATGCGAATTAAGTTCTAAGTCTCAGAAGTGCAGTTTTTAAAAAAGGTAATTTATTCTTCAAGAACAGTACAAGTTTCTAGAATTCTAACGAATGAACTAACCCAGATTTCTGTGGGAATCTATAAATGCATACTTGTTTCTCGTGCATAGGAATGCCTCCAGGCCAGGGGATGTAACTTGCGCGAGGCGAAGGCCGGGGCTTCCCTTGAACGGATAAACAAATTATATGCCATGTTCACAAAGAAAGCTCTTTGGAGCGACACACACGCCCTCCCCTCCCCCACGGCGAAAAACGCATGTCACTCTGCGCACGAACAAAGTGATCTGGAAATTTCCATCGCACGTGAAATGCTCAATAGTCATTGGCCAAGTGATAACAAACGGAAGTTTGGTTAAATGTTAAAATTCGTAGTTTCCAACTTCGGAACCTGTAATTAAATGAAATATTCAATTCAATTCAAATTCAAAATGTCTTTATTTTGCCATTAACATAGAAGGAGTTACAATATTACATCGTAATGTGATGGGCAAAATAATTAGGGATCCCCTAGAAAGACTGTGTGGGATCTCCATCACCTTTGTACACAAAAACAAAATTGTCAGCAGCGAGATGTAGCTCGCTCACTCGGATTAACATGCAAGAATAACAAACAAAGATTTTAAACCTAATATTTCTCTGCACTAATAATATATCAAAAAAACATTCAGATCTAATCATACACTACAATACTAATTGAACTTGATTCCATAAAAAAAGTGTAATATTACTCATCAATCTCCGAAATAATTACTCGCTCATCAACTGTGGTGATTTTTTTATGAACGTTCTTGTAATCTCTGTAGTTTTGCATCGTTCTCATCGCGGTGGAACTATATCAGCAATTAGTAGTGAAAGGGTTGCATTGCCGCCATCCAATTTCATAACCGGCAGTAGAACCTTGTTATTTGCGCCCTTACACTTAAACTTTGCACGCAAGCCACTCGCGAGCACATCATTGCGCCAGAGAAAGAGAGAAAGAGAGAAAGAGAAAAAGAGAGAAAGAGAGAAAGAGAGAAAGAGAGAAAGAGAGAAAGAGAGAAAGAGAGAAAGAGAGAAAGAGAGAAAGAGATCTGATTGGGTAATCTGGTCCGTGGCCCGTTGGGTAAGGTACTGCTCCGGCATTCGCCTAGTGTTGATCGGAGAAACCACGGAAAACTACCGATCAGAGCAGCCGGTCGCTAGAATTCTCCTCCAGACAGCGACTGAATTCGACCTAGCTGAAAAGCTAGTGTCGAAAACCTTGCCGACGTCAGGGCTCGAACCTAGGACCTCCCGGTCAGAGGCGCTGCAGTGACATCAGTTGATGCACTGAGCACTGTAATCACTGGAAAGCCCAGACAACGAGCGCACAGACAACTGAACAACGTGACAAGTAAATGAAGTTGTATTTATTTCGATAGGCAGCGTAAAAAGTTGTGATGCAATAAAAGGGAGACACGAGGTGTATGATGATTAACTCCAGTACGTCTAGAAGATAACCGTACAAGTGATTGAGGCGGTGGTGTCTTACCGGAGAAGCAAGCTACCTCGTTCATCGTACGTGCGACCAACTACGTTTACTCGGACGCTCCCGAGTGGTGCCAACGCAACGGAGTTAACACCTGAAACCGAGAGGCCAGTATCAAATATGATACCATGAGTTCTTTGGAAATTCTCGATAAATCCCCGACTCGCGAAGCGAGGAGGGGATTTATTTGAATATTTTCAAAACATTCTAGGACTATTTCTCGAATGAAATTAAGTCCAACAGAGTTCCAAAATGCGTCAGATATTGAAAATTACTAAAAGGTATGATAAAATCAAAGAGGTTAGGTTATTGTACATAGGCGGTTTATTGGACAACCGCCGCAAAGCAACCGATCCAAACCGCCTCCTAAGATATATGAGTTACAGTTACTGATTGGCCAGTAGAGAGAAGCGGTAAGAAAAATCGGATTGAAAAAGCTATAAACGTTTGGAGATACACCATCCTGATGGGACATTTTGCATTTATTGTTAAACACTATTGGCTTTATTTTCACGAGTGGAATGGTCAATGTAATTTTACTATGTGGATAACTAGTTAGATGTATAGTGGATACTAATGATGAAATTATACAACATAAAGAAGGGTTTCACATCTTTTCTCACGTAATTAAAATGAGTCCCATAAGGACATTGTATTATAGGCTAGTACGTAACTTGAATGGTATTAATGTTCACGTTGTAAGTTGTAATATTGCGAGATATAATCAGTAAAATCATAATTGCTTTTCTCCTTTAGTTTTAAGTGGTATTTCAGGATAAAAGGAATCCACACATGTGATGTTTTCAATTATTAATGTATCATGATCATAAATTGTACATGGGCTCCCTTAAGGCAAACATTTTTATATTCAATTTTGTAGACTTTTAATACAATGTTTTTGCAATTTTCGAAAATACGGCCGCTGCAAAGCGCACAGAAGACCCCCCTCTTCAAAATTAAAAATTAAAGTAAAACAAAATACGATCTGAAAAAAATATTACATCATGGCCGTGTGTACTACTCCAACCACAATGATTAGAAATAATCAGCCCATTCTCTGGTACTCCACCAAAACCATAAAATGTATGGAACTGCCCATTGATATCAAAATGAATTGGAAAAAACACACACACCAAAATCATACGAAATGAAAGCAGTCGTCAACACCTAGAAATTTTAATCATTGGAATCACTACCCTCATTCTACATTGCTATAATATTATATAAACAATAACCCTCATAATTGTACACGGTTGAGCAATATTGATAAATACATCACAAACAAATTTCAACAAAATACAAATATCCAAAAACACTCGTACGCAATTACTACAACCCACTTCAAATGAAATAATAATAAATTACATAAAAACTTAAAACTTCAACCCTTCATTCAACACTTTGTCCAGTCCCACACCTTTTTATCCATTATCATCACATCGAAAATCCTTTCTCATTCTTCCTTAGTAAAAAAAAATCAATGATCCTACTCATATTATAATTAAATATCCATATACACATATGTGAATATTTTATTTTAAAGAGACCTCTCTCATTAAAATCAACTAAATAAATAGAAAAAGGGAGTGTCTTCAGGCTAATCCTTGGCGTTACAGTCGCAGGAGATCCTGTACATTAGAAGAACGCGCAAAGTCAAACGGCGTCTTGTTCTTCCAAGGTCCGCCCCAGGGCTTGAGGTCCCTCCTGGCGCCGGCTGCAAGGAGCGCGCGCATCGCTGTCTCATTGTTGTAGATCGCCGCGCAGTGTAGAGGAGTCTCTCCATCCTCATCCCTCGCGTCGACGTCGGCGCCCGCGCGCAGCAGCAGCTCCACGCACCGCCTGCTGTGGTGGTTCCACGCAGCCCCGTGCAACGCTGTTTCTCCACTGTCGTTGACAGCATTCACATCGGCGCCTCGTTGCACAAGAAGCGACACCACGTCCGCGTGCGCATACCGGGCTGCGTTGTTTAAAGGAGTGTTACCACTTTCAGTTATGTAATTGACATCGGCACCGGAGGCTATGAGGCTTCTTATGTCACTTAGTCTTCCTTGTCGGGCCGCCTCATACAACTTCTCCCCCAGAGGGGAGGGAGAGGTTCGTGCCTCCTCCATCTTCATCTCCACCTCCCGCACGCGGAGCTCCACCCGCTGCCTGTCGCGTTCTTCCTCGTCGGCCGTTGCGCCCTGGTGGCCGGCGCCTGATGGAGTGGGGGTGGGGGTGGAGGAGGGGGGTGCCTCCCCGCCGCCCGCTGCTGCCCCTCCCATCCCCGGTGCTTTGCGGGCGCTGGCGGCGGTGGCAAGGGACACACGTGGAGATCGGGGCTCCTCCAGTCGGTTCAACACAGCCTCAACACGGGGCATGAACGTCTGCAAGGCTCTTTGCAGAGAGGCCTCGACCTCATTCACACGGCCCTCCAGAAGTTGCAACTCTCCCCCTCCAGACCCCTCCACGGCCGTCACTCTCTCCTGGGTCTCTTCAAGTCGCTGCTGCAGAGCTCGGATGGCGTCGTCCTTCTCCTGCAGCTTCCGCTCCATCTCGCGCAACGCCGTCGCCGCCCTCTCCTCCTGCAGGCGCAGGGCTTCCTGCATCTCCTCCATCTCTTGTTTATGCAAGCGAAGAACTTCCTGCATTCTGTGCTCTGCCTTCTGCTGCTGCAACTGCAAGGCTTCCCGCATCCTTCCCTCTACTTCCTGTATCCTTCGATGGAGTACTTCATCTGCCTTCCTCTCCCTTTCGTGTTCCTGCAGGCGAAGTTCTTCTTGTATCCCCTCCATCTCTTGTTTCTGCAGGCGCAAAACGTCATGTATGTTCTCCAGCTCCTTCTTCATACGCTGGAAGGCGTCGCCCAAAGCTCCTGCACCTTCAACTCCAGTCGCTCCCTCACGGCCTCTGCGCTTGCGTCTCGGCATCTTGACTTTTGATGAGTCTGAAAGCCAAAACGTGTATTTAATTCGGATTCAAAACTATTATTCATATCAGATTAGAGAAAAAACATGATGCTACTTTTTCATTGTTTTATTGATTAATCGTTTAATGATTTCGGGTCCGTCGGCTGCTAAGGTCAATATTCCCGTTAGCGTAGTTTATGTTTTGCGGCAGTGACCTTCCCCCGCTAGATGGCACTAATGTACGTCGGCTTGTGAAGATTTTTCCCAAAGCATCTACCAGCGTGTAACCGCCCCAGCGGGGATAAACTCTGCTCCAGAGAAGTGTGGGTCTGTACAGAAGTGTTACTACAGAAGGAGCAGCGTATAAGCGACTCTGACAGTTCTCTCGCAACGTGCAGTTGTGCGTCATGTGACCTGCTCTGAAGCAATCAGCGTGCTAGGATTTGTTTACTTTTTCGCAGTCACGGTTAAGCGTGGCCGCTCTTCTGACTCACACGCTGTCGCTTGAGAATCGCGCAGATTCCTGTCATCAGCAGTATCAATGCGAATGAAATATGCCTCTGCCGATACGCGCCAGCCCAGTTAGTTTGTGTCTTCCAAGGGCTTCAGTGCATTGGTTGGATGCTGTGAGTTTCGTGATGGCTGCGCCCTACACGTCGCCCAAACCTGGAGTTGTGTTAAAGAGCAAGGCTAGCGAATTTGTTTATCGTTTACGCGAATATTTCAAGGCAGAAAAGGCAAACGAGGGGACATCGGGGGGAGGATGTCGGTGTACGTCCATTGCCTGCGGAATAGAGGACGAAGCCATCCGTAGCTGACGCATCAAGTTTTCAACGCGGTTTGGAAGGCGATAAGTGTCGGCAGTGATGAAGTGTATGAACATGGTATCAAAACGTGTCATCGCCCGTCGGTAAGTGTTAATGTTTTGAGATTTCATTCATCTGACGTGTAGGTGGTGCAATGTGCGTAGTAATGTGTGGCAACAGCGCATCGAACTGTCAGAGTCGCTTAAACGCTGCCCCTACTGTGCATGAATTTTTTAAGTGAGTGTAAGTAGTGAGAAGAGGTCAAGGAAGAGACGGGAAAGATCGATCGCGGTTCAGGGCCCGTTTATCAGGATACTGCTACGGAATTCGCCTGGTGTTGATTGGAGAATCCATCGAAAACTACCGATCAGAGTAACCGCCCGCTAGAATTCTCATCCATACAGAGTATGGACTCGACCTAGCTGACAAGCTAGTAACAAAAACCCTCCCACTGTCGGGACTCGAAACCTAGAACCTTCTGGTCAGAGGTACTACAATGACATGAGTAGATGCCCTGGGATACATTTGCCCGTACGATGCCATTTATGATGAGTGCTAAATACGAAAGAGAGAATATTATTTCGGAATAAAGTGAATCAACAACTTTACCAGTAAATTCGTAATAAGTATACAAAATAATTCAAAACCAATCACATGGTTTTACGTTCGATTGACCCCCATGAGAAACTTTGGTAGGAGTTTTGATATGATTAATCGTGTGTGTAGGGTCCAACCAACTGGTGTTACCAGCTATTTATTTTCTACCAGTCAACTGCAGGTAAAGTCAGCCCAAGTTAATTATCAACCTTGGAATTTACTTCGCTATGATTTTAATTTATTTCAGGATGTTCTACCATTACAGGGCACATGTCTCTATATTGAATTATAGGCCCCCCTCCTGGTGGCTAACTAGTCCTAATCCAGTCCTAGTCTTAGAGTCCCCGCAATGCAGTGTCTATGTGTACATATCCTAAGACCACAAGAAGAAAATGAAAATACGGGTTGAATCGTAGAGCCTTTCGTTACGTGTCTCTTAATAAATCATGTTAGGATTTATTGACCAAAGACACTCAGTAGCTGACCTACTTCTAAAATGGGTTCAGCAATTCTATTTATTTTAAACTAAACTATTACTTTTCACGCAATTATTTCGTGCATAATTACACTAAATTTAGTGACATTTTCAAAATATTACTCATTACCTTATTCTAGACCTGTTTCTCGAATTCTCTAATAGTGAAAACTACGCTGATAAAATAAGCGTGTCTCATTTTCGACAAAATTTCAGAATTTTCAAAAACTGCAAAAGAGCAAAATTTGTTCATCTTCCTACACTTACAATATCAAAGATAGGGATCTTATTATTTAATAAAATCTGGTCTTCAAAGAGAGGTCTTAAAATAATGTCATGTACAATTTTTGGTAAATGTTAGTACTTTTTGCGTAATTGTGGGTCAAATATAGTTAACTAGCATACTTGTGCGAGAACTCTCGCGTGTTAAACCTCACCCTCTTCCCTATTTTTCCATTTCAGTATTAAGCCTGTAATATATTTATATATCTATTTCTTCAAGACCCCCTTATCCTCCTTTACTTGTTCTATAAGTCTCCTTGTAATTCATAACACCACAATAAACCCTTGTCAATACGAACTATTCTTAATTAACTTTATCACTAAGCAGAGAAATACTCACGTATAATTTAATTATAACCCGTAGATACACCCGTAGATGATCAAGTAATTAGTTTAATTTCACATACAGTTGCAGATTCTACAGGCTCTGAACAGGTGGGGTAGAATCGAGAAGCATGGAACTAACAAAAATGTATAATGGAATGTTCAAGAAGATCTCTTCCTGTAGAATACAGTGTGATGAACGTTTCTTTAAGATGTTTGACCTCAAAATTTAAGTTTTGAAAGCGCTAAAGTGTATTTTTTAGGAGTTATTTAACGATATAAATTCAAAAATGCACCCGAGTGTTGCGGGTTGCACTTGACATGATTATTTAGATACGTTTTTAAAACAAAGTCTTCATATTTTTTAAGTCAAAGTGAAATTCGTCAGGTCTCCGTGAAATTCTCTTTCTTTAGATACCTCATTTATAACTGTTGATTGCTTGTGAATGCCGCAAAAGGATCAAATCTATACTACCAATATCATCAAAATACTATAGGAGGCGATTTTTGAACAAATGTTTTCTCAAAAAGGCTCCATTTTTTCTTTACGTTTTTTTCTGGAATGAAGAAAAGGACGGTAAAATTTCTCTTCCAGACAGGAGTTGGAGAGGCGGTGCAGTGACATCAGTTGATGCCACTTTTCCGGGTCGTCCCTTTACTATTGTTTTTGATGCCAAATATTTTGCAGCAGGTACAAATTTCCTTTTCCCGCAGTATATGCGGGAAAATGCGAAGGTCATTGTTTCCGGAGTTATGCGCCGGAATGATGTCCACATTACTAAAACACGGGACTTGAATTGTGGCTTGCGGTGGGCATGCGAGAAATTTGATGGGCTGTTCGTTGATCCCAATTACTGGCTCGGGCACGAAGACCTTGGACGGGACGGCCTTCATCTCAACTCCCGAGGTGCATGGAAGCTGGGATGTCTTCACGACCAAGTAATACAGTCGCATTTACTTGGAAAGTGACCGGAGGAAGGAGTAGTAGTAGCGCCATGTACAGTGATGGTTTCGAGAAAGGAAGCGACGCGTTTGGTGACTGCTGCGGGGGAGGTGACGGAGACTACGCGTGTGACTGCTGCGGGGGAGGTGACAGAGACTACGCGTGTGACTGCTGCGGGGGAGGTGACGGAGATGTCGCGAGTGACTGTTACGGGGGTGGTGACGGAGACGACGCGTCTGGTGACTGCTGCGGGGGAGGTGATGGAGGCGACGCGTGTGACTGCTGCGGGGGAGGTGACGGAGACGACGCGTGTGACTGCTGCGGGGGAGGAGATGGCAGTGACCGCGGCGCAGGAACCTAGGAAGGATGCATGGGACCTGAACACTGACTTTCAGGTGAGGAAAGGCTTCACTAGATTGTTGCAGGTGAACTGTCGTAGTATCATGAATAAGGAAACCGAACTGTGGAATTTAATTGAAGCATGTGATCCTGATATCGTGATAGGAACTGAATCTTGGCTTTCGGACGCGGTAGCAAACCCGGAAATTTTTCGTTCAGACTACCTTACGTTTAGGAGAGATCGCGAAACCAGAGGCGGTGGTGTTTTTATTTGCGTAAAAAACACTTTTAATATCAAGTCAAATTGGGTTGATAAAGAATTTGAAATGATGGGTGTAGAAATTTTTTGTTCGGGAAGTATCTTAGAAATAATTGCTTGCTATCGTCCGCCGGGCAATAGTTATGAAATCTTAGGCGCGCTCTACGAAAGAACAAAAAATATAAATAGCCGTCATGTAGTCATTGCTGGAGACCTAAATCTCCCAGACGCAAATTGGAAAGGGATTGTTTGCGAAGGGAAAGTACAACAACTAGTTAACAGACTTGTCTGGGACAGCGGATTAGCACAGGTAGTAGACCGGCCCACCCGACAGGACGCGATTCTGGACATTTGCCTAATTAGACCGAAGGACTTATTTTTGTCGTGTGACGTTTTAGAAGGCATAAGTGATCATAAAGCCGTTTTAGTTGATTTACAGTTAAGTATTTCAAGGAAAAATATTGCGACAGGTATTCTAGTGAGGGAATACAAGAAAGCGAATGTAGCAGAGTTTCAAAATTACTTAAGAGAACGGTATGGCGAATTCCTTAGTATAGGAGGAGGAATGGAAGAAATATGGGAAGCGTTTAAAAATATTCTAGTAAATGCCGAGCAGGCATTTGTACCAAGTAAATTGTTAAAAGCAAAATGCGATCCGGAATATTATAATGCGAAAATCAGACGGTTGAAAAGAAAAACCAGAGAAGCGTTTAGCAACAGACACTGTAGTGAAAACCATATGACATTATTTCGAAATTATTCAAAAGCTTTGAGGAAGGAAAAGAAAATCGCAGAGGAACATCATTTAACTCATATTCTTGATGCGGAGGGCAGTAAAAATTGGTCGGCATTTTTTAAATACGTTCGTAGAAGGAAGGGAAATAAAGATGAGATTCCAGTTGTTCGGGTTAATAATTCGCCAATATCGGACGATTGTGAAAAAGCTAATGCTTTTAACTCGTATTTTAGCTCCGTTTTCAAGCAAAAGTCAAATTGTATTCAGATACCATCACTGTCAGATAGAAGTCTTTTTCATATTAATGTAAATACTTTGCGGAAAAGAATAAAATTAATGTAGAGAGGGAAATCACGAGGCCCCGATTCTATTTCCACGGACGTCATTAAATTAGGTGGAGAGGCTATTATACCATATTTAATTAGGTTATTTCATGTATCGATAAACAACGCTTGCGTACCGGAAGATTGGAAGCTGGCTCTCGTCGTGCCTATTTTTAAAAGTGGCGACAAGACATTACTTAGTAACTATAGACCGGTAAGTCTTACATCAGTCGTATGCAAGCTTATGGAACATCTAATTTCTAGCTATATCAGGAAAGAATGGGAGGACAAGCAATGGCTTTATCAGGGTCAACACGGTTTCAGGAATGGTTTTTCGTGCGAAAGTCAGCTAGTCTCACTTTTACAGGACCTAGCCGACGTAGTTGATGAAGGTGGTAGGGTCGACGCGATTGTAATTGATTTTGCCAAAGCTTTTGATGTTGTTCCACACGATCGTCTTGTAAAGAAATTAATAGATTCGGGTTTAGACACTAGAGTGGTAGCGTGGATAAACGAACTACTTCGTGACAGGACACAAAAGGTCCGAATCGGAAATTACTTTTCAACTTCGCGAAACGTCACGTCAGGAATTCCACAAGGGAGTGTCATCGGCCCACTCATGTTTCTTGCCTTCGTTAATGATTTACCGACAAGTTTAGTATCTAATGTACGACTCTTTGCAGATGACTGCGTAATTTATAGAATTGTTAACTCGGAGGAGGACGAGAATATTTTGCAGCGAGACTTGGACAAATTACATATCTGGGCGGATACAAACGGCATGGAAATAAATAGTTCAAAGAGCAAATCCATCACGTTTGGTAGGGGTCGAAGTTACAATGAAACCGCATATAAATTGAATAATAATATTATACCTCGAGTCACGTCTTGCAAATATTTAGGAGTTCAGCTAGACAGTAAATTGACATGGGAAAATCAAGTAAATTTCGTTGTAGGGAAAGCATGGAGATCTTTGCATTTTATTATGCGGATTCTCAAAAAGAGTTCAGTGAGTGCCAAAGAACTGGCATATATGTCATTAGTGCGACCCATATTAGAATATGGCGCGATATGTTGGGACCCATACAGACTTTTGCAGCAAAGAAATCTAGAAAAGGTTCAGCGTAGAGCTTCAAAATTTGCTTTCAGGGGTACTAGGAATAAAGTATGGGAGTCACTCGAAACAAGGAGAATGAAATCGCGTCTCTATGCTATGTATAAAGCGTACACAGGCTTTCGACCGTGGAAAGAAATTCAAAGTCGATTAGGGAAACCTACATATTTCGGCAGAGCGGATCACATGCACAAAATTCAGACAAGAATTCAGAAAACGGACGTTGGGAAATATTCATTCGCGAATCGAACTATTAGAGACTGGAACGACTTGCCTGTGACAATCTTTGATCCCTTCCCTCATGATGTCAGCAAATTTAAAAATAAATTAAATTCCTAGATGTTTATATGTGTCTTATTACCTCCTATGTAAAGTATGTTATATTATAACTATTATTATTATAACATTATTATTATTACTATTATTATTATTATTATTATTATGTGCAGTGGCGTGTAGTGCAGTGATGTGAAGTTGAGGGAAAAGAGTGTGTCAGAATCACATTAAAATGTGATTGGCAGTATGGTGAGGTGAGACGAGGCGACGTGAAGTGAAATGAAGTGATGTGAAGTGAAGAAGTGAAGTGAAGTGAAGTGGAGTGCTATGGAAGCTTGCACGGTGAAATGTTTATGTTAATTTGTAAAGTGTGTAAAATTTGTAAAATTTTGTATAGTTGTTAAGTTTTGTAATGTTTAGTTAGTGTATTCTGCCACCAAGTTCTGGAACTTATTTGCAGAATTAGTAATAAATCTATCTATATTTTGTCACTTAGTGCAACTCTATTTCGTGAATCACAACTGCAAACACTATTTATTCCTTACTTAAACGGTCGTGCTTTGTGTAATTTGCGCAATACAAGTTAACAAAGAAGTCTCGAATGATTGGGTATAGATTCCAACGGGACAAAAGTGTGTTTTTCCCTTTCAAAGAGCCGTTATGGAGAACAGAATACTGGGCCTAAGAGACCCACTAAGAGGAAAGCACGACTACCTACACAGAAGTTGAACGATATGGGCTGGAGACTTACTAGACCGTGCTTTGTCATATCGAAACAAAAACATAACGACAGAAGATATCAAAGTAGGACACACCAGTAATCTGAACGCGAAAATATTTTGAGCAGTAAGAAAAACAACGGGAGCTCTATGGCCAACGAAGTGCGATGAAGGGTTAAACAAATTCAGTTTTAAAAAATTAAGTCTTTAAATTAAGTCATCAGTTTTCTAAAACAACAACACGTTTTCGCGGAATTTATTCTTGAAGTTATTACAATTTACATATTTTTTAAGATTCTCAAAAATGGTTCTAAACAGTTGATTTAAATTTTACCTTGGAAAAGATAAAGAAAATGAATGAATGAAATTGAAAAAATCTTATTTTCCTTGAACTTTTAGAACTTTCGAGAATTGAACAAATCAAAGACAATGTGAGAAAGTATTTGCTATTGTAGCACCACTACTTTCGTTAAAAGGGCTGAAATTTAAGATTTTCTATCAAAAACTTGCCGTTTTTTCTGCTACGCCATTAAAATACTCTCCTTTCATTACAGAAGTAATACAGGCAGAGTAGAAAGTACAGATCCGGTTTTCATTGAACTCTCGGAATTTTCGTGAATTGAAAAGTAACAAATAATGCGAGAAAGTACGAGTATCTGCTATTGTTGCACTACTAGTTCATTATTATCTGAACAGTACACGCTAAAAAGCTCAAATTCAAACATTATAATGAAATTACATGGGTCAATTTTCTCTTTTACAGACGTTTTGAAGACCTTCCTGTAAATACTCGATAAAGGGACGGGTTTGAATACGGAGCTTCCCGGGATTGTTGCAACTCTAAAAGAAAGCGAGATGAATTATTCTATTTTCTTGCATTATCAAAAATAAAGAAATTATCTTCCAACCACTTACCTATAAACGAGATAGATCTACGTTTAGCACCAGAGTGATAGAACTAGGCGTCTGTGCAGGGTTATAATTTGCGGCGTTCTCACTTCAACCACTCTGACAACCAAAAGTACTCTTCGCGTCCCGTTCTCGCGAGAATGCAAAGCAGACTGCAGAAGGGACTCGGCGGACGGAAAAGCGCAACATAGAGGTGGGGAATAATCGATTCCCTGACGACTCGCGCCCGGTCACATGGTCGCACTTGCGTGGGAAGAAATCAATTGAAGCAAAGGGAACTAGTTCAAGTATTAGGTTGTAATACTTCCACTACTTTTTAATTTTATAATAAAACTACTTTCCTATACTTTCTAATACTTGCAACTCTTCAAGTCAGATGTATATATCACTCTCAATACACAGAAAATAGATAATTTATATATACAAGTGCGGAGCAACCCAACAGCACTATGTAATAACATAACAAGTATTCTGCATATTCAGGATTATCGGAATAGAAAGACTTTTTTACATTAAGACTACTGTGTGACGGATGGAAAAGCATACAAATACGTTTGCACTGTACTATTTGCGTATCCCCGCCTGTCCCTCCTCGCCTGGGTGAATATTTTCAGCATTACTTTAACATTACGTACTTCATCGTATTATTGCTAACTTTGGCAATCTTCGGAAATTGTGGTTAATGCAAATGAGATCGCCATGCTTTTAAGCTTCATTACTCAATTCTTCTATTATGCATCATTGTTTTGCTAATTTTTTTAGGACAGCTCGTTGACATTTAAACTTTCTGCTTTCCGTTTACTTGTTTCATATTTTGATTTAAAAAAGGGTAAGCTTCTGTTGTTAAGGTGCAAGATTTTTTTTTTGTAAAAAACATATTTTGTTGCAATATTTTTAAACACTACTACTTTATGACTGATAAATAATCGTTCAAAAGTATTCAAAATGTGCATGCAATCACTCCAGTGATATGAATTAGTATAACACATACCATTGAATACAACTTTCTTTTTATGTTATAGATAGTTTCCCAATAGATACCGGTAGCGGTAGCTCAGTGCATCAACTGATGTCACTGCAGCGCCTTTGACCGGGAGGTCCTATGTTCGAGTCCTAACGGCGCGGCGGCAGGATTTTCGACACTAGCTTTTCAGCTAGGTCGAATTCAGTCGCTGTCTGAGGAGAATTCTAGCGGCCGCCTGCTCTGATCGGTAGTTTTCCGTGGTTACTCCGATCGACACCAGGCAAATGCCGGAGCAGTACCCTACCAAACGGGCCACGGACCGCGCGCGATCTGTCCTTCCTCTTCCTTGTCTTATCCTCTCCCCTTACACACACACACACACACACACACACACACACACACTTATACTAACATGGTCTACACTATCACATATTCCGAGAGACCGGTCGGGGGCTTAGAGCTTGTCCCGACTGGGGCGGTGCCCCGCTGGTGGGAGAGTCCTGGTTATGGGGAAACCGTACTAGCCGACAGTAGGTCAGCGCCGGATCTCGCCATCCAGTGGGGGAAGATCACCGCCATCTCCCGAGAAACAAAACATGCACTACACTAACGGGACTAATGACCAAAGCAGTTGACGCGCCCGAAAACACGAAAAAATCAATAAATCCAAGTAGAAGACGATTTTTTCTAGATTAAGTCAAAAATATATGGAAAAATATATTGGAATGTTTTATCAGACAGATATACATCGTATGGCATAGACTTCAAAAAATCGTGTCACAATTAACATATCATGTTCTACATTGATCATTGAAACATTATTTTAGAAAGTAACTGGAACTTCGTTCCAGCCACTAAACTGTTGCAAATATTGTTGGCTGGCGGTGAGGTGGTACAATACGAACGAAATTATGAGGCTATCGCATTCGTAAAACCAACATATATTCAATCAAACAGCCACCGAGTGTATGCGTTTCATATGGCGTCGGACGGCCATGTTGGCCGACACACGCGTCCAGACGCGTATGACGTAGTAGAAGCCTCGAACGGAGTCATGTTGCAGTTCCTTTCATGAAGCTTCCGCTTGATCGCGCAATTTTTGCAGAGTTGACAATTTTTGAAAATTGCTCAAGTTAGAAATAATGCGAAAAGTATGTGCTGATGAAGTTATGCTGAAAGTATTCAGAGACGCGGGGCGAGGCGGGGCGAGGCGGGGCGAGGCGGGGCGAGACGGGGCGAGGCGGGGCGAGGCGGGGCGAGGCGGGGCGAGGCGGGGCGAGGCGGGGCGAGGCGGGGCGAGGCGGGGCGAGGCGGGGCGAGGCGGGGCGAGGCGCGGCGAGGCGGGGCGAGGCGCGGCGAGGCGCGGCGAGGCGCGGCGAGGCGCGGCGAGGCGCGGCGAGGCGCGGCGAGGCGCGGCGAGGCGAAGCGCGGCGGGGCAAGGCGAGGCGGACTGGGCGAGTCGGGCCGAAGCGGCTGAAGCAATACAAAAAAGTGATAAACAGTAACTATTACATAACGAGCCATTCGTAAGTTAAAACCAAGTTTGTGTATGAGTGCACATTAATACCAAATTGCATGGAAATGGATCTCTTACCAAAATCACACCTTTATTACCAACAATTACGAAACGAGCAGGAATCCTCTGGATCGAAGCAGAGCGTCCTGACTTCCCCCTTCCTCTCTTTCGTTCAACTAGCGGCGGTGACACGCCCCGCCGAAATACATGCGGCCTCCAATCCCGCAAGAGATCAAACCAAATCGGGCCATCTACGCGCTGTTGCCCAGTCGACGTGAAAGCCGGCTACGGGACCAGAGAGGTGCAGCCAACAATGGACCACGGCCGATGCTGTGCGGACCCAGCGGACGCCTATTTACGAAGCTCCAAGAAAGTTGAATCCGACCGATGTCGCCTTACTCTCGACATAAGCAGGAAACTGCAACATTAATACAAGCAAATTAATAATGTACAGACCCTTACGTAGAACACCACAACAATTACGGGACCACCAAATTGCCCAGACGATGCCAAACCATTGCAACGCGGGCTACAAACAATGAACAGGGTGAACCTGCATTACAACAACAAACAAATTGAGAAACCATCAGTAAATACCAATAAACAGAGTAGACCTGCACAAAAGCAGCAACAATAAATATATAGGAAACCATCAAAAATTACCAAATGTTAGATCCAGTTCCATACCAAGTCAAAACGAATCATGCCTAAAATCAGGCCAAAAGCACTCATACACACATATAAAAACACATAGTAACGTTTCAGAACGAGCCGAGCCTTAATACACATGAACAATGGCTCATAGCATAACTATGAAAAAGACGTGCACCAGGCACGTTCAACCAAGACAAAGGCAAAAGCAAAATGACAAAGGCGAAACGTCACGTGACAAATGGCAAACGGCATCAGGCCGTTATAACGGCTCAGAAGGAGCCGAGCAGAAAGGCGTCACATGGCGCAAGGCTTGGCGCAAGGCATGGCACAAGGCATGGCACAAGACAAAAAGGCATAAGGCTTTGGCATAAGGCCATGGCATAAGGCGAGGTGCGCGAGAGCTAACTTGTGCCGTTTTGTGAACGCACGAAGTGCAATGTACGTTCACGCCACCGCGGTGCGACCATTCCTACCCTTACGGGCATCTAAGGCCAATCCTGCAACATGAGAGAAAAAACAGACCAAAAAAGATTTTAGCCTACCGGCACGCGCATTGCGTGTGCGGTGATTCAAGGCTTATGTTTCAAGTTTCATTTCGCTGTTTCAGATTTCTCTTACTTCAGGAACTGCTTGGGTCGCTTATACTTCGCCCGTTTGTCGGGTTCGTATGAAGCGACTTCAAAAATGAGAGTGTTTTCCGAGTCAGCTGCTTTTTCAAAAAAATTTGCTGTAATGCTTTTAAAGTGATCTTTAAGCAGTGGCATTGAGGTATCGCGATGCAAGTCTCTTATAAGAGTGTACCTGGGGGCGCAGAGGGCGGCCCTTAGGCATTCATTTTGGACTACTTGCAGTTTATTTAGATAACTGTTAGCTGCAATTGCCCAACTGGGGCATGTGTAGTCCATTTGTGGCCTAATAACTGCTTTAAAAGCGTGAGGCAGTTTGCCGTTGACAGTTTGCTTTGCTTGTTAAATAAGCATCGCAAGCGGTCTCTGGTCTGCCGCGCTTTCTTCTGCACGTTTTCAATTTGCAGGTTAAAAGTGAGTGATTTGTCTAATGTCACTCCTAAATATTTTACACTTTTGGCCTAGTTAATTTCGTCTCGAAGGCTAGGTGCGCTGGCCACACACCGGCTTATATAGGCCTCCCAGAAGGGAAGGGGGGTCACTCAAGAGCCAGCGAGGCGTAGCGGGGAAATATCGATTCACAAACAGCGTTATACAAATTCCTTGTTCGTAAAGATTCCGTTTACCTCTTAGAGGGAAGGCAATCAGCGGAACACTGCTGCATGGCGGAACCACAGGGGCGAGCCGATGGTAGAGCCACCTGGGCGTAATGCCGGAACTAAAAGTTGGTGAATATTAAATAATTTTTTATTTTGCCATAAAATCCTTAATTTTGCAGCTATAAAGTCAAACAATGTGTTTGTACAACCCCACATTTACTCTAAATTGCAGATTTTGTTGATAGAACCCGCTATAACCAGTCATTTTCTTGTAATAAATAAAAACCTGTTTTGAAAGTAATAAAAAATATTGCACAAAGTACCAACTTTACCTCAGAGTCAAACCAAAAAAAAATTAGAAGTTTATAAAAATCTTAGGTTTTTGGAACCTTCTCATGGCCATGAGATTACATTTTCATTTTTCCAAATTACCATTTTTGAGATAATTGATGACAAAAAATTACCCATATGCTAACATGCTTAACCTAATTACAGAATAAGTTCTTACAAACTATGAGTACAAACCCTTCTCAGATGGACTTCTCGCATGAATGTTGGCTTCTAGATGATGTCGTAGCACAAGTTTCAAGCACTGTGATTCACTTAAATTTTCCAAATTTAACAATATGTATCTGTAAATATACATGTATATATATATATATATATATATATATATATATATATATATATATATATATATATATATATATATATATATTGTAACGTCACAGCCTCCTCAAACAATTGAGAGTAAATACGATTTCACAAATTAAAGGTTAAAATATCGAAAATGCACTTGCGTTGAAGCAGATTATGAAGACCCTTCCGCCGCCCCCCACGCTCGCCCCCTCTAGTGATTGTATACAATGGGACCCACTGTCAGCAAACGAGGGGGAACGGAAAGAAATTACGACGTGAGGAGGCGATCAGTGGACAGACGCCGAATGAGCTACGCCCAGCAAGCCGGGGCGCGTGGCAGGCGAGGTGCCGCGTTACTCATGCGAATTAAGTTCTAAGTCTCAGAAGTGCAGTTTTTAAAAAAGGTAATTTATTCTTCAAGAACAGTACAAGTTTCTAGAATTCTGACGACTGACATGAACAACGTTCCGAAGAACAATGCTGGAGAGAGCTCCTTCATTTTGGTATATATGTTTTTGACCTGTTTACATGTTATTGGAAAGTACATGAAAGTAACCCAGATTTCTCTGGGAATCTATAAATGCATACTTGTTTGTCGTGCATAGGAATGCCTCCAGGCCAGGGGATGTAACTTGCGCGAGGCGCTGGCCGGGGCTTCCCTTGAACGGATAAACAAATAATATGCCATGTTCACAAAGAAAGCTCTTTGGTGCGACGCAGACGCATTCGCCCCCCCCCCCGGCGAAAAACGCATGTCACTCTGCGCACGAACAATGTGATGTGGAAATTTCCATCGCACGTGAAATGCTCAATAGTCATTGGCCAAAACGCTGAGTAGGTGACCGCCCATCGTAGTAATTCCGACGAATCGCAACAAAGCTCCTTGAGATACAAGGGGCATTAAAATCACGAAGGGGGGCACTGGGAGCCCAAAAAGAGTGACGGAGAAAAAGTTTCGCGGCGTGCAGGCGCAGTTAGCCTGGCGCAAGTGATAACAAACGGAAGTTTGGTTAAATGTTAAAATTCATAATTTCCAACTTCGGAACCTGTAATTACATGAAATATTCAATTCAATTCAAGATACAATATTACATCGTAATGTGATGGGCAAAATAATTAGGGATCCCCTAGAAAGACTGTGTGGGATCTCCATCACCTTTGTACACAAAAACAAAATTGTCAGCAGCGAGAGGCAGCTGGCTCACTCGGATTAACATGCAAGAATAACAAACAAAGATTTTAAACCTAATATTTCTGTGCACTAATAATATTACAAAAAAACATTCAGATCTAAACATACACTACAATACTAATTGAACTTGATTCCATAAAAAAGTGTAATATTACTCTTCAATCTCCGAAATAATTACTCGCTTATCAACTGTGGTGAATTTTTTATGAACGTTCTTGTAATCTTTGTAGTTTTGCATCGTTCTCATCGAGATGGAACTATATCACCAATAAGTAGTGAAAGGGTTGCATTTCCGCCATCCAATTTCATAACCGGCAGTAGAACCTTGTTATTTGAACCCTTACACTTGCACTTTGCACGCGAGTCACTCGCGAGCGCATCATTGTGCGAGCCACGAGACAATACTGGAACGAGCTGATTGATTGATTGATTGATTGATTTTTTCGTGTTTCCGGGCGCGTCAACTGCTTAGGTCATTAGTCCCGTTAGTGTAATGCATGATTTTTCTCGGGAGATGGCGGTGATCTTCCCCCGCTGGATGGCGAGATCCGGCGCCGACCTACCGTCGGCTAGTGGGGTTTTCCCCTAACCAGGACTCTCCCACCAGCGGGGCACCACTGCAGTGACATCAGTTGATACACTGAGCTACCGCTCCCGGAACCGGAACGAGCCGAGGAAGCCGCGACTTCGTGCAGAGACGTGCCATACGACAAGGCCAGTGCCGCCTCATGCGGGTGGGTACTGTTGCCGGAGCCAGCTGACGAGGGAGCGTATCACCTGTCGACTGATTGGGTCTGGTGACGACTCCCAACGCCATCGAGCAGTCAACCCTCGCTGATGCCCGCCCGGAAGATTGCGCCGACAGCTAAGTAAATTGTATCACGTAGCCACGTCCAGCTCATTTCCCGCCGAGGCGCGGAGAGATTTTAATATCAATTCCGAGCTGAGAGTGTGGACGACGTGGAACAGGCATATTATTGCCGTGGCTTAGTTTTTGTTTCTTCTCATTGTATAAGTTAAAAATTGCAATAGACAAGCCTCCGTAAAGGGAAAATTTATAATATCATTTCTTTAAAAAAAATTCACTGAATGCTTTCATTCATCTCCATTACCATCACCCTAGTTTCATTAAATTTGTTCTTAAATTGTATTTCTCTCTCCGTGTAATTTATTTATCATGCATCTCCTGATCCATAGGACCAGGTAGGGTTACACTATATATATATATATATATATATATATATATATATATATATATATATATATATATATAGAGAGAGAGAGAGAGAGAGAGAGTTAAAAAAATGCAGTCCAAAAATACAAATTTTTAGGAGAACGAAAAATCGTTCCATATCGATGGGAAACGTTTGAAGAATAAAAATTGTTGTGTTCGTCCTCAAGCTATTGTAAATACTGGTAATCGCTTGAGTGTAGTTCAAGCTTGAACTGTATTGTGGAAATTATTGGATAAATGGTGCTATGAATGAACTATGGTGTTATTTTGTGTTTTGTGTTTTCAAGAAAATGTGAAATTTGTATATCAAAATTATTTATTTGGGGCAGTAATATTACAATATGTCAAAAAATAATGCAATAAGTTAATTACCAAATAAATTGCCAGGTATGTCTTCAGAAAATAGTTAACCGAGCTGAGGGATGAGGAATGAAAAGTATGAGAAGAGAAATATATTTCTGAATATTCACATTTTCATATTTTAGTATAACAATCATATGCTTTAATATTATATGATCTTTGAATAATAAAACAGTATGAATTTGTATATCAAAATTATTAATTTATAATTCAAAATATTACCATCACATTTGTCTGATTTACTGCAATTATCTTTAGATAACGTTCTTTTGATTTGACTTATTATGTAACTCAATGGATTAACTGTTTTCGATCATACATTTTGCTCGATTGAGTAGCTTTTACAAAGTTATAAATCTTCTTGAAAATGACGGAATGTTAAAAAAGTGTACAGCTCGCTCTGATCTGACTCAAACTCCAATCTTTTGAGTTCGATCCAAATATTTTTCATAACACTCAAAATGATTTTGATGCAGTCATTGGAGTCCGGAAGTCATGCACGATATTGAAACAAATTTAGTAGATTTGGGGCGAAACTAAGAAATCAACTGCGTAGACCTGCGCAATGGACCGTAGCCAGAATTTCCAACAGGGCAAAGTCAGCTCTAATCTAGTCTAAAACAAGATATTTTTACATGTTCTCTATTCTCATTTTCTAAATACTGAATCAATAATTGAAATAGTGAACGTTCACTCAAATAGTGAACATCTGACAACTAGTTCTTTCAGCTACCCGTGCGTGTGACACATTTCGACCCAGGAATCCCAACAGGGCAAAGTCAGCTCTAATCAAGTCTAAAAAAAGATATTTTTACATGTTCACTATTCTCATTTCCTAATTAGTAAATCAATAATTGAAATAGTGAACGGTTCACTCAAATAGTGAACATCTGGCAACGAGTTCTTTCAGCTACCCGTGCGTGCGACCCATTTCGACCCAGAAATCCCAAATGGCAAAGTCAGCTCTAATCAAGTCTAAAAAAAGATATTTTTACATGTTCACTATTCTCATTTTCTAATTAGTGAATCAATAATTAAAATAGTAAACATTTCACTTCAATTGTGAACATCTGGCAACTCTATTTCATATATTATTGACCACCTTATAGATCTTCGCCACTGCTGTTATCTTTATTATTAATGTTCTTATTTTCCGCATTAGCATCTGCCACTAATGACATATCTATTTACTAATATATGTTAGCAGGTGACTGTAAATATTTAGACAACTTCTGAATATTCCTTTGTGATTAAAATGTGCTTCTCCTTTCACCGCCTTTACTCTTACTCAGTACCTGACTTTGACTTATGTGCAAGTTAAGTTGTCCAATGTTTTAGCACCATTTTTTAATTTGCTTTTTTTTAACATTAATATATAATAAAAATTTAAAATAATTTCTCACCCCCATATTTGTTTAATAAATATACGATACTTTTGAATCCATTTTACGTGTATATTTATAATAAGGGATAATATATTTGTATCCATTCAGTATATATTAATGGATATATATTTGAACTAGCTGGTGTACCCGGCGTTGCTTGGGTATAGTAAATTATTAGACAGGGAGAGGAATTCCATTTTTCATACCCTGCGGTGGGGCCTACTATCTCTTCTGTTGTATCCCTTCTCCGCCCTGCTCCTCCCTGCCATGCTCTGCACGGCCACGCTTCGATAGCCCTGTCTTCTCTTCACACCCATTTGGAAATTTCAGGTCTACCTCGCTCACTTTTTCACAAAAAATTATATTTTTCTTATTTGAGGTTCCAGCTCCTAAACTTTCTTCACTTTATAACTAAAAACAATAAACAATTCTAAACTACAGAATAAAATACTTGTAGACTCACGTATATTTTTTTTGTGAAGTTTCACATATTACTTCCAATACTGTCAATAAATTGTCACATTGTAAAACTTACTCTTTTTATATTTCGTCTTATCTTGTATTCATAAACAAATATTTGAAATTGATCGGTTAAATCGTTACCTTTAAGGGGCTGACTGTTTTAAGCGAAGTTTAACATAACGAAGTTAACATGAGTTCTCGCACGGAAGACGCTAGAAGATAGATATGGAATATGAATGAATATGTCGAAACGTAATTGACAAATCATAATCATAAAAGTAAATGAAAGTATCAATATTGAACGTAATTGCCATATTTATAATTAGTTTGAAGACGAAAAATATATATAAGTTTAAACTACGTGTAGAATAAAACTTTTTTTTGCGTAAATCAATTAATCATTACATTGAAACATGAGAACAATACTGATCCATCAACATGTACATTATTGGTACACACTAAATTGACAATGTTCTGAACAAAACCATATTACCTTCATTATTTGATCAGAAGTGCAAGTGAATAACAGAAATCAATTCATGCGTTGGGAGCAATTGCAATGCAAAATAATAGAAAAGATTATTCTCAATATGTAAGTGATCATTGCTTAATTACATACTACTACACTAATCTTCTGCACATAATGAAGAAAAGAATCAACTGGATGAAACCAAAACATACAAACATTTTACATTTTACCAATTTGAACATGAGAACTGTGTAAATAGTCAAATTGTGAGTACTATTGGAAAGCAACCCTACTACGTAGAGACTTATTTACATTTGCATCCCTCCTTGCAGTATTATTTTCAATAGTGCGAGTGAGTACTTCAGCAAGTCGCACTTCTCTTAATAGCCGATTCAAATCGTTTATAGACTGCCCATCTATTCGCACTTGTATAGTCTGTTTTGACAACTTGACACTCGCATTGTTTCAAGAAATTTAATGTTTACAAATTTCTGTAAAAGAAGAGGTTGTTTAGAATGTATACGGTATGTATATATAATGCATTGTAGATTACTGTATATATATTATTGTACATTGCACTGTCTCAACCTACCTCAATTTCTGTAAAAATTCAAACTCCGATGTTTTAAAGCCACTATGCACATAACACGGATTAAGGATAATGCACGTACCTTGTCATCTTTACCACTTCGGTTACCGATTTCTTCAAAATATTCCACCAATGTTCAGAACTAACAAATCACCACCGTTCATACAGGGACATTACATAACCTTATTCAAAGTCCAATGAATCTCGTAATAATTCTGGATATTGATGAAACCAGTAGTAGATCTCAGACGTCATCCTCTGGTGGCGCACAGCTAAACTATTGACATTGATGCGCTCTTGAATCTATGATGTAAAGCTATGCCAAAAATGTCGAGAAAAGTAATTATTTTGTACATATATTTCGGTTTATGGTTTTAAATCATAGCCTATAGTTCTCTAGACCTTTAAAGGAAGTTAGCGCAAAAGTTTCATCGGCATTGGTTCAGTAGATTCAGAGATTACCACGTTGGAAGACAACGCACTTCTGTCTTTATATATTAGTATAGATTACCATTAGATTTCCATATTTGATGCAAATATGGAAAGAAATATTTCTATAAAAACATTCCAAAGTTCGCCTTATGAAATTTTGCATCGGCTGAAATTCGTCCGCCCCCGACAATGGCGCGCCCCAGGCTGCAGCCTACTCAGCCTGTTGGGTAATCTGGTCTGAGGCCCGTTCGGTAGGGTACTGCTCCGGCATTCGCCTGGTGTTGATCGGAGAAACCACGGAAAACTACCGATCAGAGCAGCCGGCCGATATAATTCTCCTCCAGACAGCAGCTGAATTCGACCTAGCTGAAAAGCTAGTGTCGAAAATCCTGCCGCCGTCAGGATTCGAACCTAGGACCTCCCGGTTAGAGGCGCTGCAGTGACATCAGTTGATGCACTGAGCTACCGCTCCCGGTCCGAGCCTTTGGAATGACGTACACCTGCAACAAACTGGTTCGTGCGGCACCAAAAGCCACTGATCGGAGCTCGCGTGGTGGATGGGATAGTCGCAACGTGTTACAGGTGCGTGTAGTAATGAAAATTGACGCTCCGAAAGACCGGCGCGGATCATCCGCTAGGTACGCGGAACGTCCCCAGCGGAAAATTCGCGTCACATGAGGACGTTTAGACCTGCGCGGCAAGCGAGCGGCGCGGTTGCGGATGGGCAGCGTTTAATCCGCTGCGAATTTCCATTCGCTGTCGGATGCATTTTTTCCGCTGCCGCTCCAGTTTCACTGTAGAAACCAAGGTAAAGACTCGTCGGGTCTCGAATATTGTCAACTCCACAGTGTATATGACATGACAGAAAAGTCATAAATAATACTTCTAATGTTGTTCAGTAATTTAAATAATTTTAAATAACTTCAAACTTTATTTTTTTACATTTTTTGTTCTTAATATGTTGTACATTAAAATGTACATAATGTACGTGTTCTTAAAATGTTGTACATTTTACTAATGAAAAGTTTCAATGAGTGTGTGCAATAACACTTTCTTCAGGTAAGAGACCTCCACGATTGGTAAGTGTCAGATTTTCTTATGTCTTCTGCGATCAGATTCAAAATTTTTCATCCAAAAAAGAAGGGGCAGTCGCTTCTTCTAATGCAGGAATAGAAATATCAAGTTATTCATAGTAAATGTTCTGAACACAAGCAGTAGGTAAATTATTTTTCCTTCTTTGTTTACGATTTTCCTTCAAATTGGTAATATCTCTTTAGAGAACCTAGAAAAGGGATTCATAATTTTGAACAAAAAAGGTAAAAGTTTGAAGAATTTCACGCTTTGATGCCATAAAGAATGACTTTTAATTTAGTAGAACGACCAGGGCCTGTTTTGATGAAATTTTAAACTTAATTTTAAATTTTAAACACACACATATATTGAAACTTTTTAGTCGTAAAATGGTAAAATGTACAAAATTTTAAGAACAAAAAATTTTGAAAATCGAAATTTTAGTGTTATTCAAAATTAATGAAATTACTAAACACAATAAGACGTTTTTGTAATCGTTCTGTCGTGTCATATTCACTAGCGAGATAAAAATATTCAAGATCTACGAGTCTTTGTCGTGGTTTCCACAGCCATAGACAACGGATGTTCCGCCTCGGTCTGTTGAAGCCTGTAAACGGACCCGCGAAATCCGCCGCCGCGTCTAGCGCGGAAATTTTCGCGCCGCACCCGCTACCGATGTTCCGCGCCGGCCAGAAGGGAACTCTTAATATGGGAGCTATAAGGGCAATAGTAAATATTCATTGTTGTTTTCGAGTGTGCAATACGCAGCAATAGAAAGTGAATTCGATGGTGAGACTGATTTGTGCTAGAAATAAAAATTATGTAGGATATACGTATATAATAAATAATAATGATGGACAAGCGCCACGTGGCTATATAATTGTGCATCTCCGGACATAAGAGAGACAATTATTTCCTGTTGTGATGCAGGAATATCTTGATCAATGACTACTATTGACCGGTGATAATTATGAAACAGTCTCATTTAGTGCTGTGATAAGCACTGTAATCACTGGAAAGCCCAGACAACGAGCGCACAGACAACTGAACAACGTGACAAGTAAATCAAGTTGTATTTATTTCGATAGGCAGCGTACAAATTTGTGATGCAATAGAAGGGGGACATAAGGTGTATGATGATTAACTCCAGTGCGTCGAGAAGATAACCGTACAAGTGATTGAGGCGGTGGTGTCTTACAGGACAAGCAAACTACCTCGTTCATCGTACGTGCGACCAACTACGTTTACTCGGACGCTCCCGAGTGGTGCCAACGCAACGGAGTTAACACCTGAAACCGAGAGGCCAGTATCAAATATGATACCATAAGTTCTTTGGACATTCTCGATAAATCCCCGACTCACGAAGCGAGGAGGGGATTTATTTGACAATTTTCAAAACATTCTAGGACTATTTCTCGAATGAAATTAAGTCCAACAGAGTTCCAAAATGCGTCAGATATTGAAAATTACTAAAAGGTGTGATAAAATCAACGAGGTTATGTTATAGTACATAGGCGGTTTATTGGACAACGACAAAGCAACCGATCCAAACCGCCTCCTAAGATATATGAGTTACAGTTACTGATTGGCCAGTAGAGAGAAGCGGTAAGAAAAATCGGATTGAAAAAGCTATAAACGTTTGTAGATACACCGTCCTGATGGGACATTTTGCATTTATTGTTAAACACTATTGGTTTTATTTTCACGAGTGGAATGGTCAATGTAATTTTACTATGTGGATAACTAGTTAGATGTATAGTGGATACTAATGATGTAAATATACAACATAAAGAAGGGTTTCACATCTTTTCTCACGTAATTAAAATGAGTCACATAAGGACATTGTATTATAGGCTAGTACGTAACTTGAATGGTATTAATGTTCACGTTGTAAGTTGTAATATTGCGAGATATAATCAGTAAAATCATAATTGCTTTTCTCCTTTAGTTTTAAGTGGTATTTCAGGATAAAAGGAATCCACACATGTGATGTTTTCAATTATTAATGTATCATGATCATAAATTTTACATGGGCTCCCTTAAGGCAAACATTTTTATATTCAATTTTGTAGACTTTTAATACAATGTTTTTGCAATTTTTGAAAATACGGCCGCTGCAAAGCGCACAGAAGACTCCCCTCTTCAAAATTAAAAATTAAAGTAAAACCAAATACGATCTGAAAAAAATATTACATCATGGCCGTGTGTACTACTCCAACCACAATGATTAGAAATAATGGGCCCATTCTCTGGTACTCCACCAAAATCATAAAATATATGGAACTGCCCATTGATATCAAAATGAATTGGAAAAAACACACACACCAAAATCATACGAAATGAAAGCAGTCGTCAACACCTAGAAATTTGTATCATTGGAATCACTACCCTCATTCTACATTGCTATAATATTATATAAACAATAACCCTCATAATTGTACACGGTTGAGCAATATTGATAAATACATCACAAACAAATTTCAACAAAATACAAATATCCAAAAACACTCGTACGCAATTACTACAACCCACTTCAAATGAAATAATAAATTACATAAAAACTTAAAACTTCAACCCTTCATTCAACACTTTGCCCAGTCCCACAACTTTTTATCCATTATCATCACATCGAAAATCCTTTCTCATTCTTCCTTAGTAAAAAAATCAATGATCCTACTCATATTATAATTAAATATCCATATACGCATATTTAAATATTTGATTTTAAAGAGACCTCTCTCACTAAAATCAACTAAATAAATAGAAAAAGGGAGTGTCTTCAGGCTAATCCTTGGCGTTACAGTCGCAGGAGGTTCCGTATGTTAGAATAAAGTGCAACGTCAAACGGCGTCTTGTTCTTCCAAGATCCGTCCCAGCCACTGAGGTCCGTCCTGGCGCCGGCCGCCAGCAGCGCGCGCGCCGCTTCCTCATTGCTCCTGTTCGCCGCGTAGTGCAGAGGAGTCGCTCCATTCATATTCCTCGCGTCGACGTCGGCGCCCGCGCGCAGCAGCAGCTCCACGCACCGCCGGCTCTGGTCGTACGCAGCCCAGTGCAACGCAGCCCAGTGCAACGCTGAGACTCCACTGCCGTCGACAGCATTCGCATTGGCGCCTCGTTGTACAAGAAGCGACACCACGCCCGCGCGCGCCATTCTGGCTGCTTTAATTAGAGGAGTGTAACCACTTTTATTTATGTAGTTGACGTCGGCACCAGAGTCTAAGAGACGCCGTACGTCACTTGCTCTTCCTTGACCTGCCGCCGCACACAACTGCTCTCCCAGAGGGGAGGGAGAGTTTGCTGCCTCCTCCATCTTCATCTCCACCTCCTGCAACCGGAGCTCCACCCGTTGCCTCGCGCGTTCTTCCTCGTCGGCCGCTGCGCCCTGGTGGCCGGCGCCTGAGGAAGTGGAGGTATAGGAAGAGGGCTCCTCCCCGCCCACTGCTGCCCCTCCCGTCGCCGGTGCTTCGCTGGCGCTGGCGGCGGTGGCAGGGGACGCACGTGGAGATTGGGGCTCGTTCAGTCGGTTCAACACAGCCTCAACGCGGGGCATGAACGTCTGCAAGGCTCTTTGCAGAGAGGCCTCGACCTCATTCATACGGCCTTCCAGACGCTGCAAGCTTCCTTCCCCTCCAGTTCCCTCCGGAGCCGTCGTTCTCTCCTCGACGTCTGTCACTCTCCCCTGGATCTCTTCCATTTGCTGCTGCAGAGCGCGGATAGCGTCGTCCTTCTCCTGCAGCTTCCGCTCCATCTCGCGCAACGCCGTCGCCGCCCTCTCCTCCTGCAGTCGCAAGGCTTCCTGAATCTCCTCCATCTCTTGTTTATGCAAGCGAAGAGCTTCCTGCATTCTGTGCTCTGCCATCTGCTGCTGCAACTGCGAGGCTTCCCGCATCCTTCCCTCTACTTCCTGTATCCTTCGATGGAGTACTTCATCTGCCTTCCTCTCCCCTTCGTGTTCCTGCAGGCAAAGTTCTTCTTGTATCCTGCCCTCCATCTCTTGTTTCTGCAGGCGCAGGGCCTCCTGGACCTTGCACTCCGTTACTTGTTTCTGCAGGCGAAGTTCTTCTTGCATCCTGCCCTCCATCTCTTGTTTATGCAGGCGCAAAACGTCCTGTATGTTCTCCACCTCCTTCTTCATACGCTGGAAGGCGTCGCCCAAAGCTCCTGCACCTTCAACTCCAGTCGCTCCCTCACGGCCTCTGCGCTTGCGTCTCGGCATCTTGACTTTTGATGAGTCTGAAAGCCAAAACGTATATTTAATTCGGATTCAACACTATTATTCATATCAGATTAGAGAAAAACCATGATGCTACTTTTTCATTGTTTTATTGATTAATCGTTTAATGATTTCAGGTCCGTCGGCTTCTAAGGTCAATATTCCTGTTAGCGTAGTACATGTTTTGCAGCAGTGACCTTCCCCCGCTAGATGGCACCAATGTACGTCGGCTTGTGAAGGTTTTTCCAAAACAAGCATCTACCAGCGTGTAACCGCCCCAGCCGGGATAAACTCTGCTCCAGAGAAGTGTGGGTCTGTAGAGAAGTGTTACTACGGAAGGGGCAGCGTATAAGCAACTCTGACAGTTCTCTCGCCACGTGCAGTGACGCGTCATGTGACCTGCTCTGAAGCAATCAACTTCCGAGGATTTGTTTACTTTTCCGCAGCCAGGGTTCAGCGTTGCCGCTAATCTGACTCACACGCTGTCGCTTGAGAATCGCGCAGATTCCTGTCATCAGCAGTATCAATGCGAATGAAATATGCCTCTGCCGATGAGCCCCAGACCAGTTAGTGTGTGTCTTCCAAGGGCTTCAGTGCATTGGTTGGAGGCTGTGAGTTTCGTGATGGCTGCGCCCTACACGTCGCCCAAACCTGGAGTTGTGTTAAAGAGCAAGGCTAGCGAATTTGTTTATCGTTTACGCGAATATTTCAAGGCAGAAAAGGCAAACGAGGGGACATCGGGGGGAGGATCTCGGTGTACGTCCATTGCCTGCGGAATAGAGGACGAAGCCATCCGTAGCAGACGCATCTAGTTGTCAACGCAGTTTGGAAGGCGATAAGTGTCGGCAGTGGTGAAGTGTATGAACATGGTATCAAAACGTGTCATCGCCCGTCGGTAAGTGTTAATGTTTTGAGATTTCATTCATCTGACGTGTAGGTGGTGCCATGTGCGTAGTAATGTGTGGCAACAGCGCATCGAACTGTCAGAGTCGCTTAAACGCTGCCCCTACTGTGCATGATTTTTTAAGTGAGTGTAAGTAGTGAGAAGAGGTCAAGGAAGAGACGGGAAAGATCGATCGCGGTTCAGGGCCCGTTTATCAGGATACTGCTACGGAATTCGCCTGGTGTTGATTGGAGAATCCATCGAAAACTACCGATCAGAGTAACCGCCCGCTAGAATTCTCATCCATACAGAGTATGGACTCGACCTAGCTGACAAGCTAGTAACAAAAACCCTCCCACTGTCGGGACTCGAAACCTAGAACCTTCTGGTCAGAGGTACTACAATGACATGAGTAGATGCCCTGGGATACATTTGCCCGTACGATGCCATTTATGATGAGTGCTAAATACGAAAGAGAGAATATTATTTCGGAATAAAGTGAATCAACAACTTTACCAGTAAATTCGTAATAAGTATACAAAATAATTCAAAACCAATCACATGGTTTTACGTTCGATTGACCCCCATGAGAAACTTTGGTAGGAGTTTTGATATGATTAATCGTGTGTGTAGGGTCCAACCAACTGGTGTTACCAGCTATTTATTTTCTACCAGTCAACTGCAGGTAAAGTCAGCCCAAGTTAATTATCAACCTTGGAATTTACTTCGCTATGATTTTAATTTATTTCAGAATGTTCTACCATTACAGGGCACATGTCTCTATATTGAATTATAGGCCCCCCTCCTGGTGGCTAACTAGTCCTAATCCAGTCCTAGTCTTAGAGTCCCCGCAATGCAGTGTCTATGTGTACATATCCTAAGACCACAAGAAGAAAATGAAAATACGGGTTGAATCGTAGAGCCTTTCGTTACGTGTCTCTTAATAAATCATGTTAGGATTTATTGACCAAAGACACTCAGTAGCTGACCTACTTCTAAAATGGGTTCAGCAATTCTATTTATTTTAAACTAAACTATTACTTTTCACGCAATTATTTCGTGCATAATTACACTAAATTTAGTGACATTTTCAAAATATTACTCATTACCTTATTCTAGACCTGTTTCTCGAATTCTCTAATAGTGAAAACTACGCTGATAAAATAAGCGTGTCTCATTTTCGACAAAATTTCAGAATTTTCAAAAAATGCAAAAGAGCAAAATTTGTTCATCTTCCTACACTTACAATATCAAAGATAGGGATCTTATTATTTAATAAAATCTGGTCTTCAAAGAGAGGTCTTAAAATAATGTCATGTACAATTTTTGGTAAATGTTAGTACTTTTTGCGTAATTGTGGGTCAAATATAGTTAACTAGCATACTTGTGCGAGAACTCTCGCGTGTTAAACCTCACCCTCTTCCCTATTTTTCCATTTCAGTATTAAGCCTGTAATATATTTATATATCTATTTCTTCAAGACCCCCTTATCCTCCTTCACTTGTTCTATAAGTCTCCTTGTAATTCATAACACCACAATAAACCCTTGTCAATACGAACTATTCTTAATTAACTTTATCACTAAGCAGAGAAATACTCACGTATAATTTAATTATAACCCGTAGATACACCCGTAGATGATCAAGTAATTAGTTTAATTTCACATACAGTTGCAGATTCTACAGGCTCTGAACAGGTGGGGTAGAATCGAGAAGCATGGAACTAACAAAAATGTATAATGGAATGTTCAAGAAGATCTCTTCCTGTAGAATACAGTGTGATGAACGTTTCTTTAAGATGTTTGACCTCAAAATTTAAGTTTTGAAAGCGCTAAAGTGTATTTTTTAGGAGTTATTTAACGATATAAATTCAAAAATGCACCCGAGTGTTGCGGGTTGCACTTGACATGATTATTTAGATACGTTTTTAAAACAAAGTCTTCATATTTTTTAAGTCAAAGTGAAATTCGTCAGGTCTCCGTGAAATTCTCTTTCTTTAGATACCTCATTTATAACTGTTGATTGCTTGTGAATGCCGCAAAAGGATCAAATCTATACTACCAATATCATCAAAATACTATAGGAGGCGATTTTTGAACAAATGTTTTCTCAAAAAGGCTCCATTTTTTCTTTACGTTTTTTTCTGGAATGAAGAAAAGGACGGTAAAATTTCTCTTCCAGACAGGAGTTGGAGAGGCGGTGCAGTGACATCAGTTGATGCCACTTTTCCGGGTCGTCCCTTTACTATTGTTTTTGATGCCAAATATTTTGCAGCAGGTACAAATTTCCTTTTCCCGCAGTATATTTTGTCACTTAGTGCAACTCTATTTCGTGAATCACAACTGCAAACACTATTTATTCCTTACTTAAACGGTCGTGCTTTGTGTAATTTGCGCAATACAAGTTAACAAAGAAGTCTCGAATGATTGGGTATAGATTCCAACGGGACAAAAGTGTGTTTTTCCCTTTCAAAGAGCCGTTATGGAGAACAGAATACTGGGCCTAAGAGACCCACTAAGAGGAAAGCACGACTACCTACACAGAAGTTGAACGATATGGGCTGGAGACTTACTAGACCGTGCTTTGTCATATCGAAACAAAAACATAACGACAGAAGATATCAAAGTAGGACACACCAGTAATCTGAACGCGAAAATATTTTGAGCAGTAAGAAAAACAACGGGAGCTCTATGGCCAACGAAGTGCGATGAAGGGTTAAACAAATTCAGTTTTAAAAAATTAAGTCTTTAAATTAAGTCATCAGTTTTCTAAAACAACAACACGTTTTCGCGGAATTTATTCTTGAAGTTATTACAATTTACATATTTTTTAAGATTCTCAAAAATGGTTCTAAACAGTTGATTTAAATTTTACCTTGGAAAAGATAAAGAAAATGAATGAATGAAATTGAAAAAATCTTATTTTCCTTGAACTTTTAGAACTTTCGAGAATTGAACAAATCAAAGACAATGTGAGAAAGTATTTGCTATTGTAGCACCACTACTTTCGTTAAAAGGGCTGAAATTTAAGATTTTCTATCAAAAACTTGCCGTTTTTTCTGCTACGCCATTAAAATACTCTCCTTTCATTACAGAAGTAATACAGGCAGAGTAGAAAGTACAGATCCGGTTTTCATTGAACTCTCGGAATTTTCGTGAATTGAAAAGTAACAAATAATGCGAGAAAGTACGAGTATCTGCTATTGTTGCACTACTAGTTCATTATTATCTGAACAGTACACGCTAAAAAGCTCAAATTCAAACATTATAATGAAATTACATGGGTCAATTTTCTCTTTTACAGACGTTTTGAAGACCTTCCTGTAAATACTCGATAAAGGGACGGGTTTGAATACGGAGCTTCCCGGGATTGTTGCAACTCTAAAAGAAAGCGAGATGAATTATTCTATTTTCTTGCATTATCAAAAATAAAGAAATTATCTTCCAACCACTTACCTATAAACGAGATAGATCTACGTTTAGCACCAGAGTGATAGAACTAGGCGTCTGTGCAGGGTTATAATTTGCGGCGTTCTCACTTCAACCACTCTGACAACCAAAAGTACTCTTCGCGTCCCGTTCTCGCGAGAATGCAAAGCAGACTGCAGAAGGGACTCGGCGGACGGAAAAGCGCAACATAGAGGTGGGGAATAATCGATTCCCTGACGACTCGCGCCCGGTCACATGGTCGCACTTGCGTGGGAAGAAATCAATTGAAGCAAAGGGAACTAGTTCAAGTATTAGGTTGTAATACTTCCACTACTTTTTAATTTTATAATAAAACTACTTTCCTATACTTTCTAATACTTGCAACTCTTCAAGTCAGATGTATATATCACTCTCAATACACAGAAAATAGATAATTTATATATACAAGTGCGGAGCAACCCAACAGCACTATGTAATAACATAACAAGTATTCTGCATATTCAGGATTATCGGAATAGAAAGACTTTTTTACATTAAGACTACTGTGTGACGGATGGAAAAGCATACAAATACGTTTGCACTGTACTATTTGCGTATCCCCGCCTGTCCCTCCTCGCCTGGGTGAATATTTTCAGCATTACTTTAACATTACGTACTTCATCGTATTATTGCTAACTTTGGCAATCTTCGGAAATTGTGGTTAATGCAAATGAGATCGCCATGCTTTTAAGCTTCATTACTCAATTCTTCTATTATGCATCATTGTTTTGCTAATTTTTTTAGGACAGCTCGTTGACATTTAAACTTTCTGCTTTCCGTTTACTTGTTTCATATTTTGATTTAAAAAAGGGTAAGCTTCTGTTGTTAAGGTGCAAGATTTTTTTTTTGTAAAAAACATATTTTGTTGCAATATTTTTAAACACTACTACTTTATGACTGATAAATAATCGTTCAAAAGTATTCAAAATGTGCATGCAATCACTCCAGTGATATGAATTAGTATAACACATACCATTGAATACAACTTTCTTTTTATGTTATAGATAGTTTCCCAATAGATACCGGTAGCGGTAGCTCAGTGCATCAACTGATGTCACTGCAGCGCCTTTGACCGGGAGGTCCTATGTTCGAGTCCTAACGGCGCGGCGGCAGGATTTTCGACACTAGCTTTTCAGCTAGGTCGAATTCAGTCGCTGTCTGAGGAGAATTCTAGCGGCCGCCTGCTCTGATCGGTAGTTTTCCGTGGTTACTCCGATCGACACCAGGCAAATGCCGGAGCAGTACCCTACCAAACGGGCCACGGACCGCGCGCGATCTGTCCTTCCTCTTCCTTGTCTTATCCTCTCCCCTTACACACACACACACACACACACACACACACACACACTTATACTAACATGGTCTACACTATCACATATTCCGAGAGACCGGTCGGGGGCTTAGAGCTTGTCCCGACTGGGGCGGTGCCCCGCTGGTGGGAGAGTCCTGGTTATGGGGAAACCGTACTAGCCGACAGTAGGTCAGCGCCGGATCTCGCCATCCAGTGGGGGAAGATCACCGCCATCTCCCGAGAAACAAAACATGCACTACACTAACGGGACTAATGACCAAAGCAGTTGACGCGCCCGAAAACACGAAAAAATCAATAAATCCAAGTAGAAGACGATTTTTTCTAGATTAAGTCAAAAATATATGGAAAAATATATTGGAATGTTTTATCAGACAGATATACATCGTATGGCATAGACTTCAAAAAATCGTGTCACAATTAACATATCATGTTCTACATTGATCATTGAAACATTATTTTAGAAAGTAACTGGAACTTCGTTCCAGCCACTAAACTGTTGCAAATATTGTTGGCTGGCGGTGAGGTGGTACAATACGAACGAAATTATGAGGCTATCGCATTCGTAAAACCAACATATATTCAATCAAACAGCCACCGAGTGTATGCGTTTCATATGGCGTCGGACGGCCATGTTGGCCGACACACGCGTCCAGACGCGTATGACGTAGTAGAAGCCTCGAACGGAGTCATGTTGCAGTTCCTTTCATGAAGCTTCCGCTTGATCGCGCAATTTTTGCAGAGTTGACAATTTTTGAAAATTGCTCAAGTTAGAAATAATGCGAAAAGTATGTGCTGATGAAGTTATGCTGAAAGTATTCAGAGACGCGGGGCGAGGCGGGGCGAGGCGGGGCGAGGCGGGGCGAGACGGGGCGAGGCGGGGCGAGGCGGGGCGAGGCGGGGCGAGGCGGGGCGAGGCGGGGCGAGGCGGGGCGAGGCGGGGCGAGGCGGGGCGAGGTGGGGCGAGGCGGGGCGAGGCGGGGCGAGGCGGGGCGAGGCGGGGCGAGGCGGGGCGAGGCGGGGCGAGGCGGGGCGAGGCGGGGCGAGGCGGGGCAAGGCGGGGCGGGGCGAGGCGGGGTGAGGCGGGGCGAGGCGGGGCGAGGCGGGGCGAGGCGGGCGAGGCGGGGCGAGGCGGGGCGCGAGGCGGCGAGGCGGGGCGAGGCGGGCGAGGCACGCGGCGAGGTGGCTGAAGCGGCTGAAGCAATACAAAAAGCGGATAAACAGTAACTATTACATAACGAGCCATTCGAAAGTTTTTTTTTTGTTTTTTTTTTTTATTTTCACTTCTGTATAATTTACAATCTGTTCTTGTTGGAACAATAAGTAAATGGTATCTAATAAATACATTAATGACGTGAGTTATGGTGACAATGAAATTTTCAATTAAGAAATCGGTATGGCAGATCTAAAATATTCTCTCGTTTTAATCTATATACATGTTCACTGTTGTCTAGCAGGTTCGTTGAAAGATGATTTGGATGCTCGTACAACCTCTTCTGGTAAGCTTGACTCTTCGTGGTGATAATTTCTTCTAGCAGGATGATGTCAAGGTCTCTGTATATCATATTGTTTGTCACGTACCACGGTGCGTTGCATAGTTTTCTTAATGTTTTAGCTTCGAATCGTCTTAGAATTTCCAGGTTCGACCTACTTGAGGAGCCCCACAATTCAATACCATAGGTCCATGTTGGTTTGATTACAGCCTTGTAGATCTGAACCTTGTTATACAAGGACAGCTTTGAATGTCTGTTTATTAGCCATGCCAGTTTGAGGATTTTAAGTTCTGCTTCCTTTCGCTTGGTTTTGATATGGGTTTTCCAGGTCAGGCGTTTATCCAAGTGCAGTCCAAGGTATTTGACTGTATCAGCTTCGTGGAGTTCTGTGTTGTTTAGTTTTACTTTTGGGCAGTTTTCTTTTCTTAGTGAAAAAGTTACGTGTTTTGATTTTGTTTCGTTAACTGTGACTCGCCAACGATGACTCCAATCTTCGATTTTGTTAAGATGTTCTTGAAGATGTTGTGATGCACAGGAAGGATCTTTATTTGCAGAGAGAATAGCAGTGTCGTCTGCAAAGGTGGCTATTGTAGTTCTTTCTGTAATTGGTAAGTCTGAAGTTGATAAAAGATATAATAATGGTCCAAGAATACTTCCTTGTGGCACCCCTGCAGAAATAGGTTGGAATTCTGATAGAGCGTCCTGGTATTTCACTTGAAATTGGCGTTCGCAAAGGTACGATTTGAAAAGTAAATAGTAGGAGTGTGGGAGAAGGCGTTTTATTTTAAATAAAATTCCTTCATGCCATACCTTGTCAAATGCTTGTTGAATGTCTAGAAATGCTGCAGAACAATACATCTTTTTTTCCAAGCTTTGAGAAATTGTGTTTACAATACGATGAGTCTGCTCTATTGTTGAGTGCCCTTCTCGAAAGCCGTATTGAAAGTCAGGAATCACATCTTTAATTATTGGCTTGAGACGTTGTAAGAGAAGTTTCTCAAAAACTTTTGATAGGACAGGTAGCAGACTAATCGGTCGGTACGACGTTACTTCCGTGGCAGTCTTTCCTGGTTTCAAGATCGCTATTATTTGTGCATATTTCCATTGACAAGGATAATGACTACTTCGAAGTATTGCGTTGAATATACTTGTTACGAATGCATATCCTTTTCTTGGCATTTCCTGTAAAATCTTACCAGTAATAAGGTCGAACCCTGGACTTTTCGTGGGATGCGTGTGTTTTTTAATTGTTTGTTCGACTTCTCGTGAGTTGAAATGCTTTATGGGCAGTGATAACTGTAGAGGTACATCCAGAAACTCTAGTACTTTATTTTCAATAGTACTTGGGTTTGTTGCAGGTTTGAAAACTGATGCGAAGTGTTTTGCAAAGCATTCGACCTTTTCTTCTGCGCTTCTTGCCCACGTGCCATCTTTTCGAATTGGTGCGCTGTATTGTTGAGGTCGTTTCAATTTTCTTGTTGCTTTCCAAAGTGAATAATTCGTTTCAGCAGTAGGTGATAGAGCTTGAATATAATTAGAAAACGATTTGTTTTCGTATTCCTTAATTTGACGTGTTAATTGTCTGGCTGCGGTGTTATATTTCCTTTTGTCATCTGGTTGACGTGTCATCATGAATATTCGCCGGAGTCGACGTTTTTCTACCAATTTTTGTCTAATTTCTGCGGGATACGTTGGCGATTTATTTATTGTTTCTCTTGGTGTTGCGGCCCAGGCAGCGTCTTGTAATGTGTCTGTTAGGTGCTGTATTGCGTCTTCGATGTTTTCTCCTGTTGTTAGCGGTGCATTTGCAGATAGTTTATAGTTCACGTAATCTCGGTACTTGTCCCAGTTTGTCTTATTACTTGATAGTTTCAGAGAATAACTTCTTTCAGTTATATTTGAACTGATGGTCATTTCTACTGGAGTGTGGTCTGAGGAAAGGTCGTAACAAGATTTCACTTCTACTGTACCAAGATGCACACCTTTTGCTAAGTAGAAATCCAGGAGGTCAGGAAGCTTGTTGGCGTCGGTGGGCCAGTACGTAGGTTCACCGGTCGATATAGTAGAAACATTTAGTTTGTTTAATACTTTGAGAAGGTTTTTTCCTCGTGATGTGTTGAGTCGTGAGCCCCAGTGCTGATTCTTTGCATTGAAATCGCCTCCAGCTATGAATCTTGATCCTAATGTATTTATAAAGTCTTGAAACTTTTGTTCTGTTATTCTATGTTTAGGCGGACAGTATACTGATGTTAGCGTTAGTAAAGCTTGACCTTCTGTCACCATTACAGATGTTGCTTGTATTTCTTCAGTTTTATATTCGTTCAGTTCATAATGTTTAATTGTGTTTCGAATTATTATAGCAGTTCCTCCATGCGCTGTACCGTCCGGGTGCTTGGTATTATATATGTCATATCCGGGTATCTTTAAGTAGGATTTTTCAGTGAAGTGGGTTTCGGAGATTAGCATAATATCTATGTATTTTCCTTTGAGAATAGTTACGAGCTCTCTTCGATGTTGGATTAAACCATTTGCGTTCCAGAGAAAAATTTTAATTTTTGGTGCCATTTAATGCATCTTGGATATTAATGACGTCAGTAGGCTAAGCAAAGCCCCAATTTGTTCCGATTGTTGTTTAAGGATGCTTTCGAACCTTTGGAATGAGGTTTCTATTATTTTGTAAAGATCTGTTTGGTTTTGGTTGTGGGGTATAGCGTATGTTGAGTTTTGAGGAAATACTGTACGTGAGAAGGGATTGGGTTGAAAGTGGCGAACTGGGAGGGGAGGGAAATCTGAGGCATTTGGCACTTTTTGTATCTTCTTGGTGGCGGTGTCTGTTTCTTTTCTCTGCTTGCTACGTTTATTAACGTAATCTTGGTACACTTGGCAGCCTTTATAGTTGGCTGGATGATTTCGCGAACATAGCGCGCAAGTTGCTGGCTGCGTTGTATCTTTTTTGCATTCTTCTGTGAAGTGTTCTTCACCGCATTTCACGCACCTCGGAGTTGCTTTACAGTATTTCTTCGTGTGACCATACTCTTGACAGCGATGACATTGTACTGGCGTTTTCTTTTTGTACGGTGCTTCAAATTCTATCTCTGCATTTACAAGTGTGTTGATATTGTAGATTTCTGCATTGTTTGCACTTGGTTCTAAGTCTATAAAAAATAGCGATAGCGGCTTTTTGCTTATTCGATGAAGTACGTTGTGCATATTACGAACGGTGTGACCCTTGGATTTAAGTTCAGCTTTTACTTCTATGTTTGCTGACGGATGCAGATATCGGAGCACTACACGAAATGCTCTGTCTTTCTTTGATTGGTAGGTGTGGTATTTGGCCTCGGATTCGTCTAGTTGCTTAATTATTGCTCTGTAAGCGTCAATGGTTTTTGGTTGCACTTTTACATCCTCGCTGTACATTTTGTACGTGAAATCATCTTCTTTTACTTGTAGTTTTAGAAATTCTATTAATTTTGATACGTTTGTAACACTTTGCACGAATATTGGCGGTATGTTATGATCTATGGGGGGCTTTTTGGGAGTTTCAGCTTCCGGTTTGTCTTCTAATGCTGCATATCTATTTTTATGCGTAAACAGAGGCGCACTAACGCTCGTGGAAGTTGGCATGAACTGGTCACTATTGGCGTGTTTTTTCCTTTTTCGAGGTTGTTGCCACTCTAGGGTACTCACGGTTTTATTTGAGGTTGTTTCAGACGACTCCGGACCTTGTAGTTGTTGAGGCCATTGCTGTGGCTGCGTTCCATGAAGTTCCCAGGGTTGGCCTTGCTGATGTGCTGGATAGAAGCCTGTTGGATCTCTCATAAATAGTTGTTGTTGATTTATTTGTATCAATTGTGGATCCTGATTCATTAAATAATGATGTTGCTCTAGTTTTTGCTGCACATTTTGTTGCATTTGAAAGTTAACTTGATTACTGTTTTGCCCCACTGGGCCACTTATAGCTTGATCTTTTATTGGTGTTGAATTAATATCACTGAATTCACTATGATGATTTAGTGTTTCCACTGCTCTAGCGATGTGCTGCCCCGTATCAGGGGAGCCACTTGCAAACATTGTCACTATCACTGTACACTTAACTCGTACGGTTTGTACTCTGCTAACTTTATCTCACTGAAATCGCCGGTGAAGGAGAGCGCTCGGCGCACGTCCGCTCGCTACCGTGTTCAGGCGAGAACTATTCGTAAGTTAAAACCAAGTTTGTGTATGAGTGCACATTAATACCAAATTGCATGGAAATGGATCTCTTACCAAAATCACACCTTTATTACCAACAATTACGAAACGAGCAGGAATCCTCTGGATCGAAGCAGAGCGTCCTGACTTCCCCCTTCCTCTCTTTCGTTCAACTAGCGGCGGTGACACGCCCCGCCGAAATACATGCGGCCTCCAATCCCGCAAGAGATCAAACCAAATCGGGCCATCTACGCGCTGTTGCCCAGTCGACGTGAAAGCCGGCTACGGGACCAGAGAGGTGCAGCCAACAATGGACCACGGCCGATGCTGTGCGGACCCAGCGGACGCCTATTTACGAAGCTCCAAGAAAGTTGAATCCGACCGATGTCGCCTTACTCTCGACATAAGCAGGAAACTGCAACATTAATACAAGCAAATTAATAATGTACAGACCCTTACGTAGAACACCACAACAATTACGGGACCACCAAATTGCCCAGACGATGCCAAACCATTGCAACGCGGGCTACAAACAATGAACAGGGTGAACCTGCATTACAACAACAAACAAATTGAGAAACCATCAGTAAATACCAATAAACAGAGTAGACCTGCACAAAAGCAGCAACAATAAATATATAGGAAACCATCAAAAATTACCAAATGTTAGATCCAGTTCCATACCAAGTCAAAACGAATCATGCCTAAAATCAGGCCAAAAGCACTCATACACACATATAAAAACACATAGTAACGTTTCAGAACGAGCCGAGCCTTAATACACATGAACAATGGCTCATAGCATAACTATGAAAAAGACGTGCACCAGGCACGTTCAACCAAGACAAAGGCAAAAGCAAAATGACAAAGGCGAAACGTCACGTGACAAATGGCAAACGGCATCAGGCCGTTATAACGGCTCAGAAGGAGCCGAGCAGAAAGGCGTCACATGGCGCAAGGCTTGGCGCAAGGCATGGCACAAGGCATGGCACAAGACAAAAAGGCATAAGGCTTTGGCATAAGGCCATGGCATAAGGCGAGGTGCGCGAGAGCTAACTTGTGCCGTTTTGTGAACGCACGAAGTGCAATGTACGTTCACGCCACCGCGGTGCGACCATTCCTACCCTTACGGGCATCTAAGGCCAATCCTGCAACATGAGAGAAAAAACAGACCAAAAAAGATTTTAGCCTACCGGCACGCGCATTGCGTGTGCGGTGATTCAAGGCTTATGTTTCAAGTTTCATTTCGCTGTTTCAGATTTCTCTTACTTCAGGAACTGCTTGGGTCGCTTATACTTCGCCCGTTTGTCGGGTTCGTATGAAGCGACTTCAAAAATGAGAGTGTTTTCCGAGTCAGCTGCTTTTTCAAAAAAATTTGCTGTAATGCTTTTAAAGTGATCTTTAAGCAGTGGCATTGAGGTATCGCGATGCAAGTCTCTTATAAGAGTGTACCTGGGGGCGCAGAGGGCGGCCCTTAGGCATTCATTTTGGACTACTTGCAGTTTATTTAGATAACTGTTAGCTGCTATTGCCCAACTGGGGCATGCGTAGTCCATTTGTGGCCTAATAACTGCTTTATAAAGCGTGAGGCAGTTTGCCGTTGACAGTTTGCTTTGCTTGTGAAATAAGCATCGCAAGCGGCCTCTGGTGTGCCGCGCTT